>VMDR010000078.1:0-464284 GCA_007922815.1 Macrotus californicus | reverse complement strand
CTTGGCTAATGTAATTATGATGTGCCTTGGTGTGTTCCTCCTTGGGTCCAACTTCTTTGGGACTCTCTGAGCTTCCTGGACTCCCTGGAAGTCTATTTCCTTGGCCAAATTAGGGAAGTTCTCCTTCATTATTTGTTCAAATAAGTTTTCAATTTCTTTCTCTTCCTCTTCTCCTTCTGGCACCCCTATGATTCGGATATTGGAACATTTAAAGACATCCTGGAGGTTCCTAAGCCTCTCCTCATTTTTTTGAATTCTTGTTTCTTCATTGTGTTGTGCTTGAATGTTTCTTTCTTCCTTCTGGTCCACACCATTGATTTGAGTCCCGTTTTTCTTCCCATCACTGTTGGTTCCCTGTACATTTTCCTTCATTTCCCTTTTGTAGCCTTCATTTGTTTATCTAATTTGTGACCAAATTCAACCAAGTCTGTGAGCATCCTGATTACCAGTGTTTTGAACTGTGCATCTGATAGGTTGGCTATCTCTTCATTACTTAGTTGTATTTTTTCTGGAGCTTTGATCTGTTCTTTCATTTGGGCCATTTTTGTTGTCTTGGTGCGCCTGTTATGTAGTAAGGGGGGGAGCCTTAGGTGTTCACCAGGGCGGGGCAGCCACGTCGCGTTGTGACGCTGTTTGTGGGGGAGGGGACCAAGAGGGAACAATGGTGGTTGCTCCACCCTCTGCTGGTTTTCAGTGACTTTCCGCACTACCCACAGTCAAATTGGGCCCTCTGTTGCTGATTCTGGTGCTGGTTCCCGGGTGGGAGGGCTTATGTATGCCCTAGGACCCTGTGGGTCTCTCCAACGAGCTCTCCTGTGAGTCTGGGAGTTTCTCCCCCTGCCGCCGCCTCAACCCCCACAGGAGTTTTCAATCAGAGTCTTTGAGGCTTTAAGGCTTTATTTCCCTGGGCTGGAACTCTGGGTTGCGGGGTCTGTCTCGCCCCCCAGTTGTTCCTCCTGGTTTATCCTCAGGAGGGAGTGGGATGCCCGGTCCGCAGCTGCCACCTCTCCTGGCTCACCACGCCTTTCCCCGATCCACCAGCCACCGCCCCGCCGCGCGAGTCCTCTCCAGCCAATCTCACCCCTCCTACCAGTCTGGATGAAAGTTTCTTCTTTAATTCCTTGGTTGTCGGACTTCCATACAGTTTGATTTTCTGTCAGTTCTGGTTGTTTTTTGTTTTAAAATTTGTTGTCCTTTTGGTTGTGCGAGGAGGCACAGTGTGTCTACCTACGCCTCCATCTTGGTCGGAGTCTCCTTTTCTGTCTTTAACGTAAGATGGCTGCTGCTTGTCTGGTTCTCTCCGCCTACCCTGTTGTCCCTGTGCTTTTCTGTCATTTTTATACCTTTGTTGGTATTGCAAAGGGAGTGATGACATTGGTGGTATGAACTAGCTATCCATGTGATTCCTCTCCATTCTGATTCGTACATGATTCATTTCATCTCTGCATCTGGAGAGTCATAAAGCTTTCCAGAGTATACGTGGTGTAGCCTGAATTCTTGGTAGACACAGCACTTGCTTACACAGATGGTCAGGTATTTAGCAAACAGTATCTTACTGGGAATAAGAAGCAGATGGGAACTAAAAAGATTTCTTTAGATAGGCCGGAGAAAACTCAAGCTGGAAAGGGCAAGACTTGCGTAACTGACAGTTATCTACAGCTAAGGAATGGTTTCCAGGTTATCTCAAAAATTGCATTCAAAACCCCTAGCTGTGAGTGCCGTACTATGGTGGTGCTTGATTTTAGTCCCATTGTGTCTCAAGAGACTGTCTTAAGTAGATTGTCACATAGTGACATCCCGATTCCTGCTCCCACCCTGACATTTGCACAAGCTGCTGATGCCTGATTCTTAACTAGGTAATGTGTAAGTGCAGGGGGCTGCCCAGTGTGAAGGGAAAAGGGAAGAGTCATGTTCCTAAATTAAGCTGCAGGAAGAGGCCCTTTCAGGTAAAATAGTTAATGCAAAGACCCTGACATTTTCCGGGTGAAAAAAGTGAAGGGATTGAGAAGTACAGATTGTTAGTTACAAAACGGTCACAGGGAGGTAAAGTACAGCCTAGGGAATATAGCCACTAATGTAACAACTCCGTCTGGTGTCAGGTGGGCACTAGGAATATCGGAGGGAACACTTGGTAAAGTACGCGACTGTCTAACCCCTATGTGGTACACCTGAAACTAACACAAAATAATATTGAGTACAAACTAACTGAAAAATAAAATTAAGTGGCAGAAAAAAAAAGACCCTGACATTTTCATCACAGAACTGCAGGGACACGAGCAGATTGAAAACGGCCCAAACAGACCAACCACGCATAGTGCAAAGCGCTGCCCCTGCTGTCTCTGCCTTCCCTGTCTCGCACACCTGTAACTGCTACCTGAGAAACTTGAGGCTTGCTTAGAAATCTGATTCCAGGAGTGGGAGGAGACTGAAAAGCAGGAATAACCTCAGAGTAGCCAGTTTCTGCCCGCAGATGATTATCTTTCCTGGGAGAGCCTGAAAGTTTCCATTTTACTGTTACATAGTAATCTGCAGTTGGGAAGTAAATAAGTATCCTCTTTTCAAGAATGCTGTCATCGCAGGGAAGGTTCATTTTCACACATGACCTGAAATCATGCGGCAAGGCTACTTTCTCCCTAATAGCTTGACGAGAGAGCCACTCTGGGCAATATGTCTGGGGCAAGGGTGAGTCCGTCGTGTTAGAACCTGGGAAGGCAGCCTAGTGTATCAGAAAGGATGCTGGATGAGGACACAGAAATTGGGCTGTGGCTCCGTCTCTGTTCATTTTCACCGGGGTGGCCTTTGATAAGTCACGTTACTAACGGCAGTATGTTGGAAACCAGGGCAATAATCTTGGCGCTGATCATATACCCGATGCTTGCGAGGCGTCTTAACCCACACAACATCGTGATGTAGGATTTCACCCATTTAACAGAAGGGGAGGCTTGGAGTGGTATTGACTGGTCCAAGATCGCACAGCTAGCCAGCAGTTGTCAAGGCCAGAACTGTAGCACAAGTGTTTCCCTCTTACCCATTATACCATGGCAACTTTGGGATTTATTTATCACGTCTAATATCTTTCTGCTTTTTAATTTATTTCTGCTTTTACCTTCTTTATGTTTTCCTTAGGTTTATTGCTTTGTTGTCATCCTGAGTTGAGTGATTAATTTATCTTTGGCCTTATGTGTTAATGAAAATATTCAGGACTGGATGCATTGATTGGGACAAAGAAGGATGATAGTTTTTGCCCGGTGAGAATTGGCAGCTCTCAGACCGGGCCTCATTCCCCAACATCCTGGTTCTTAGAGCTTTTCCATTCTCCGGCCAGTGCCAGCATCCTTGTCAACTAACTGCATGAGCCAATAAATACATTCTCTTTTGAGTTTTTACTTGTACTATCTTCAGGATACCTGTAGTTGGGTATTGAATGACATGAAAAACGGTTTAGGTGTCTAAAGAATTATAGAGCTGTCTTCTCTTACCTTGTCTTACGTTTTACTTATGTCCCCTTTCTTCTTCCATTTACGTGAGTTGCTCCACCACAGTACTTTGAAAGGCGTTTCACACATTTTTAATTCTGTAGGTGATTACGTGTTTACATGTTCCTAAACCCCTATTTCCTCTTTCATCTTCTGTAAGCAAAGTCTGAAATATCAGGAAATGTACCTTTTCTTACCAACTCAACTCTCTCCTGCTGATTTTATTTATACTGCGATTTCTTCTTTTCTGTGGGTGACATAATTCTGCTGCCTGGATGCTTGAAAGATCCTTTTCTTTTGTATCTCAGAAAATAAAGAGATTTTATTAAGCGATGTCTTGATGTTGTTCCACTTATTATAATAACTTTTGCTGGTACAGAATGAATACTTTTGATCTATAAATTTAGGTATTCCTTCACTTACATTTTGTTAATCTCTGTCTTTGAATAATTTTTTTCAAGTCTTTTTATTATTATTCAGATGTTTATTCTGTAGCAGGCACTGGGCAGATCAGTGGGGATAGAGAGGTGAGTGAAGCAGACACGGTCCGTGCCCTTACGCACCAGCCCGGCCCGGGGTAGACAGATGCAAGTGTTCTTTGTTCACCCTGCTGGTGGCTCGTCCCACTGCGTAGCACGTTGTGCCTGTCATTGCCAGACAAGATGTGAGTTCCCCAAAAGAGCATGGTGTCTTCATCCTGTTGGACAGCCTGGTTTATCGGCGGGTATCAGTAAATAATGTTTGAGTAAATGGCTTGATATCACCTACAGTATTTTTCCAACTAGTGCTCAGTTTTAAAACTATATGTTGTAGATCCATAATGTGTATCTCCTTTCTCACCACTGCACCTGCAGTGCCAGCACAGCTGTTTCTGAGAAGCAGGAACAGTAATATTATTGAAAGGTGATGTTGATTTTATCCAGATTCCCGCCACCTGGTGGCCAAATCAGGGTGACAGCGGGGCATAGTCCTGGCTTTTCCTTTGTGCAGCCAGCCAGTGTTGAAAATGTGGTGATAGTAACTGACTAATCTTAGTACTGCTTCCCATCTTAGTTATTTTTAAGGTTCTGCATGTTGTGTGTTGGGATTAACGTCAGAAGCCTTTCTTGCTCTGTGTTATTTTTGTCCTTAGCCGTGTATTTTTTACCTTAAAAACACCATACTAATGCGTACACTAGCCAGTCTTAGATTTTAGTCTTATCCTTACAGAGCAGTGTATTTATTGGCATAGCAGTAATTCTGTGGCAGAAATCTTGCTATATATAAAAGATAATATTGACAGTAATGAATGATTCTAAAAGATATTAAATTCCACCGAATTATGAGACATGTTGAGTAACCAATGTTCCTGAGCTCTTACCCGTTTGTTCAAAGGAGCATTCGTTTCCGAAGAGGCATCAGCCAAGAGTACTACCTTGGGAGGTGACATGTAGTGGTGTCACCACCCCGACAGCTGATGGAACTTGTGTTTGTGTATTCTTGTGTTTCAAAATGAGTGAGTTTTCATTTATAACAGTAAGTAGCAATAAATACAACCTACATTTTAAAGGGGCAATGACTTGAAGAGTATCCACAAGTCCTGAGACCAGAAAGTTTGTGAAGGACTTCTCTAAGGCGTGGTTAATCGAATCTGCAGACTTGTGTCTTCCCTTTCTTGTTTATCATAGGGGCGTTTCTGTTTCTAAGTAATGATAGCCCGTTCTCTTTTCTGCTCCTTCAGGGAATAGAATGTGAGTTTTAGTTGTAGGTGGCAATGCAGGAAGTTGTGTCCAATGGTTCTTGCGTAAAGGCAGAATGCTGGCTGTAGGGGAGAACTTCTTCTAACAGTGCTGGCCCGATGGCTGTCCTAGGGTATGGTGTGTTCCCATCACTGCAGAGTCCAGGCATAGATTAGACACATTGAGAGGATTTTTAAAGAAAAGGAACAGTTCAGGTAAGGGTCTGTCCTACAGGGGATCTGATAACGTAAGTCCCCTAGAAAGGACACCTAAAATCCTGCACTTTTAGGGCTGAAACCACTCCGGCTGCATGTGAATTCTAATCCTAACAAATAGAGTGGAGTTCTTGATAAATTCTTCCCTGTTAAATCTTTTTAAAACATTAAAATGAATGACAAAAGAAGACTTTACAGGTTTTCAAGTCTATGTATCTAATTTTTCTTCCTTTCATATAAAATGTGGTATATTTAATCAACCTGATTACCTTTTTCTCCTTGTGTTTTATTTCAGTTGGTCGCATTATGTTTCAGCTCTTCTCAGACATATGTCCAAAAACATGCAAAAACTTCCTTTGCCTATGCTCAGGTAAATGAGTCATTAAATTATTTCTAATGAGATCCCTGGCTGGTGTGGCTCAGTGGATCGAGAGCCGGCCTGCAAACCAAAGGGTTGCTGGTTCGATTCCCAGTCAGGGCACGTGCCTGGGTTGCGAACCAGATCCCCAGTGAGGGGACGTGTGAGAGGCAACCACACATTGATGTTTCTCTCTCTTTCTCCTTCCCTCCCTCTCTCTCTGAAAATTAAATAAAATCTTAAAAAAAATTATTTCCAGTGAGAAGTCATGGTTTACAGTTTTTCCTTGCTTAACAGAGTAGATGTCTTCCTTAAAAAGCTATGAGCCCTGACTGATATTATTCAGTGGGCTGGGCATCATCCCACAGAGCCAAGGGTCGCCAGTTCGTGTCCTTGTTACAGTGCATTCTTGGGTTGCGGTGTGGTCCTCCTGGCATGTAGGAAAGGCAACTGATGACTGTTTTTCTCTGGAATCGATATTCTCCTCCCCTCTGTCTCCCTCCCTTCCCCCGTCTAAAAATAAATAAATAAAATCATTCACACAAAGTGATTGTTTGCCTGTGAGATGAGTTTAGCAAATAAAAAATATTGTTTTCACCTATGTGAAATCAGGGAAGCATTTTGTTTTTTAAAGGGAAGAGAGAAGAAAGAAATGGTATGTAAACATGAGAAATAAAGTACTACTGTGTGTAATGAAATCTTCTCTACATTGTAGTTTATAAAATAATAGCATTTTCAGAACTGAGTTGGTAGAGTTTCAAAAGTTTCAGTACTCTGAACAAATTTAGCAATCCAGATTTCACAAGAAATTTAGAATTAGAAGGTAGGCAAAAGATAATTTATTCTTTGTTATATAACATTGGATTAATATGTTTTAAAAGTACGAAAATGGAGAGGGGAACATCTGTAATGTCACCTTAGAAATAGCAAATTACAGTTTTGAAATCCGTACCTGGGTATCCACACATGCACGTACTTTGCACCAACTCCCTGCTCTCATTCTTTTCTGGAATGACGACAGTTTCTTACTTTTTTTTTCTTCTGTAGCATGTAGAGTCTGTACCACACAATTTAACCTTTTTTTTTTTTTTTAAGATTCCCTCCTTGTTTTTTTTTTAAGATTTTATTTATTTACATTTTTTTTAGAGAGGGGAAGAAAGGGAGAAGAAACATCAATGTGCATCAGAGATATGGACCGCTTGCCTCTTACCGTGCTCCCAACTGGGCACCTGGCCCACACCCCAGGCATGTGCCCGGACAGGGAGTCGAACCGGCGACCTTACTGTTCGCAGGCAGCGCTTAATCCACTGAGCCACACCAGCCAGGGCTCAGTCTAACATTTATATGCTGCTTTGTATTACGTATTGGGGTGGGGGTGTTTTAATTTGTCACGCTGTGTATGTACCTCTTGTATCTTGTACAGTGCCCAGCACACAGGAGAGATTTGACAAAGGAGTAATGGGATGGTGTTTCCCACGGAAGGGTGTTTTTGCAGCTGAACTTCATTTCTTTGTTTTTCTCTCTTCTTTCCAGGGGAGAAAGGCCTTGGGAAAACAACTGGGAAGAAGCTATGTTACAAAGGTTCTACGTTCCATCGTGTGGTTAAAAACTTTATGATTCAGGGTGGGGACTTCAGTGAAGGTAGAGCTCAAAGTTACACTCCTAATTACAGCATCTATCAGCTTCTAAAGTACTCGTTATTTTTCATTGTAACTGTTGTCACTTACAGTGTAATGTAAACAGTAGGTGGCCAGTGAGTGGTTGTTGGATGAATAAATGTTGTAGACCAAGAATGTGTGAAAAAACGAAATACTGAGATATTTTTTGTCTTTACGCTATTTTAATAAGTACTTGGTGAATTACTTTACAATGAATACCGGAGCACTATTTGATTGTATTTATTCTTCTGGTGCGATTACTGTTGGAAATAAAAGGATTATGGAGATAATTATTTTAATAGTGTTTATTGTAATGGCATGAGGTTTGTTAGGATTTTGATTACTGAAGCAATTACAAGGTATTATCTTCTTCAGCAAATTGAAACCATAAAAAGTAATTTCCGTGTATTAGTATGTTTCTAATTTTCATTGTAGTTTAATGTAGTTTGTTATTTGCAGGTAATGGAAAAGGTGGAGAATCAATTTATGGTGGATATTTTAAAGGTAAGCCTTAATATTTTTATGGTCTCTGTTTCAGTTCTGCTATTAAAGCAAGTTTGATCATGTACTTTTAATGAGAACAGGTTTACTTATAGTTCACTTTTTGCATGAAACTAATGCTGCATGAAAATACTTTATTTGCATGAACTTGGGGATAAATCATATTGTAATATATAACTTAATTGACAAGATTAATTAAGGCTAACGTTATGGTTAAACATGACTTTCAGCATGGAGGTTAGGCAACTATATACATGAAAACTCCTATCTTCCTGCCTAAAACTGTCAACATATTCTTTTGTTTATAGAGAATGTGGTCTTTTGCAAAATGAAAAGGTAAGAGAACGAAGCTCAGTAACACGAACTCCAATTCTGTTCCCTTGCACCCTTCCTAATAAATTTACGGACAGTCGGGTCAGGTTGTGGCTGGATTTCAATATTGCTTGAAGACTGGGAAAATTCTCTATACTGTTTTATACATCTGTATCTTTTTTTCTTTTCCTGATGGGCTGTTAGTTCCACATCAGGAAAAAGAATGTAGTTGTGTCTTTTTTCTCCCTAAACCAAGCAGTGTCTTGAATTAAAGTTGGTATTTCTTTCTTCTCCAAGGTTTGTATGTTTTCTTTTGTGCGCTAGAGCTCTATGATTGTGTATTATTCCTATAGGAGTAGCATTTGCATAAATCTAACTATTGCACTTGCCCCAAAAAGCCTTAGAAAAGTCAGTTGCAGAGATTTGTAATGGGATCCAGTAGTGCTAGGTTTTAATGCCGTGATAGCTTCAGTGTCGTAATAGTCTTTTATATTTCTTTTGGGGGAAAATGGATTACTACTCTTTTTCAGAAGCCTGTTCCCAAGGTAATCATTTTTTTAAAGTTTTCTATGTTTCTGTTTGTTCTAAAGAAAGATTTGTTTGTATGAATGTTAAAAGCAAGTTTAAATTCTCAAGAACCTCTGCTGGAATTGAAATAATCTCTAAGTTATCTTCATGACAGTTTTTCCTTTGAAGTGGTGAGAAACAGCTCTTTGGCTGGCTCCGTTAGCACGGAGCTTTGAAATTAAAGCCGGCAGGCCGCCTTCATGTGGTGGCTCCCTGTGGCAAATGCCTGTGTGTTTTAAAATTGTGTTTTGCCATTTAAATTATTTTTTCAGGACTTTCTTCCTTAGATAATTTTGTGATCCTGTTGATTAGAAGGAATCCACATAATTTAGTTCAGGCATGTCTCTACAACCTAATTTATGTAATTTTTTTATTTTTGCTCTCAGAGTGTAGCTTCAGTTCAGCTAAGTACTAAATTTTCCATCTAGAAATTAAGCACGTAAGAGAATTATTAAATTTCTCCCATGTATAGTACATTAAGCAGGATAATTTGGAGGAAATGAGCTTTACTAAATAGAGGTGTTTTTTTTTCCCTAAAATCTCTTTGTTAGTCTTCCCTGAAAGTTATAGTTTAAATATTTAGCCAAAGTATGTTACTACTAAAAGTGACTGTTCTAAGGCTGTTTGTATAAAGTATTAAATACTTGTTCTTTCCTCAAGGCTTTAAGTAGTATTTTTTGGTCTTTTTATGCTTTTGTTAATTGATTAGTTAAAACTTTTTTTCTAAATATTCAGTCAAGTATCTGTACTGACCAGAAGAGGAGTTTCATCCTTTGCTTTCTATTTATTTCTGTGAACATTACGCTTTAGAAGTGGCTTATAATTGGAGACTGACGAATTTGTGTTTTCTTCAAACAGATGAAAACTTTATTCTCAAACATGACAGAGCGTTCCTTTTGTCAATGGCAAATCGAGGGAAACATACCAATGGTTCCCAGTTTTTCATGTGAGTAGGCGTAATTCAGAGATGAGCTTTTAAACAGAGAAGCGCTGTTCATGAGAAAGGTGGTGCAGTTAAACCAAATTTAATGTAAGAATTCTGCAAACTTGGGTTTTGTTTTTAATTTCGGATGTCACAGTAACTGGTACGGTCAGGAACCAATTCTGTGTTCAGTATATGTCCTAGATTTGAAGAATGGAGCTTAAAACACATAACTTGAAGATGTACATTATTTTCAAGATAGCTTGTCATCTTATAGAAAGACGCTGGCTTTTACTCTTAACTAATTTGGGGGCTCAGTTTGCCAAAGCCAGATCGGAGCAGCAGCTACCGGCGAACACTTAGGGCACTTAGGTGTGCCCTGCACGGTGGCTTTTTCTCCTGCCGTGTCTCTTTGAGCCAGTTTGAGAGACGCCATTCTTTTCCGATATTGTATGGAAATAAGTGATTTGCTGTAAAGCCAGTATTTTAAAAAACTCAAACCTTATGAGATCTCTCTGCATAATTTAATTAACCCAATGTTTTTGTCATTTCCACCAAAATGTATGAGATCATCACTCAGGAAACTTCAGCATGCTAAATTTGCTCTTTAAAAAACAAGCACCTCTCTATGTATGTGCATGCCCTGCCACTTACTTCTTGTCTGAAAGCCTTTGGAATACTTTCAATTTTATTCTTAACTGCTGCTGCTCCAAAACCTGTGTTTGTAGAATCCCCTGATGTAATACATGAAAGGAGCTGTCAGGCTTCAAGTTCCATGCTTTAGATTGTGCGTGAGTCTCCACAGCTGTGCGAAGTGTATTGGAGAAACATTTTGTTCCTGGTTTCTCAGAAACAGTCTTACTGGGGGAGTCATCTTTCTAAATGGACGAGTATGAATGGCGCTTCCCTGTCTTTAAAGGAGTTCACGTATAGTAAATCTCACAGTTTTAATGTTTCTGGAAAATAGATGTCTGGTATGATCTGATGAAGTTCAGATAAGGGGCATTCTGTTCCTAAGAATGCCCTAAAAATGGAAAGCTGAGAGAAGATGGTGACGCTTGGAGTTACACAGGAAAAAAGGAAGACCTTAAAGCAGAGTATTAGTTATTACACTTCTTTGTATCTTTCTATTAACCTTCTTCGGGGCCAAAAAAAAATAGTTGTGGGAAATATTTTGAAAACCTTATATGGTAGTCAAATCTAGAAGCTGTTTGCTCTGTGATTGAGCTTTCCCATTTCCATTTTTAAGCTTATCTGAACTGAGTGTGATAAACTAATGACTCATTGGTCAAGAAGCTACCATCTGAGGGCTCTAAAGTTTCTTTTAGATTCTTTTTTTTATATGAGTGCATGTAAACTTTGATTTATCAGGTAGCAGCAGCTTCTCCCCATTGTTACTGACTGATTAGCCCGTTTATAGACTGTCAGAGTTAAAAGTGGTGCACCTACATACATTAAATAAATTCCAGTATGTGAGAGTCTCCCTTCAAAAAGCACACTGTCTCATTTCTACGTTAGTACTTGACTAAGTCTGTCCTGGGAATGTTCAGTGTCAACAACATTAAGGCCATTGCTTAATTTTACACCAGACTGCTGTTTTTGACAAGGAGTGGCAAGTGAACATTTTAACTTCAGTGAACAAAGATGAAATGTTTTAAACTTGTTTTCGTAATTAACTGTAGGTGGCATGAAAGTCACTCTGCACCTGGGGTTGAAAGAAAATTTTCTGCTCGCAGTTTGAAATTTAATTCTGGAAATGAGTTTCCAGTTAAAAGCAATCTTGGAAATAATAGAGCACTTTTTCACACTCCAAAAAATCCTAATCTCTCTTTTTTTTTATGAATGTGCTTTTTAATGCTGGCTGAAAGTACCAGTTCCCGCT
The DNA here is from genome assembly GCA_007922815.1 of Macrotus californicus. Taxonomy (NCBI): domain Eukaryota; kingdom Metazoa; phylum Chordata; class Mammalia; order Chiroptera; family Phyllostomidae; genus Macrotus; species Macrotus californicus. The sequence continues at coordinate 452,675 of VMDR010000078.1, read as the reverse complement.
AGGTTGCAGGGTAAAAATCAAACCAGCAGTCACGCTTCTAAATAAAACATCTCCTTGCTTTTATAGAAAGGATAGTAAAATGGAGATGGTTTTTTTCCATAAAAGAGAAATCTTTGAAAATCCACATTTTGCAAATCCTTTAGGAGTCGGAAGTAGTAAAAAAGTAAAGTGTGCTGTCTCCAGTTTGTGTATGTGGTCACAGAAAATAGCTCTGAAAGTTGAGGTTCGGGGGTTGATGGTCGCAGAGCTGCCTGACGACTCCCCTGCCCTTCACCTTATCGCCACAGCTCTTTCCGGGGCATCTGGAGCAGCAGTCCTGGAAAAGGAAGGGCAGTGTAAGAAGGGTGATGACATGCCAAGAGCTGCCTCTTAGTTCCTGTTTGTAAGCTTAGCAAGGACTTCTAATCTAGCCTTGCAAAATTGCATTTGTAGTTTATGTTCTAAATCTGGTACTTTGCAATTCCTGAGGAGTAAATTTGACACTATAAGTTGGGCATTTTCAAAGTGTCCCTCAAGGATCCTTGTGCTTTGTGCAGTGGCTGTTGTCTTCGCTACTTACACATTGAAAACTTCCCCTGTGCTTACAGCATTGTTATTGCACATAAATTTGCACATATTTTTTTCTTTGGATGGAGCAGCTGTGTATATGATAAAAATCAGATTTTCTTCTATGAAGCTGTTTGTAATTTTTGCAAGAGCTGCTTGTATCTAGTACTGTATTAGTTACAATGATTTTGTTTTAGGGGGCCTAAGTAGAAGAAAACTGATTCTTTTTGGAATAACGCTGCTCAGGAAACCTGAGAGGGAGTGACACATGGCACTCACTGTCCCCATGAATCGCTGAGGAAATGGCTCGTGTTGAGATATTTTTGAAAGAATTCAAAGAACAAGGACCAAAGCTATAACCAAGTTAACAGTATTTAGTCATTTTGTCCTTGTTTATTTATGTTTTAAGCCAAAGATTAGGAAGAGCCACAATAAAAGCTATAGAATTACAAAATCTTAGAGTGGAAAGGACTTAGAGATCTAGTCCATTCTTTTCATTCTGTAGGTAATGCTAAATAAAGAAGAAAACCCACAGAAAGTCCAGGTTATGTAGAATTTTGTTCATAATCTAGAAGAGATTGGTGGCTAGAAAGAGAATGCTGCACACTGTAGATGACGAAATCTTACTCAGCACTCTGCTCTGAATTTATTTTAGTTAGGTATGGTCCACTCTGAATTTATTTTAGTTAGGTATGGGAAGCTTCAAGCATGACTGGAAAATACAGTGACACTTTACAAAGTGCCTACCCCACTTTCAAAGATGAAATAAATATTTTAGGGTGAAAACGTGGACATAAAAAAGACAGTTTTGTAGGTTGATGCTAAGTTTCTGAATGTGTGGAGTGATTTTTGTGCAAACGTCATCTTGCCTGGGGGAGACCATTGCCATTGCAGCATTTTCCTCGGCCTGGAAGGTACGGCAGGGAAGCTCGGGGCTCGCGGTGCCTAGATCGGGAGCAGCAGCAGCAGCAGCAGCAGCAGCAGGCTCCCGGCCACTGCTGTCAGGACTCAGGCTTGTGGCCCTGGCCCTTGTCCCCTTTGCGCTTAGTCTGCGCAGGCCTTAGATCACAGCCACAGGGTAGACCCCAGAGCGTTGGAGGGGTCGGTCAGTGCTCATGATAAGTATAAAAAGATAAGAAAACAAGATAATACAGAAAAGTCCAAGTGGACTGTGGTCAGACAGTGTTTGCGTTGGACAGCCCTAAGTGGGACTACGGGAGGAAACCGAAGGGAGCTCTAGGGCACGCTCTGCCGTTTACAGATCTGACTTGCAAGTGCCCCTCACCTGAATGGGAGAGAAGTGCTGGCCGTTTCCCGCGAGTGGAGCGAGGGGGCTAGGTGGTTGGTTTTCAGGGCATTGTAAAGTCTCCTTGACGTGTTGGATGGCAAAAGTAGATTTGAGAAGAAATGCTAGTAAGTGGTAATCACCTGAGAAGTTCTAGCTTTTTCCCTCCATTTTTTTGGCTAGTACCTTCATTTCAAAATTTTTCATGAACAGAGATGTTAAATGAACTTACCCATAAACCACGTTCTCTGAATGGCAAGTGTCGTTCCCTAATTCAGTCTTAGAATTCCTTAGTGTTTATGTGACGTGTGCATCAGTGGGTGCTATGGTAACATGAGCGCTGGATTTTTGAAGGCTCTTCTGTCTTGGTGACTTATGGGACACACAAGCTGAGCTCTCTAACGTGGCCTGGTTAGTTTCTGTGGCCCTGACACGGCTCCGTCACTGCAGTTTGTCAGCGCCTCCTCCATGAGGGTGTGACGGTTTCAGGCGTTGAAGGAAAGAATTGCCTGTTTAAGGGTCCATTAGGCAGAAACAGGTTATCTTTGTTCCCTTCTCCCGTACTGTTTTATACCTGAAGTCACTTTTTTTTACATTCATTGAAACCTCACATTATTTGGAACATATTTTTTGACAGTAATTCATGTATCAATGCCCTTATTAGAACCTAAAGCTTGTTTTTAAGTATTTTAATATTTAATATGTTCAAAACCCCCATAAACAATTTTGTCTACTGTATATAATAAGGTTTTTGATCTGAGAAGTAATAGACATGTTTAAAGTTCGGGTTAAAATTGGTCAGGCAGTGCATATTTCCTGAAAAATATATATATATAATGGGGAAAATCCGAGATTAGACAGGAAAAGAATATACTATCTGTGGCCAGGATTTGATACCATTCTATTACACATTCATCTCTGTTGCCCTTTTCTCTTTTGAGAAGATTCTTATAATTCTAGTTATGGCGCTTTATTATTTTATTATGATTCTTTTCAGTGACTTAACAGCTACACCACTATATGTCAGTAAACAGAACTAGAGTCCAAACACTGCCCGTGAACTTCTGATAGCGGTCTGCTGTGGTGCGTGATGAGGGATGGCTTCCAGCGTGCGAGCACGCAAGGTCCTCAGCTGAAGTGAAGCAGTAAAAAAGTTCCCTGACATTTTGTCTGTTTTGAGCTCTCCTAACTCAGCTTTTCCCATTGGAATCTTTGTTTCCCACTGGTATGCCTGGCTCCTGGGCATTCGAGATCGGCACTTACGTGCAAGCCAGGATACGCTGCTCTCTTTCAGAGAGAGGTGTTAGCTGACTTAGCCAGCTGTGAAGCGAAAGGTGGCGTTTTGTTAACAGGTACGAGCCCTCTGTCACAGCCTTCAGGGTCTGGGGCTTTCTTAGGTGCCATTCATCTCTGCATACACACCTGTGTGAAAGAAAATTTAGAGCCCTCCGTTTTAGAAAGCTTTCTTGCTTTGCATAAAACTTGAAAATATTTAATTTCAAAGTTATATTGATATTAAAACATAGATTCAGTCTTGTCTTAAAAGTGTATTACAATTTATTTCTTGCCATTTTTGTGTAAAATTTACAGAAAGAGTGTTACACCGTGCGCTCCAAAGGTAATGTCTCATTACTCTAAGGTCTCTCTTTTTCTTTCTTTGCCTTTTTCTCTTTAATCCTATTGTTATGTGCATTGAACAATTTTAAGAAAAAAAAACTCTGCTTGATCTGTGTGGCAGCAATACATGTAAAATAAGTGTGTGTTACTGTCCATGGTTAACCCCGGGAAGTCTGTTTTAATTTCAGTGGCTCGTTTCTACTAAGTTTCCACACATTTCCGGGAGGGAGTGCTACATTGTGTATAATGGGTTTGGGTGTCATTTGAGTACAGAACTATTCAATTCTGAGTAAGGCCAAAAGCTTCTTTGATAATGGTGTAAAAATGTGGATTGTGGGGTAACAGTGACACTTTTCAATCTCTGGCATGTACGAGGTTTAAATGAGCTCTCGCACGTGCACTGCGGTGGGCAAAAGTAGGGTTACCATTGTGAGCACATGAAACGTAGAGTTTATTCTTGTGTTGTTACTTATTAATAATTGTGGCATTTATCTATTGCTAGCCTACTTTTGCCCCACCCCTGTAACTTTAAAGCCGATTCAAAGGTTGGGGGAACCTGGAAAATCAATGTCTTCAGTGTCAGGAGAATATGAAAATACTGAAAGCTTCTATCATTCGAAATGTTTTCTGTGGTTGTTTCTCCTTCAGATATGTTTGCACAGGTACGAACAAATGCTAGTCTCTGGCCTTCAGGTCTTAACTAACTGAGCATGGGCCATCACCGCATAGGACTCTCCAGCTGCACAGTTTGGAAAGATCAGTACAGTGAAGAGTTGATGGAATGAGGTCTCGTCCATGTCAATAGAATTGAACAGCTTGGACTGAGCACATAACTTCCCCTGCCCTCTCATCACCCCATTCGGCACCATCCAGCCCCATGCCAGTAGGCCTGCTTTATGTTGGGATTTCTGCTTCTGGAACGGAGGCTGAGGGTCCCAGAGGACTTTCTTTCACTAAGAGCCTTTCAGTGTTAATGTGCAGTCCAGCCCATGTAAGGTGTGAGTTTGTCTTGCTGCACCCTGAATTGCGGGTGTGAGCACTGGGCTTAATTACACCAGTTTAGGCACAGCGGGCCATCTGAAGCTTGTCCTTACAAGAGTGGTTCCTGTCTTCATTTGCTTTCCTCACCCTCACAGTAAAGGACCAAGTTCATTTGCCTTCAGTTTTCATTTGAATTAAAAACAAAAGTTCAGTCTGTCATAGAGGTAGCTATTCCATCCTCAGATTGTGTCTCAAGTAGTATGTCCTACATCATGCAGTTAGCTAGGATATTTTCATCTCCCCATTGGCTCCAAAGGTTCGCCATAAGGCATTCTTACAGCACCCTTGTTAGCCAGGGTGGCAAATTGAATTGGGTTCTGTGCGTTTTAGAAAAACCCGTAGGCTTTCCCCAACACCAGAAGACTGAGCCGTGAGAGGAAGGGTCAAGGAAGGGAGAGGAATAGATCTAAGCACAGACCATCCATTGTTCTCCCTGCTGCACATTGGAGACCGAGCCTTGACATCGCAGCGCATTTTTGTCTTTACGTGTTTTACCTCTGCAGCTTTCACACAGTGGGATCACTGTCTAGAGTACGGACTGATTTCCTCCTCTCTTCGTGTGCCTCGGCTGAGTTTTATAATTGTGGGAAGCACATTTCTGTCTTAGAGATACTGACCGAGGTAGTTCCTGGATGCTAGTTTAGTAATTTAAGCATTAGTGTCTCACCAATTTGCTAGATTTTCTTTTTTTTATTTCAAAGTGTTATTTATTGATTTTAGAGAGAGGGGGGGGAGTAGAGAGAGAGAAATAAACATCAATTTTGTTGTTCCGCTTATCTGTGCAGTCATTGGTTGGTCCTTGTATGAGCCCTGACCAGGATCACTCCTGCAACCTTGGTGTGTTGGGTCAACGCTGTAACCAAGTGAGCCACCCCGCCAGGGCTCCCTCTTCTCCCCTCCCCCCTCTGCCTACCCCCCCCCCTCTGCCAACTCTTTTTATTCATTTTTATTATTACATTAGCTTGAATTACCACTTCTCAATCTTCTAAGGAAAATTTGAGATTAGTGGTTTTAAAACTCAAGATACCCTTAAAATTCTGGAACTAATGTAGTAGTCTTAAACTGAATTTTCTTCACGTAAATATTATAGTTCCTTGAGAATAAAGGGTTTTAGCATTGTTGTGATGAAGGTTAAATTGTATTTGGGAGCCTCTAGTACTCTCTGACTCCTTTAACAAAGTGAAAGTCGGTTTGTGGTGTGTACTTCCAAGTCTAGATACATCTGCTTTTGATTTTGTTTTCCCTACTGCACTTCACAAGTTTGTGAAAATGCTATGGGAAAACCAGCTTGGGTTCAAAATATCTTAACCAAGTGCACCCACTAGGCTTCTCAGGAGTGACTGTCTTCCAGTTTGTGACTGTGGAAGAAGCCGGTTGCGTGTTTTCTGGGCCATGGGAGTTTGAAATGTCTGCTGATGTTGTCCACCGTTGTTTGCTTTGCTGCCAGAGTGCTGGCAGGTGGAAGGCTTGCCCCCTGTTGCACTTTCAGAGTTGCTGGGAGTGGCAGCAGAGCTCCACCTTAGGGGAGGGAAGAGAGGCAGGAGGTTCTGGAAACGGAGCTCCTGTGCCCTAACTCCCGCCCGCCTCCCTGAAAGATGCGCGGTGACTCAGTATGAGAAATGAGGAAGGGACTCCTGCTCGCTTCGGCAGCACACACGCAATCGAAGAAGAGCACAGTTAAGGGTGTGGGGCACGTGCTGGTCACACTTCTCTTTCCATAGGGCGAGGGATAGGTGCTTTTTATTCCTGTTTTATTCCTGTTTACCGTGACAGATTTGGAGTTTGTTTCTTTTTGTTGTTATTTTGGAATTGAGAGTAACTTTAATTTTAAAGTCTATGCTGTATATTTCAAACCTATTTTGTATATATGAATACATATATAATACTCATATTGGAGAAATAGATAATAGCTTTAATTCATTATAATTTTGAGGTTTTTGTCAGTAAAATGGCTACCATTGCTGTTTTTAAGGTTTTCATGTCGAAGTGTACATGTCTATCAGGTTTAACTTTTTCCCCTGTCTTTTTATCTTCACCTCTTTGTTTTCTACATGCTTTGTGTTAAATCCGTCTGCTCTGTTCTCCTGGACACCTGGTTTGCGCCGATGTTTATCACACAGTACCACAAAACCTGCTCCGCACCTGGATGGGTAAGAGTTCTGTTCTTACCACCTTGGGGATGTGTTTGGGCGGCTGGTCCCAGACACACTGGACCTGGGTAAACCCTCAAAGGGGCGATCGTGATCTCTGGATTAATCTGACAGGCAGACTCTTCCTTAAGGATCATGTGGTGCCGTAGTCTTGAGATTCCATGGCTTTCGTGCCCCTGCAGGGGTCCTCCCAGGGCCCTTGGATGGGCCTGTCAGCGGTGAAGAGCCCCTGCGAGGACGGTTTCTGAGCAGCAAGTGCATTCTGGCTGTCAGAGGACTCTTCACCGTAGAGTAGTTAAGAACCACTGTTTTGAAGGCAGAAAACTAAGGCCCAGTTTGAGTCGTTGGTTTTCCCCCTTTTATGAAGCAGATCTCAAGTTCTGATTCCCTTCATGCATCAAACACTGCTTTTATTTTCAGGTCTGTGGACATGTCATTTATAACAATTGCCTTGATTACTGCTCATGGCTTAATTATCAGCAAACCAATTCTTTCTTGAATTTGTATCGTGGCAGGGTTCATGTTGTCTTTGGACTAGTTATTTCCGGTTTTGAAGTAATCGAGCAAATTGAAAACCTGAAAACTGATGCCGCAAGCAGACCTTATGCAGATGTGCGAGTTATTGACTGTGGGGTGCTTGCCACCAAATCAGCAAAAGATGGTAAGAGTTTGGGGAGGTAAAGGGAGCTAGGATGCAGGTGACTTGTGTAGAAGTCCACGACTTAAAGAGACCTCCCGGATTTCAGTGGTGCAAAGGCCTCGCTTGAGTGGTATAGCAATAGCCCTGACACCTCGATGTCATGCCCTGTGTCTGGTCCATCAGCAAGGCTCACCACACGTTACCTCTCCCTGGCTCCTTGCCACAGCCTCCCGAGTGTTTTTTTTGCCCCGCCTTTACTCCTCTGTACCCTTTTCTCAGCAGCAGTAGCCTCCTGATTCATCTCCTTGCTTATACTTTTGGCCCTCTGCAGTCTGGCCTTAACAGTCACCAGAGTGATCTTCTCCTAGGGCTTCCTTCCCAGTCAGCCAAAGCTGAAGTCTTCACAGCGACCTGTAAGGCTGCCTGAGCCTCTGCTGTTTCTGACTTCTTCCCCATCATTCATTGTCTTCCAGGCCTGTTGACCTTGACTACACAGACATGCCAAGTACGCAGGGACTTTGTGCCAGCTCTTTCCTCTGTCTGGAACCCTCTTCATTCAGAAATCTGTCCAACCCCTCCCTCACCCCCTTTATGTCTCTGCTCCAGTGTTACCTTAAATTACCCCTGACTCTCCCTGTTCTCTTCACACTGCTTGCTTCTTTATTAGCGCTTACTGTTCGTCCTGTCAGGCAGATGTTTCCTTACATGACCCCACCAGACCTCATGAGGGCAGGGCTGTATTGCCTTACAGCCTCATCCGCAGGTTATGGTATCAGCTTGAAAAAAAGTGTATTTAAATTTCGTTGTTAGTTTGCTATGCATAAAGAATGTTTTATAATACTTGGCAACCACATTTTTTACCCCAAAAGGTAGATAACTCCAGTACTAATATTTTTGTTAATGTTTCTTAAAAGTTTTTGAGAAAAAAAGGAAGAAACCAAGTCATTCAGAAGAATCGGATTCCTCTTCCAATTCCTCTTCCTCTTCAGAGTCGTCTTCCGAAAGTGAAATCGAACATGAGAGAAGCAGAAGGAGGAAGCGCAAGAGGAGGTCAAAAGTTAAACATTCTAAGAAGAGGCGAAAGGAAGCCAGCAGTTCCGAAGAGCCGAGGAATAAACACACAGTGAGCCCCAAAGGGTAGGTGTGGAGCCCGGAAAGCCTTACCAAAACCACGAAACTCTCTGGAATGGGGGAAGTGAAGTGTGCATAATCCTGTCACCTTAGCATTGCTACCTATTGTTGGGAAAGGATAGCGTTTTTCTTGTAAGTCAGAATCTGGCACATTTAGGTAGCATAGATATTTCATATCAAAGATTTAGTTGTGTAGTTGAAAATAACCCCTGAAACTCTTAAAAGAAAAAAGTTAGGGTTCGTCTGGACAATTTTCAGAATTTTAGTACTATGGGTTTTCACTTGGGTTGATATTTCACATGTTCTCTATGAGAAAATTGTATAAACCTTTTGAGTGAAACTTGTAAGGTATCAGTAGTTCGCTATTTAACATCTAATTTATGTGCTTTTCTTACAAAATGCAAACATTACACATCTTAATTAGTACGCGCTCTCGCAGTCACTCTGAGAGAAGCGGCACCAACGGAAAAAGGTCAGCCGATTCAAACGCGAAGAGGGAGAAGCCGGTGGTCCGCCCGGAAGAGATACCCCCAGTGCCTGAGAACCGGTTCCTACTGAGAAGAGATATGCCTCTCGTCACAGCTGAACCTGAGCCGTAAGTAGGATGTTGCCCTATGTTTTCTTTTCTGATTGATGATTCCATCTGCCCATTGCAGCTCCACACTCATTAACTGAGCATGACCCAGAGTCTGAGCACTTTGAAAGATAACTAGGAGACATCAGACTGAAGAAGGACATGCGCCCCGCCTTTCAGAACTTACATTCTACTCGTAGGAAAGGGGCTGGGCATGCTGGTCAGGGAGAAGTTCTTGTGGGAGGCCTGGAAGGGTTGCATTACTAGTCTTACTTACTTGGCTTTTCATGGGAGGTGAAATTTCAGATGTCAGAGCAAAGGTAGTTGAACTCTTTGGATCCAATAGAGTATAAAACGTGTTCCAATTAGAATAGTTTAGAATCAATTGCATGGCAGTTGGTGGTAGAATTTAGTATCATAAATGTGTTACCGTCATTAACTTCCTTGGTGATAATTTCTCTAGTTTGGAAAAACTAACGTGTAGCTTTAGCTTTGGTCTCAAAAGATAGTATTTGAAGTATTTTGTGTGTTAGATTCAAGTTTAGAATTATTTAAAGAAGTATTGTGTGAACAGTGAACAGAAATACAATAATAATGTTGCTGGTGTAACTGATAAATTCCCAATGAAGAGTCAGTTACATGAAAGGCTGAAAAGTCATACAAATGTTCCTGTTCATAACGAGGTGTCTACATAAGGTTATTATGTAGTTTATTAAATATTTTTTAGCCTGAATCATCTCATTTTATAAAGGTCTTGTAAAATAGGGTGCATCTTTTAATTAATAGCTTAAGATGCTGGTGTTTTCATTTTTAAAAATCTTGGTTTATAAATAAGTTTTAGTGGGACCCTTCTTTCTTAAAAGACAAGATATCAAGTTCATTGATCAAATCCGTTGGCTTTCAGAAGGTAGGAAACTTAACAGGTCAATTTCAGGGCCCTATGACAGGGGTTGGCAAACTATGGTCCGTGGACCAAATTTGGCCTACTGCCTGTTGTTTTGTGAAGGCTGTGAGCTGAAAATGGGTGTTCTGTTTTTAAATGTTTATGGAAAAAAATCAAAAGAATAGTGTTTTGTGATACTGGAAATGACACGAAACTCCGTGCTCATAAATAAAGCTTTACTGGAACACAGCCAGGCCGTTTGTTCACGCTCTTCTTGGCTGTTTCTGTGTTTCTGTACAGCCGCAGGGTTGAGTAGTTGCAGAGCTGGGGGGTTGTCACTGCTTTGCCCTCTGCCCGGGGTGCTGTGCATCCCAGGGATGCGGTTACAGCTCTCCAGTATTGCAGGTGCTGCACATATAGCCCAGGAGGTGAAAAGATATTTTCGAAAACGGAATATGTAAAATTTCATTACAGATCAGCATTACCAGACGAACAGCATTAACATCATCTGTTTTGATAGGAAATACTGTGAACCCTAATTGAGTGAAATGTGATCACCCCAAAAAAGAATTTCAGTCCCCTCATTAATAGATGTGTATTACAGAAAATAATACTCAGTTCCTATATATTCTAAATTTTGTTAATAAAGTATTTGTGGAAATTTGGGGTTTTTCCCTATTATGTAAGTGCCTGCATAATAGCCTTAATTTACTGACCACATTTCTGGTGGTGTTTAAAGCAGTCTGTACCACTGTCTTGTGTTTGGATTGAATGTTGCTGGTAAGTTCATTTGGTCATTACTCTTGTTTGGTCACATCTCAGGAAGTCACTTTGTGCAGAATCATTTTAAATCACAGTTGGCTGATAGGTGTGTCATGTAAAGTTAGCAGAGTGCTCTAGGTTATTCGGATCTTTGAGACTTTGATGAGTCGTTTGGAAGCGAGAATTGAGTGTGCTTCAAGAACTCAGCACATGCGAGGGTTAGAAACCGGGAGGGCCAGCCATAGAGAGCTTGCCGCCTTACTGACTGAACTGCAGTTAAGCTCATTATCACTTACAATTTGCTGAGCAGAAGCTGGGTTCCACACTTGCTCTAGTTCATTTATTCTTAACCCTGGTTACATTTGACAGGAATTTAACAAGCTTTAAAAATACCAACTTCTGGATTATACAGCAGATCAAATCAGAATGTGGTGGAGAAGTAGAGGGTGGGGCAGCATTGGGTCAGTATCTAAAAGGTTCCATGCAGTCCTGGCTGGTGTGGCTCAGTGGATTGAGCACTGGCCTGCGAACCAAAGAGTCGCCGGTTTGATTCCCGGTCAGGGCACATGCCTGGGTTGCGGGCCAGGTCCCTGGTGGGGGGCATGCTAGAGGGAACCACACATTGATGTTTCTCTCTCTCTTTCTCCCTCCTTCCCCCTCTGTCTAAAAATAAATAAATAAAATCTTTAAAAAAGTAAAAATAAAATAAAAGGTTCTATGTGGACATTCTTGCTGGGCACCTGTAGGTAAGTCATTTGGTGTTGAGTACTTTTTTCCTTCATGAGGAAAATGGGGCTAACAGCTGCCTAGTTATCTCGCTGTGAGAACCAAGTGATGTCATGAGGATGAAATGACTGGGAAAACTGCATGTAGTTCATAGTTAGAATGGTCTGGGTCCAGATTCCTAGAACCTTAGAAAACCCGAATCAACTTTCATTTGTTTCTGTGGCCTTGGGCAAGATTTTTTTACCACTAAACTGTAAAATTCTTCAAAATGGAGATGTAATAGTATCTACCCCGTAGTGTTGTTACAAGAATTAAATGAGCTAATGCCTACAAAATGCTTATTAACAACAACAACAAACAATCTGAGAAGGAAATTAAGAGAGCGGTTCCATTTAAAGTGATATCTAAAAGAATAAAATACTTACGAATACATTTAATCAAAGAGGTGAAAGACTTGGGCAAGGAAACTATAGAATATTGCTGAAAGAAATTAAGGAAGACCCTAAATAAATGGAAAGGCATTTCATGTTCATCGATTGGAATATCGTAAAGATATCAAAGTGAACTCTGGATTTAGTGCAATCCCTATAAAATGCCAACAGCCTTTCTGTAGAAATGAAAAAGTCAAAACCCAGCCCTGGCTAGTGTGGCTCAGTGGATTGAGAGCCGGTCCACAAAACAAAGGGTCAGGGTCGCTGGTTCAATTCGCAGTCAGGGCGCATGCCTAGGTTGCCAGCCATGTCCCCACTGGGGGGCGCTCAAGAGGCAACCACACATGGCTCTTTCTCTCCCTCTCTTTCTCCCTTCCCTTCTCTAAAAATAAATAAATAAAATATTTTTTAAAAAGTCAAAACCCAAATTCATATGGGATTGTAGGAGGTCCTAAATAGCCAAAATAATCTTGAAAAGGAAGGACAAAGTTGGGGGCCCCCCATACTTCCTGATTTCAAAACTTGATACAAAGATACAGTCATCAAAATAAGAGTGACACTGGCATTAAGAAGAGACTTAGAGACCAGTGGAATGCCCGTACATCTATGGCCAATTGATGATAGACAAGGGTGCCGAGTCCATTCAGTGGAGAAAGAAGAGTCTTTTCAATCAGTGGCACTGGGAGAACTGGATTTCCACATGCAAAAAAACGAGGTTGGACTGCTACCTCACATCCTGTACATAAATTAACTCAGAATGGGTGAACACCCTAAATGTAAGGGTTAAAACCATGAAACTCCTAGCAAAAGACAAGTAAATCTTCATGACCTTGGATTTGGCAATGAATTCTTATATGGAAGACATATAAATGGCCAGTAAGCACATGGAAAGATGCTTAATATCATTAGTCGTTAGGGAAATAACAAACCCCCAGTGAGATAACCACTCCTCACAAGAATGGCTATAATTTTTAAACAAACAAACTAGGAATTCTCACCCGTCGCTGGTAGGAATGTAAAATGATGCAGGTGCTATGGAAAAACAGTTTGATGCTTCCTCAAAAAACTAAACAGATCTACTGTGTAACCCAGCACTTTTACTCCTAGCTATATACTCAAAAGAATGGAAAATAGAGACTCCAATAGATAACTGTATGCCAGAGTTCATTGCGACATTATTCACAATTGGAGAAAGGTGGACACAAACCAAGTGTCCACCAACAGCTGATTGGATAAACAAAATGTATATACACGCACGCACATACACACACGATGGAATGTTACTTGGCTGCAGAGGTCACCAGAGGCTGAGGGAATGGTGGCCTTGAGAGTTCGTGCCTAATGGGTAGAGTTTTGGTTTGTGGTGATGAAAAAGTTTTGGAAAGATAGTAGTAGTGATGGTTGTGCAACGTTGTGAATTAATTAATGCCCCTGAGCCGCACACTTAAAATGACCAATTCTATTTTATATATATCTTACATACAAACTATAAAAGCGCAGTAAAAAACATATTTTAAAATGCGCATTAACATAATGCCTCACACATAGTGAGTACTCAGTAAAAGCTGGCAATTCTATTAATAGTAGCATGCAGAACAAGCAGGTATGAACGAACTTCTCACGCACAGAGAGCTGCAGCCACCACAAAGTCCGTACTCTCTAAGCTGCCTGTAGGAGGAGGCACAGATCCAGAGCACCGAAGGAGGGGCAGTTAATAGTAGAGAGATGGAGACAAATGAACTATAAAAAATACAAAGTAAAAGAAAAACCGACCAAAAAGGTACAATTAAGCATGAGTCAGAGATAACTTCAGGCTTCCCTTAGAACATGACTGTTTTGACAAGAGACTTTTAAAAGAGGATTTTGTTTAAAAATAGTACTGCGCTTAAAAAGATAAATAATAGTATTATGTATTTCTACCCAATTGGGTTCCTTTTTTTTTTTTTTTAAGTTCTGGCATTTGAAGGGTTAGAAAATCAGGTCACGTGGAGTGCCTCATTCTACATAAGTGTCGGATCTGAATACAGTGTATCTGTTATAGGAGCATAAACTCTACATGTAAACATCAAGAAAACTGCCTACATTTGCTTATTTTTAATCTTCAATCACCTTTTCCAGGAAGATTCCCGATGCTACACCCACTGTAAGTGATCAGAAACCATCTGTGTCAAAGTCTGGACGGAAGATTAAAGGAAGGGGCACAATTGTATGTTTGTTAAGACTTTTCTTTTTTCACATTATCTAAGCAGTACAATGTTTTTACCTGTAGGCACAATGCTAGCTTTGATTTTAGGTGCCATCCAGAATCTGTGCAAGGAGCTAGTTGTGTTCTCCGTAATTATGGGAAGGAATTGCTGTTAGATCAGAATCTTCTGCCATGTGTGAGTAGTAGGTTTAAGTGTGAAATGGACATGTGAGACAGTCAGTGAGTATGTTGAGAAACCTTAGTATGCTGAATGCTCTAGGCTGATGAATGTAACCATTTGGACTTCGAAGAGGAAGTTTTCACGTGTGATCGCAGGTAAATCTCAGCCCTTCCCCATTTCTTTTAGTTGCTTTTGTTTGACATAGCTTCACGTCATCCTTTTGGTGCTTCGGTCGTTATTGCCTTTGAAGGGGGTCTGAGATTGGGTCTTACACCTAACTGTTCTAGAGCAGCCTGTACCTGAGAGGTGTTTTAAAACCCGCGATTCCCGTCTTTGTTTTGAAAGCGCTATCACACACCTCCAAGATCCAGGTCCTGTTCGGAGTCCGATGATGACGACAGCAGCGAGACGCCTCCCCACTGGAAAGAGGAGATGCAGAGACTGAGAGCCTACAGACCGCCCAGCGGGGAGAAGTGGAGTAAAGGGGACAAGTAAGAGCCTTGAACCCACGCGCGTCTGCCGTATTTAAGTGTTAGGGGGTAGAGACCTGCTTTTGGACTTTTCACTAAAGACTTAAATTTAAAGTGAGACAGTGACCAGGGCATGCATATGGGGATGCTTGGTGAAAGCGGTGCTATTCTCAGGAGGCATTTGTTTTCCCCTCACAAGACTATAAACCTGCTGAATCTCTTAAAGACTCCTTGTTCAATTTTAGAAGTAATCAGGACTTAAAATTACATAGCAGGTAACTTGTACAGCCAGGTGTCGTAGTTACTGATGAATGAATGGATAGACGGGAAGATCTGTGCCCAGTACGTGCATCAACTTCCGGCCCCGGGGACTGTCCTTGTTCAGAAGTGTACCCATCTCTCACCCTCAGTGACACCCCACAGTGGTACATTTACTTTAGAAACCGGGCTGGCCTTGGAATAGCTAGTGAAATCTGTACTAAAAAGTGAAAATACAACAATGGGACCCTCTGTAGTTGTTCATGGTAAAATTTCCTTTGTCCGTGTGGGCGCCCCGTGGCATGCTTGAAACCGGGGGAGGAAGGAGAAGGGCATGGCTGCTGTGCGGGAGCGGTTCAGGCACAACAGTCCTGAGAACTCAACCAGCGAACTCTCCTCTCCCGGAGAGCCTGCTTCTGTTTGCACGTCCTTTTTCCTCAGTTCCCGTAGTAAGGGGTTTGACCCTGAGGGGAAGGTCTTGATTACCCTCGTGAGGCTGAGGGAAAACAATAGTCTTGCTAGCTTCTTGAGCAGAAGGGGCTTCTCTAGAGCTCAGGCAGCTGTCCTGTCTGGGAGAGTCAACAGAATCCTCCAGGAACTTGGCTGGACAGTGTTCCTGGAGGCAGAGGGTTAGGAGCTGATCCCAGCCAGGAGCTCAGTGTGTCAGCAGTGCTCTTGTGGTTAGGTTTTCAAAACCATTTTCCTGTCAAATTTGAAATTCTTTGCTGAGCTTTGGGACAATCCTCTTGCAAGTGGCTGTGTGAGCAGTTGTCTGTGTGTCCACAGCTGTACGGTCAGGACCAGGCAGACACTCTTTGCTGTGTCCTGCCTGCGTGTGCTTACGGAGTCTGTGCCTTTGGACGGACAATGAACGGACATGTGTGTTCATTTTAAAGCACAGAAAGTGTGCTTGCAAATAATGTGTGCCTGTTGTGTTCTTCCTGTAGGTTGAGTGACCCCTGTTCAAGCCGATGGGACGAAAGAAGCTTGTCCCAGAGATCGAGATCATGGTCTTACAATGGGTATTATTCGGACCTTAGTACAGCAAGGCACTCTGACGGTCACCATAAGAAACACAGAAAGGAGAAAAAGGTTAAACATAAAAAGAAAGCTAAAAAGCAGAAACATTGCAGGAGACACAAACAGACTAAGAAGAGAAGGACTGTTGTACCATCTGACATAGAATCCTCAAAATCTTCCACCCGGCGGATGAAGCCCTCTGGTGCTAGAGAAAGGAGGTCGCGATCTTCCTCGTTGACCTCTCATCTCTCGTCAAAGAGGGACTGGTCTAAATCTGATAAAGGCGACCAGAGCTCTTCGACTCACTCCAGCAGAGACTCGTACAGATCAAAGTCTCGCTCGCAGTCTTATTCTCGAGGAAGCTCAAGATCAAGGACGCCATCAAAGTCCTCATCACATTCTCGAAGCAGATCGAAGTCCAGATCTAGTTCCAAGTCAGGGCACCAGCGAACAGCGTCAGAATCACCAAGGAGAACAGCCTCTCAGCTAAGTGAGAACAAACCCGTTAAAGCAGAGTCCTTAAGAGCAGTCGTGCCACAGAATGAAAACGTCATAGTGCAACCGCCAGTGGTGGCAGAGAATATTCCTGTGCTACCGCTGAGTGACAGTCCCCCCCCTTCAAGGTGGAAGCCTGGACAGAAGCCCTGGAAGCCCTCTTACGAGCGAATTCAGGAAATGAAAGCGAAAACAGCCCATCTGCTGCCCATCCAGAGCACTTACAGTTTAGCAAGTATTAAAGAGACTGGTGGTTCATCATCCTACCATAAAAGAGAAAAAAATTCAGAAAGTGATAGGAGTGCTTATTCAAAATACAGTGATAGAAGTTCCGAAAGTTCACCAAGGTCAAGAAGCAGATCCTCCAGGAGTAGATCTTACTCCAGGTCGTACTCCAGGTCACGAAGTGTAGCTAGTTCCCATTCGAGGTCTAGGTCTCCCTCCTCCAGATCTCATTCACGGAACAAGTACAGTGATCGTTCACAGTACAGTCGATCATCCTCGTACTCTTCTGTTAGCAGTGATGCTGGAAGGCGAGCCAAGAGGAAACTTAGGTCCCGTGGGAAAAAAAGCAGCGCTTCAAGTAAGAGGCACAGCAGCAGCTCTGAAAAGACACTTCGCAATAAATATGTGAAGGGCAGAGACAAGTCTTCCTGTCAGAGAAAGCACAGCGAGAGCAAGTCATCTCTGGATTACTCTTCAGACAGTGGACGGTCAGGTGTTCAGGTCCCACAGTCCACCCAGGAGAAAGGGAAGCAAGTCCAGATGGAAACGAATAATAAACAAGAGAAAAACAGAGATGGAGGGAAATCCAAGCCCGAACGAGAACGCCCTCGTTCAAAAAGGACTCTGAAAGGGAACCTTTCCGATCACTTTAGAAATGGCAGTAAGCCCAAAAGGAAGAGTTACGCTGGGAGCAAATGGGACTCGGAGTCAAATTCTGAACGAGACGTAACTAAAAACAGTAAAAGCAATTCCCGGCCATCTTCCGATAAGGAGGAAGGGGAGGCCACATCAGATTCCGAATCAGAGTCTGGTGACACTCGCACGAAAGCCAAACCCACAGCAAAGTCTTCAGCAAGTACTTCGCAGTCTGAGGGTGATGGTGCTTGGAAGTCGGGCAAACAGCGGGCCTCGGCCTCAGACTCGGAGGGTTCCTGCTGCAACTCAGAGAACCCCAGAGGGAGGCCACGGAAGCGCAAACGTGGGTCAAAGGAGAATCTCAGAAGGGGGGAGCACACCAAAAAAGTGAGAGAGAAGATGAAGGGCAAAAAAGACAAAAAGCACAAGGCCCCCAAACGAAAACAGGCCTTTCACTGGCAGCCTCCGCTAGAATTCGGGGAAGAGGAGGAAGAGGAGGGTAATGAAAAGCAAGAGACTCGGGAGTCACAAGAGGAAAAACAAGTTTCTGAGAACAGTGAGACCACAAAAGAGGACGCCCCCCAAACTGACAAGCCCTGTGAGGATGGCGGCCTTTCGGGCAAGCAGGGCACGGCGGCTTCATCAGACGCGGAGCAGCCTGCCACCGAGGACAGTGGCAGACACAGCACCTCGCCCACACCTTTGCGCGCTGAGGAGAAGGTGGTCGGTTCTCCCCCACACGTTCAGCCCCCCGAAGAGAGTGTCCCCAGCGGAGTGGAAGATGTGTTCCAAGCCGATGACAACATGGAGATTTGCACCCCTGATAGGAGTTCCCCGGCAAAGGTGGAGGGGGCGTCCCCTCTAGGAAGTTCAAGGCTTGACGTGCCCGAGGCAGGCCTTGTGCAGCAGGAAGCGCGGGCTGAGCATCCTGACTCAGAGGCACAGAAAGTGGACAGCAGCGTGCCCGAGAGCCCCATGGTGGGCGAGGTGGGGAGAGCGGATGGCGGAACTGCGGGCTCGGCCAGTGCTGGGGAGAGCGCAGTGAAGAAGGAGGTGGCGGAGAGGGGCCAGCTCAGCCTCCTGGATAACAAGTGGAAGCCCCTGCAAGGGGCAGGCAACCTGGCAACCCCGGCGGCTGTCACATCCAGTGCCATGGAAGGTAAGGCACTGACTGCTCTGCCTGAAGTGAAGCCGCAAGGCTTGAGAATAGAAATTAAAAGCAAAAATAAAGTGCGGCCTGGGTCTCTCTTTGATGAAGTAAGAAAGACGGCACGCTTAAACCGGAGGCCAAGAAATCAGGAGAGTTCAAGTGATGAGCAGACGCCTAGTCGGGACGGCGATAGCCAGTCCAGGAGTCCAAGTCGGTCTCGAAGTAAATCCGAAGCCAAATCAAGACACAGAACAAGGTCTGTCTCCTACAGTCATTCAAGAAGTCGATCACGAAGCTCCACGTCATCTTATCGGTGAGCAATGTTCTCTTTCCTTCTCTTCTCCCAAAGAGAGTCTGTTACTGTTTAGCTTGGAGGAACACCAGAATTAGGGACAAGGTCACTGTTTCCAAATATCTGGAAGGTGAACAAGAAGTCTTGTGCCGGGTGACTCAGAGAGCAGATTGAGGACACGGAACGGACTTCAGGGAAGGAGTCGGGGCTCAGTGTAGAAGGCTGTCACTTCCTGTTGAAGCTCTCTGGCAGAGAAATCCGTGGCCATGGTAGGTGGCCAGCTCTGCACTCATTTACAGGTGGAGAGGACTTAGAGACCCTCAGCCTAACCCTCCACTTCACACAGGAGGGAGCTGAGGACCGCAGAGACCAAGCTGCCTGCTCAAGGCAGCATCTAAACGACCTTTTTCTAGTTTCATTTTTCAGTTACAGTTTACATTCAGTATTGCTTTGCATTAGTTTCAGGTAGACAGCACCGTGGGTAGACCATCGTGTGCTTTACCAAGTGCTCCCCCGGTATTTCCAGCCCCCACCTGGCACCGCGCACAGTCATCACCATACTATTGACTGTGTTCCCTGGGCTGGTCTGTGCCTCCTCATGACTGGTTTTTAATTACCAAATTGTACCTCTTAATCCCTTTGCCTTTTTTGCCCATTTCAGTGATCTTTATTCAAGGCTGGGATGGAGTTGGAGGGACGGTAAAAACCATCGTCCTTAGATTTGTTTATTTGTTTATTTTCGGTTCAAGTTGCAGCTGACTTTTGTCATCAGCAGAGACTGAGAGTCTTTAAACTAAAAGAAGTGGTGGTGACGACAGGAATAAGTGGTTCGTGCTCTGTGTGTTGTGAATATTTCTTGGTCTCACCCTTCACCCTGCTGTCTCTTAATTACTCGAATCTCTTACTATTTTGTGCTTGATTTTCATCACTTGAACTTAAAACACCATAATAGTCTTTGAGCATCCTTGTTTCCCGTTCTAGTTACTTCTTTGCCCGGATTTCCTTAAAAATAGGAAACAGCACTTACCGCCTGTACTAACTATCTCCCATCACTCCTCAGCTGCTTGCAGTCTGTCTTCTCTGCCTGCCTTCCCCCATCTCTCTAGACCGACTGAGGTTTTCACGTTCTCCCACGTGGCCAGTTTTCGGTCCTCGCCTTCTGGAAGCCCTCTGCTAATGCCCCTCATCCCTCTCACACCATTCCGTGTTTGTGCTGTGGGCTCCTCTCCCTCCCCCTGCCCCGACCCCCAACAGGCCCAGAGAGCTGGTGAATCCTGGCGTTTCTTGTTCCTGGGTGCAGTTACCTGTTGAGCTACTCCAGCCTCCTGTTCGCTCAACATCTTGCCTTCCCCTTGACTTGCTGATAGCTCTGAGCTGTTGGTTATGCTGGCCACTCTCATTTAGTCCCTTCTGATGACTGCCTTTGGGGTGGGCAGTGTTTCATCTTATAAATGAAGACAGGCACAGCGAGGCTGAGCAGTTTGCTCTGAGCTGTTCAGCTGAGGTAGTAGACTGAGATAGCTAAACTCTGCCCCCCCCCCCCATTTCGGTTACCCGCCTGGGTCTGACTCCCCCTCCAGGCTGTGAACTTGCTGAAGTGAGGGACTGCCTTGCAGAACATCTTGACTCTGCCCAGAACACCCATGGAGACGTTTGGTCCTTGTCAACCGATCCCTCTGCCTGACCCCAAGTGCCGTCACCACCACCACTGGGGCAACCAAGGCGAGGGGGCTGTTACTGGCAGTGCAGCCACACCACAGTTCCCAAAGCACTGAAACGTGATGGTTTTATGTGCTAAAGCAACAATGGAAGTGAGCGAGATATCCGAACCAGGGATGTTTTTTTAAGCGTGGACGTTTCAAGGGCTGCTTGGCATCAGCTAAAGATGCTCATTGTCATTTTGGATGGACTGAATGTCTGCTGATCCGCAGACTGTTCCTTGCTCATCTGTCAGTCCCCTCCCAGTCTGCTTTATGATTGCTTGTTGGGTAAAACGACTAGAGTCATTAGAACACAGTGTGTTCAAGGCAGCGTAAACCCTCTGGAGGTGTTTACGTAAGTAGCCTGCATGTAGGGTTACGGTCTGGATCCTGAGTGGCAGTCACAAAGCAGGGGAAGAAGGGCAGGGGTCCCAGTGAATGCAGAGGGCAAGCTTGCATTACTTAAGTGTTTGTTGATTAAAGGTTAAATAGATACAAACATAAAATTCGTGATTAGGAATAAAACGTAACGTCTGCTAACCTTTGATGTTAGAGCTTTGATGTACCTGCCGAAGCCCTTCCCAGTGCTCCCCGCTTTCTCTTTTCTCTCCTAGAGTCAAACATAACTCTGAGCTTTTGTTACAGTTTTGTTGCTTTTCTGTATAGTCTTTCCTCAAATGTTTCTATCCTCCTACAGTGTTGCTTTTGCATGTTTTCAAACAAAATCCTTTTATATATAGTTGTTCTACGTTTGCCTTTTTCACTCAACATTCTGTTCTAAAGAGATACCTCATTTGATACATGAGGCTATGGCTCATTCATTCTCCTGCTTTAGAATATTTCAGTCTATATCTGTGAGTTAATTTTTTTAACCCACTCTGTCGTTAATGGAGATTGGATTACTTCCTCTTCTGGTGTTACTAATAAGGGCTCCTGCGCACATACCTGTACCGGCATTTCCTGGCTTTTCTTTGTGTCATTCTGTTCAACTGAAACCCTGACCAGCTGTCACCGTCATACCCACACTACAAGGAGTTCGGGAGAGACCTTTCCAACGACCTTTCCTCTTACTGTGGTTCCCCTTCCTGCCCTGTAAGTAATTAATCTTAATAGCGTGGGGGGTTAATATAATGATAGCTTTACATTCCTAATTGTAGATCAAGAAGCTATTCTCGAAGTCGGAGCAGAGGGTGGTACAGCAGGGGCCGCACGAGAAGCCGGAGCAGCTCCTCCCGCAGTTACAAAAGTCACAGGTGAGCCCGAGAGTCCCGCCCTCCATGCGGTCTCTGTCCTGGCTGCTGTTCGGGCCTGTCATTGCGCAGTACCAGTCAGGCCCATTTTCCCATCCAGTTCTCTCTCTCCAAGAGCAGTCAGATTCTCACTGGCTGTTCTCAGGACGGGATCTTCCCAGAATGAGGAAAGACAAGCTGTAGAGATATTTAAGAGAGGCCCTGACCACTGTGTCTCTACCTCCTCCCCAGCCCTAGCATACGGCTTCCTTAACCTGAGTTCACACTGCTTTCACCTCCTGACTTGGGTTAGAGATTGGGATAGGAGGAGTTTGGGGTTGGTTTTTTTTTTTATTATTAATTTTTGTATTATTTGTATTACAACTGTAAACCTCCTTTTTTTTTTTTAAGATTTTACAGAGAGAAGGGAAGGGAGGGAGAAAGAGAGTTAGAGAAACCTCAATGTGCAAGAGAAACATCAGTTGGTTGCCTCTCACACGCCCCCAACTGGGCACCTGGCCTGCAACCAAGGCATGTGCCCTGACTGGGAATCGAACCAGCGACTCTGGTTCTCAGGCCGGTGCTTCATCCACTGAGCCGTACCAGCTGGGGCAGGAGGAGTTTTAGAGGGAGACCAAGTGAAGTGGGTGAGGGTGACCCCAGACTTCTAGTTCTCACAGACTCTGAACTCTCGTTTGCCTTTCAGGCATTTTCCACAGCTGCAGCTTCATTTGCTTGTAAGTTAGTGTCCTACCTGGGCAGACCTTTTTTCCCTCCACCCAGTTAGAGCCTCCCCAGTGACTTTCTTCAGGGACACCTCAGAGAAGAATAGTCCAAAACTCAATCTTTCTTATGAAATCCAACATGCTTTTTTAAAAAATCCAGTACATTTTTGTTACAAAGACTAATAGCTGCACACAGCTTTCATTGTGTTTTCTTCTTGATGGGTAAATAAATGTCTAGATTTTTTATGTAGCCTGTCCTGATCCTCAAGATGACGGTCCCTCATGTGATTCCTACTAGGACGTCCAGCAGGAGCAGATCCAGGAGCAGCTCGTATGACCCCCACAGTCGGTCTAGGTACGCACAGGGGTGGGGCTCCGCTGGGGCATAAGCGAGAAGCCTTGTTCTGTAAAGCCCTTGTCCCCTTTAAATGTGTTGTATTTTATTGAGAAACTTCAGCACACATGTTTGTGTCATCGAATCACACCCTTTCTGAATGAAGTCTTTTTGACGGTTTGTTCCGTTGGCCCCCTCTACTCCAGTGTCAAAAGGCACAATTGATGTCAGACTGTGAGGGCAGGTGTCACTGAATGTAATGCGCAGTATCCGCCAGACCCAACCCGACTCACTCAGTGTTAATTTTGTGGTGTTTCTCAGTGCAGAACAAAAATTAACATTTTTCTCTTTGATGCGGTACGTCCGATCTGGGGTTGTTAAACGTGTCCAGTGCTTGTTGTGCGAATGTGTCTCCCTGTCATACAGCGCCCACGTTCTCAGGGAACTCTCTTAAGCTCCTGAAGAGGAGTGGGAACAGGTGCGTGTTTGAATAGGAAACCTTAGTGTTTACTGTCGCTGTTGAAGCAGGTCCTACACGTACGACAGCTACTACAGCAGGAGTCGGAGTCGCAGTAGAAGCCAGAGGAGCGACAGTTACCACCGAGGCAGAAGCTACAACAGGCGGTCCAGGTGGGTCCCTCCCTGGAGCCCTGCACAGTCCTGTGGGCACTTGGTATGTGAGGCCGTAGACTGAGAACAGAAAGCATAGTCGTCTCAGGACAGAGACCCTTTTTCTCTTCCTGAGCTTCAGCAGCCCACAGGCAGTTGCAGATGCGGCCTTCGTGGTAAGAGTTGCTGGGTGATGTTCGCTGGTTATTGTTGACGTTTGAATCTGAAATGGGTTCAGATGTCCACAGACCCTTGGACAGACGTTTTTCTCGGGCGAAATGACAAGAGAAGTCCACCCAAACCAAGGCCCGCTTTTCAAAACGGGGCTCATTGCTAGAAATAGCAAAGCCAGTTTGTCCATTTTTTTAATTAAAAAAATATATAACAAAATGTTATAGTCATTTGCTTCAGCAGCAGGATTAAGGTTCATATCAACATTTATTTGGAGGAAATGGGCTTTTATATATTTATAAATGCTATGTTTTATGTAACATTTTGCCCAGTGCTGCAAGTTTTTATGGTGACTTTTTATTATGTCCCTTTCCTGGTGGCTTTCAGCCTTACCCTCCCCTCATCCACTGCAGAGACAACCAGTGATCCTTGTCACAGGTCATGGCTATCTGGACACTTCCTTGTTCTAAGCTCTTCAAGGGCTCTGTCCGCATTGTCCTCTGGGGCAGGTCCAGGCTCCTTAGCAAGGCACCTGAGGCCTTTCCACCTACAGCTCCAGCCCAGGCTTTTCTGTCTTCCCCCTTCAACGGACTGGATCCTTTGCTTCTGCTGAGAGATGCCCCTCCTGCCTCTTGAAATGGCCAGTTCCAACCTACCCTGCAGGTCTCCACTACAACCCACTGCCCCAGGAAGCCCCCCACGACTGCTAACCCTGATGTGTGCCACCCACCCCCGTGCACTGCTTTGTCTTTCCCGTTCTTCTGTATTGTCCTGGAGCCCCAGGGAACAACATTTGGTCACTCCGTGTGTGCGTGTGTGCGTGTTCCTAGTATCGAGGAAAGTGACTGGCTCTCAGGGAGTATTTCCCAAAATAACTGGATGTGACCATCACTGTGTCCTCTTGACACTGTCCCAATGTTCCTTCCTTCCATGCCCGCCCCACGTCCCCCCACTGGGCACCATTTTGACTTCCATGTCTGTAATGAAATGCTCTTCATGCACCTTTTCCCCTTACTTCCTCAGTCTAATTAAGTAAGTATTGATGTGCATTTGGGTGACATAGAAAATTATTCTGCTTATTTGCATGAGTGGATTTCAAGTCACTTCCCAAGATGGGATGTTTCTTTATTTTATCTTAACCTTGCTATTACTACTCTCTACCATTTAAAGCATCTCTGAAAAGACCACAGCCTGCAGTCCCCTGTCTACCCCCTCAGTAGGGCTTTCGGCCAGTCTGGTGGAAAAGAAGCTACCGGAGGGGTTCAGAGGGCCAGCAGCTAAAACATGTTGTGTGTTTGCTCTGTTTTGTTACACAGGAGTTGTAGATCTTACGGCTCCGACAGCGAAAGTGACCGAAGCTACTCCCATCGCCGGAGTCCCAGTGAAAGCAGCAGATACAGTTGAAAATGTCCCCTTTTTTGATACAGATTATATCTTATTTGTAAATATCTGGTAACTTAAAGTGTAAGAAACTTCATGACAGTCTGTTGTTCTATTTCAGTATTAGCAATGAATTTCAAAAATAGACACTTCTTGATTGTTACTTGTTCCTTGTGTGCAGAATTTAAAATACAGATATGTCTCCTAAAAATATTTTTATGCCACATTTGACAGTAGCCAGCTATGGAAGTGAAATTTCATTTTCTTGAATCAAGAAACCATGAACTCTTCGTATAATTTGCAATATTATTTTGGATAGACTATTTCTCTCCATTCACATATTCCTTAGAATACGGATTCGTTCTGCCCGTTTTCAGGTTTTGGTATATGTGCTGCCAAGCACAGACCTGTGGAGAATGGTTAAAAGCGGCCAAGTGTCCGTGTACCCATTACAGAGCCCAGTACACCCGTGCTCTTAGGGACACACCCTCAGATCCACACTGACGGCGGCCCGGCGTAGGGGGTGGTGGCGTCGGGGCTCTTCACTCCTTCCTTCTTCCTCTGTCGTCTCCGAGGACCGGGAAAGTGGTCATCATACAGCCCTGCTGTCTGTACCGCTTCTGGCTGGCGGGCGAGGGTAAGAATACCAGCCTTAACTCTAAGTACCTGTCTCTAAGGGCCTGATATTTCACGTGCTTTCTAATAAATGCGATTAGAAGTTCAGACTGTAACAAACAATTCTATTCCAGCTCACCCTCTGGTGCTCGGTGCTTTCTGGTGTCCCTTTAAGCATTGTTCTTCTCTATATATTATAGTCTCATGAAAGATAAATTAATTTTTTTATTTTACATGGTTCCTTCTGAGCTGTATTCACTTTGAATATTTGGAGGGGTTCTCTCAAACCACAGGTATGGGCTGGGGGTCTCCTGGACCGGGCAGGACTGGCAGAGGGGGCCGTGTGGCCACGCAGGCCTACTGCACATGACTGACGTGTGTGCCTCTGGAAGAGTGGGTCAGAGAGTGGACTTCAAAAGTAACAGCAAAACCTAACTGCCACCATCCTGGACGTTTTGCAGGGCTTATAAGACAAGCAGTAGACCACGACAGTGGCCGAGCGGCTCCCAGCACCAGCACGCTCTCCCTGTCCGCACCGTGACCCACGCTGACTCAGCGGGGCCTTGCATGGCGGGGACACCCAGGACAGAGACGGGGAAAGAGAGGTGTCCAGGATGACATTAACTGCACGTTTTCACAAAAGTGGTGTGGTCTGCAAAAGCCGGTGTGTTTTGTTTTTTTTTTAATCTAGTTGGAGTTTTTCCCCCAAGTGTACTTAATCACCTTAGTGCCAGTTTAGTCCAGTTATGCAGAAGAAATCCATACTGGGTGTTTGCGGCAGAACGCGGTGCCATCCCACCCAGGCCGCGCCTGGTGTGCTTGGGAAGTGGGAGAGAGCCTCGGGTGAAGGGATCTGGTGACCCGTGACCAAGGAGGGATGGCCTTGGGTGTGTTCAAACCGTTACCCATAAACGGTTCTTACACAGGGTGAAGGGGTCAGTTTGCCAGGTTGATAGGTCTTGTTTTCTGATGTACTCTCCTCTGAGTCAAACAGACGTACTCACTGGTGAATGCGAAATGTTGTGACTCCTGTGAAGGGCTTTCAGAAGTCTGCAGTGGAGAATATTGCTTTAATAATACTCTGGGAAAAACTGGTGTTCAGAACCCAAGCAAAAACTGCCAAATCTCATTATGTAAGAAAAGTTACCGTTGGGCAGTGGGTAGGTTTTCTATTGCTTTGTAAATAACTACTCCAAACTTAGCAGCTTAAGACAATACCCATTTCTTAGCTCGCTGTTCTGTAGCTCGTGAGTCTGGCTTGGTACTGCTGGGCTCTGCTCAGGGCCTCATAACGTGGAAGCCAAGGGTCTGCAGGGCAGCATTTCCCTGTGGGGGCTCTAGGGAAGAA
This sequence comes from Macrotus californicus, assembly GCA_007922815.1. Taxonomy (NCBI): domain Eukaryota; kingdom Metazoa; phylum Chordata; class Mammalia; order Chiroptera; family Phyllostomidae; genus Macrotus; species Macrotus californicus. Next base: position 425,866 of record VMDR010000078.1, on the reverse strand, counting down.
GCTGCTTCCAGGTTCATTCAGGCGGTTGGCGGTGTTCCGTTCCTGGTGGGGCCCTTTCTCTCAGCTCCTCCAGGCTGCTCGAATCCCTTCTTGTGTGCTCCTCTCCATCTGCAGACCAGCGATGGCCCCGCAAGTCCCTGTGCCTCCCAACTCCCTCCTCTGTCTTAAGGTTCATGGGGTTCCACCCAGCCCACTGAGGCAGTCTCCCTACTTCAAGGTCATACAACATATCACCACAGGAGTGATCCCCTGTGCACAGGTTCCTGGGTGGGAGCATGGAATGGGAGAGGGGCCTTTTAGAAGTCTGCCTGCCTCGGACTGTCCCCTTGCCCACTGGGGCCGGGCAAGTGAGCCCTGGAAGCCTCGCTGGTTCTCTCTGTGGGAAAGGACAGCGCTCAGCTGCAGCGTTCCACTTGTGTGTTTACTGAATGAACTATAGAGACAGCTTTTCTTCCTAAGGGGATTATTCTGTATTTTAAGGTAATCTTTAATGAAATTGAATTATGTTGCGTATTGTGCTTCTTAATAGAAAATGCATTATTGGGCTGTTTTTGTAACGTCCTGTTTACTGCAAATGCAACATGATATAGCTGGTATTGTTTAAAAACTAGAAAAACTTTTGTACATATGAGCAATGTCTAATTTGTATACACTTCATTTAAATTCCCCTAAAACTTGAAAGGGGCACCTTGTAGAAATTAAAACGTATCCTTACTCTAAGTCTGCGCCTGTACATGCTTTATCTTTCTTCACCCACCCAGACCCAACTGGTCTTCCTGAGGTGGGAGAGGAGACATGGGCCTCTCTGCCGGCCACCGCTGCAGCTCCTTTTCGCCCGTAGCTGAGGACTTCAGGCAGCGACCACTCCTCGCTGAGCAGCTCTGGTGGTGCTTGGTATCCCCCTGGGAGCTCCGAGGTGGCCCCAGGCTCTGTTGTGGTCACCCGGCTGCGGCCACACAGAGATTTGCTGGGGAAGGAGTGTGTCCCATTCCATCCACGGGGGGCTGCCTAGGGACGGCGGTTTGCCTGCTAACCCACCTATGCAGCCTCCACACCTGGGTCCCCACGGCCCACTAGCCAGGCACGCGGCACTCGCTCTTGAAGGAAACATTCATGGGGATATTTTTAGCAGCCACTGGAGACTGCAGAGCAAGTAGTTAACTTTTTTCTCCTCGGGCCTCCAAGGAGTTTGCACTTGCTTGGTGAGTACAACATAACCTCTTGTAGTAAGGGTTGCAGAGGTTCCGTTTCCCAAATTCAGCCGCCCCCACCTCATCCGAGTCAGGCCGCTCCTGACAACAGTCCGGTCTGGATGTGCTGCTTTAAACTTTTAAGAGAATCTGCAAGTGTGCCATGGAAAATCCCCAAGTGAGGTTCCTTCGGGGTCTTGTTTTCTAGTGAGCGCTGGGATCTTGATTCGAATTCCGGTGGTGGTCATCTTCGTCCGTGGGGCGGTATTGGGGGGAAGGGAAGGCGTGGGCAGCTTTGGCCTTGACTGTTTGGAATCAGCTGGGCCTCAAACAGGAGCTAAGAGAATCCAAAGCAAACGCCCCTCGTGGGCCACCGTGCCACTGGAAGGGAAAAGAGACTCCACTCTGCGCAGTGAGAAGCCTGCAGGCCAGTAGTCCCTGACCAGGTGAGGGGCCGGGCGAGGGTGCCCACTCTGCTGCCACCCGCAGTGACAGGCCAGAGCCTGAAGTCCTGAGGACCTTGGGATAGGAGGAGCTGGGAGGGGTGCTAGAGGGCTCCTGCTCAGCGGAGAGCCTTCCTCTGTTGCCACAAGGGCAGCACCTCGCAGGGGACGGTAGCTGTTGGCCTCAGGACAGACAGGGCAGCTCAAGTCCGCAGCCAGTGAGGGTGAAGCAAGAAGCCCACACCAAGGGGCAGGTGGCCTGAAAGGTCTGTGTTTTTAAAAGTTCCAGTAGAAAAAGGCAATGCCCCCTTAGCCCTGCCACTGCCTCCCTGTCAGTGGGGTGGCTAGGGCAACCCCAGCTGACCCAGGGCCCTGCACGGTAGGGGAGCTAGGTCTCTGGGTGGGGGGCTGGAGGGGCGTTGCTTATGTTCTGCCTCCTCGGAGCTCAGCACTAACAGGCTACAGCTGCTGGCGGGTGGGGACCTAATTCAAACCAGCAGGTTGCCTGTTCCCTCCTGCAGCACGGGCGTCATGGCCTTGGCATCCGAGGCCTCCCTCGCTGTGCTTGGGGTTCTCTCCAGCCTGTGGGGCAAGGGACCCCAGGCCTCTGGTTAGTGACTGAGCCTGGCCTTCCACGTGGAGCCATGGGCCTCCTACCCTCCTCCTGGAGGCGAGCCCCAGGGCCAATGTCCCTGAACTGCTTGGCTTTGGGCCTGGTTCTAAGTATTTAATCCCGTTCTAGATGGGAGGAGGCCTTCCGTCCCAATTCTTCAGAGAAGGAACTGAATTCTAAAACTCCAATTAATTTCTCTAAAGTTACCCGACTTGAGGAAGCGGCAGAGCAGAACTTGAACCCTGTTCAGTCCGGCCCTGGCCCCAAACCCTTAAGGATTGTGCCACACAATAGTTGTTCGTAGAGATACTTTGTATCTTCGAAGTAAAATGAAATTAGCCAGAGGCATGGAACCAGGGCGCTCCTTTCTCAGGATCTGGCCTGGTGGTAGATTTTAGTTGTGGGAGGCCCTGGCTGGCCTGGGACTGAAGTGCCAGCCCAAGTGGCTGCTCTGCTCTCCCTCCTTCCCGCATCTCAGCTACAGCGGGTCCGCAGCTCCGCAGTGCCCAGGGAGGCCGGGCCTGCACAGCCACGCAGCCACACATGTACACCCCTACCCCTTCTTTCCAAGCTTAGTAGGGGCGAGTCTGGTTTCTCCGACGAAGCCTGGGGTTGCTAGTTTGGTCCCTAACATAGGAGAGCCACTTGGGGCTAGATGCTTGGGGACACTGAAAAAACCCACGGGCTGGCCTCTGGAGGCAGAGGCATGGCTGCTGATCTTGCCAACCAGCCCCAAGTGTCTGAAGGTTCCCTAAGCTCGCCCTCGTCTCCAGAAACTCCTGGCTTCCCGCCGGGGCATGCCATTCTGGCCCAGGATGCCCCTTCCCAGGAATCCAGTCCCACCCTGCCACCTCCAAGGCCCAGAGAGCAATCCATGTGGCTGGCACTCCTGCCCAACTAGAATTTGGACCCCATGACATCAGATCACCTCTAGCTCCTGCAGATGCCCAAATGCCTCCTGCCCTCTGGTGCTCTCCCTGCCTGGAGCGCCCTTCCCCTCCCTCTGCTCTAGCTGATGTTCACTCAACTTGCAGGCCTCAGCTCTGAGCGGCCCCTCGAGCCCACCAGACTACGCTCCTGAAACAGCCTCTTCCTGCCAGTTCTTGTGTGATCCAAGAGCCAACAGCTTCGCAGAGAGTCCAAGCTCTGCCTGGGGCTCCCGCAGGTGGGTGGTAGACCAGAGAAGCAAGAAGAACAGCTGGAGTCTCCGTGGAGACCCTCCTGTTCCCTCCCTTCTCACCCAACCTCTAGCCTCTCCTTTGGTTTGACTGCTGCAACCAAGGCCAATCCCAAAGCCCTACCTTGGTCATGCTGGCCCGCCAAACCGTGACTGGGGAGTGGCCCTGCAGTCCTCTCTGCCAGGCTCCCCCCAGCTGTGGGGGAGGCCCCCCTCCCCCAGCCTTGCCTTTCCCTGGCTCCTGATGCTGGTGCCAGGCTGTGTGATTTGTCCTGCTCTGGGTCTCGCTGTCCTTATCCAACCAAAGGCCACACAATCCCTCCCTTGCCACCTCCCAGGCTGGTGCACGGACCCACTGAGTCAGATGAAGAGGTGAGTCTTTGGGAGGAAGAGGCACAAGGCAGCCGAGGTGATGGGCTAGTGTGGCATGTAAGCTGCTGTGGCCTGGCCATAGCCAGAGACCTGTGGGAGCTGAGCCAGCTGCTATGCACCTACCATGGCCACAGAAGAGGAAAATGTCAGCAGTGGCTTCCTCTGGGGATATGTCTCCATCTGTGCCACTTCCTCTCCATCTCTTTTTCCACCAGGGTCTCTCCTGACCTGCCAGCTGGGTGTGTTTCTTCTCTTCCTCCTGGCACCCTTGGGTCATGCCCGTCTTTGCCCCTGAGGTGTTTTCTCCCCGGCTCTGGGACAGCCTAGTCATAACGGCCTCCCCATTCTGGCCTTAGGGGAGGCCCATTCAATCTTGCAAGGTGGATCATCAGACAGTAGGTTGGTGCCTGCCCAGGATTGTGGCCCCTGCCTTGTTTTCCCCTGGCACTCTGAACCATCGGTCCAAACAGGCCCCAGAGTCCCTACCCACTCATGAGTCAGGTGGCATACTCAGGGGCTACTCCTGCAGCTGGCATGTAAGCACCAGTATATGTGCGGAGGGAGGGGGAAGGGGCTGAGTGGCACTGCCAGGATGGGGCAGTGGGATGGTGACAAGACTTGGGGCTGCAGTCAACTTGAGGTGGGGTGGGGGTGGTGCATCTGAATGATGACATGGCCCCACGAGAGGCCCACAGAGGCCCCCTCTTTACAACAGTGGCCCAGCCACCACCTGGGCCCTGCCAGCCCCAGCGCCCGGTGGTCCCCACCCTGCTGCCGGCTGAGCCTGGCAGCGTTCCTTTGTAGCCTCCTGCCAGCACAGCCAGCCCCCTGCCCCCACTGGTGTCCGTGCCAGAGCAGCATTCCGCAGGCCCGGCTTCATCTCCCCAGCAGAGACTGAGTGAGGAGGCTCTGAGCAGCTCTCAGGTCACAGGGCTGCGGGCACAGTGGGGCCTGGGCCTCTGGCCCAGACTCCTCGCGTCTCCTTCTCCTGGGCCAGACACCGTAAAGGATTTGCTCACTACAGCTGTGGTGCCACTCTTGTTATCTCCTGCCCTAGGCGGACCGACCTGGGCAGCCAGAGGAGGCCGCGAGGTAGGTACCGGTCGAACAGAACCACGTCCTGGAAGCAGCAAAATGAGCCCTGGGCTGCCCTGGAGAAGCGGTGAAGGGACCGGCTAGCTGGAGATCCCAGACTCACCCTCAGAGCAGCCCAGGACAGAGGGTGGGGGTGGTGAGCGCAGCTAGGGTGCCGGTTCTGGTCCTCAGCCTGGGATCGCTCGGGGGAGCAGGTGGAAGCCTTTTCTGCAGCTGGTTGGGGGGCGGGCGCGCCCAGCCTCTAGATCTCGGGGCCGCCTCCTACTCCGACCCCGCCTCTGTGGCGCAGCTGGAGGGCACCGAGGTTAGACTCCGGGACGAACAACCCGGCGGTGGAAAGGGGACTCAGCGCGGGAGAGTGAGGCCGGGGTCCATCTGCTAGGATGGGAGGCACGGGGCCTGGCTGCGGGCCCCAGCGTCCCGAGGCAGAGCGGGCAGCTCCGGGACGGAGCACACCACGCGTGTCCATGCCCCGCGCCGGCACGCAGGGCTGCCTGGCCCTTTAAGCGTCCAGACGGCGGCCCCAGCTGACGCGCGGGCTCCAATCGGCGTGCCGCGCCCGAGGCTCTGGGGCCGCAGCTGCTCGGCTGCTGGACTCGCTGCGGCCCTGCGCCTCCGCCCGCCCGGCCGCGCCCCCGGGGGCCATGGTCGCGGGGCCCTGCGCGGGGGCGGCCCCCAGCGCAGCGCTTCATGGAGCGGCCCCAGCCTGGCCGCCGGGGGCAGCGCGATCCCGCGGGGCCCTGTGAGCCCCCAGCGCCACGGCACCATGGTACGCAAGGCCCTACCTGTCCCCCCGCTTATCCGCCCACCTGCCCGCTCTGCCCTCACGAGCGCACGGCCCACTGACTCGGGGTGGAAGGGTTGGAAGGATCTTCCCTTTCGCCGGGTCTCCCGACCCCCTTCTGGGGCCCCGTGGGCCCAGCATGCTGCACTCTGGTGCGGCCCTCGGCGGGAAGGGGGTTAAATTCCTGGGGTGGGGGCCTTGGGCGCGAGAGGCTGAGGTCTAGCTGGGCACTGGTGGAGGGGAGTGCCCCCCTGAGCTTTGACGGCGCCGCCCTCGGACTGGGTGTCGGGGGAAGGAGGAGGTCGGATTCCCGCCTGGGCCTTGGGCCACGTGGGCGCTGGAGCCGCCCTGCCTGGGGATTGGGGCGCCTGGGCCAAGCAGGGTGTTGAGGGGCCGTAGCAGCTCCAGTCCAAACTCCTGTGTGACCTTGGGCCGGTTCTCCGCCCTCTCTGGGCCTGTTTCCCGGGAAGGAGGGTGGCATAAGCGCAGAGGAGACTGGACTAGACACCCCAGCCCCTAAAAGGAGGAGCCTGGAAGTCATGAGCCTATGCCCCTTGCTCAGACCCGGCCCACCCACTGCAGCTTGGCGATGGAAGGACTGTTGTGGGAGTTGGGGGTGCCAATAGAGCCCAGGTTTCATCCTGGGGGCTCCAGAAAGGCACTGAGAAGGTTAGAGAGGCGGAGGCTTCACGGCTATGAGGCAGGGTACCCCTCAGGTGTAGAAGCTCTGACCTGGGTGAGCGCCCAGGCAGGTGTCCCTGGCACCTGGCTTTCCACAGCCTCGCTTGGGGGCTGGGGTGTGAGGGCATGAAATCCCCTGGCAGCCGGAGTGCCTGACCACTCCCCTGGTCTTGCATCTTAGCCAGGCTGGCCTGGCCTTCGGGGTTGGGTATGTGGCTACAGCTGGCACAGCCACCTGGGGAGGGGCATCTGCAGCCTCAGGGAACTGGCACATCTGGCCGGGGAGGCGGGCACAGCTGGTGGGCCCTGCATGGAAGGCGCCAGGCTAGGGGGCAGCTGTGCCCTGCTGAAGGGCTGCCAGCTCCAGACTCAGGCGGCATCTGTGTGCCTTCTCAAAGAAGTCCAGTCACAGTCCCTGGTCCCGATCTTCTCAGCCCCTCAGGAGACAAGGATGGTGCTGGCCTAACCAGGGGACTGCCTTATGGATGGAGTCTCTGGAGCAGCACTATCCCGAAGGCTAACTGCCCCTCCTCAGCTAGAGCCAGAGGGCCCTGGCTGGGCCTGGCCTGGGCCCTGAGTCCAGACCTGCACACAGAAAGCTTAGGCACTGGAGGGCATTCTGTGAAGGGGAGCAGGATGGACCAGGGCCCAGTGGCCTGGGGTGGGCTCCCCACAACAGGCCTGGCTTTGACAAGCCCTTATCCAAGCCGCTTCCTCTGCCACTATCTGGCCACCGGCGCCCCTACAGAGCCCCTGTTACTGTCCAGGTTGCACTCTGAGCCCTAACTGACCTACAGGTAATAGCAGCTCTGGGGAGGAGGGTCCCCAGATGCCTCTTCCTGCTTTTTAAGTTATTAAAGGTCAAGAAACCAGCCTACATGGAATAGTGTCCAGCCCAGCAGGGTAGGGTGGCCTTAGAAAATCTGGAAGGCCAGGCGCTCTGCTACTGCTTACTTTGGGACTCTCCCATGCTGAGCCTCAGTTTCCCCATCTGTACAATAGCAGTTGGTCCCAGAAGATGAATCAGACTGAGTCAGGGAAGGGAAACAGGAGGGACTTGGCACTAGATCCCAGTTGGATTGGCCAGGCCTGAACTGGCCAGCAGCCCCAACACAAAGGGGCAAATGGGCGGTGTCTTGGCTGGGGGGCAGGAGGTGTAGTGGGAGAAGTCGGGGAAGATAGTGCCCATGGCCAAGGGCCTGGCCAGCGTGGGACCTGAGTGAGGGTGGGGTGGGTGCTGCCCTGGGTCCCTGTTGTCTCTGGGAGCTTCCTGAGGCCCATTCTGAGGCCCAGGGCAGATTCTCACTCAAGTGACCGAAGTTGAGAATAGAGGGGACCTGGGTTTCACCCCAGGGCCTCGAGGGAGTTGTCTGGGGGAGGGGAGGTGTTGACTTTGTGGCAGTGGAGCAAGGCCCTCAAATATAGGATGCTCTGATCCAGCTGGACAGGGTCCAAGGAGGGCCAGAACCTGGAACCTGCGGGGCAGGGCCAGCCAGGCAAGTCGTTGGCATATACGTGAGCAGATGCTGTGTGCTGGACCCATGCAAGGGACTGGGCAGCCGGCCTGTATGCTGCCCACCTTTTGGGGAGCCCCTGTGGTGCAGCCAGGAAAGGTTAAGCCGGTCCCTACTGTCACAATTCACAGGAGCTGGATAACCTGACCCGTCCAACTTCCAGGGCCTCCTGGCGGCTGCAGAGGCCCTGGATGGGGTGGTCTTCCAAGATGGGGCCATCTCAGAGCTTCTGGGGCAGGCCTTGGGGCTGACACAGGCTGGGTGTCCTCCCGCCCTGCAGAACCCCTGCATGAGGGGGCATTGCGGGGGGCCGGGCCTGAGGTCTGGCGAGTGATGAGGGGCTGGCGGGGTCTCACCAGCCTCCTCTAGTGGGGCAGCAGCACCAGGCGGGCAGAAGCCACAGGCCCTGGACGGGGATTGCTTCACAGCTTTTACCTCTGCCGCGCTCAGGCCAGGCGAGGCCCACTGTTGGTGCGGCAAGGGTTCCCTCAGGTGCCACTCCCAGGGGTGCAGCAGCCAGAGGCCGGGCAGTGAGCTAGTGAGCCTGGCTTCTGTTCTCGAGGGGCCTGGGGTTGGGAGGGTGTGGTTTTATTTGTGTGAGTGAGTGTGGGGGAGAGAATTCCTGGAGCTCAGAAAATGCCTGTGTCCCGGCTGGGGTTACCAGCTAGTCCCAGTTGCCCGTGATGACCCTGTGTTAGCACTGAAAGCCGCACATCCTGGGAAACCGCTAGGTTGCTGGCACACCTGGACGGTGGGCCACCCTAGTCCCTTTCCCCCCTTCCTCTTCCCTTCCCCGGATGACTTCCTGTTTTGCAGCGGAAGAGCTGGAGGCCCAGAAAACTTAAGTGCGGCCTGATCTGCAGCCTCAGAAAGTCAGGGTCGGAGTTTGAGCTTGGAGGCGCAGCTGACTCAAGCTCGAACCCCGGCTCTTCCTCCTCCTCCTGGCTGAAGTGCTGGCTCCTTTTTGTAACACGGAGCCAGGAGTCACGGTTGGGCTGCCTCCAGGATGGTGGGCCGGGGCCCCGCTGGCCTTGACCTGACCTGTGCCCTCTGCCCTGCAGTTGCTGGTTGAGAAGACAACCGACTCACCGGCGGCCGAGTTCTCGCTGGTGGAGGACGTGGCGCTGCACTTCGCCTGCTTGATGGGCCGTCTGAATGAGCAGCGCCTCTTCCAGCCTGACCTCTGCGACGTGGACCTGGTGCTGGTGCCCCAGCGCAGCGTCTTCCCAGCACACAAGGGTGTGCTGGCCGCCTACAGCCAGTTCTTCCACTCGCTCTTCACCCAGAACAAGCAGCTGCAGCGGGTGGAACTGTCCCTGGAGGCGCTGGCCCCCGGCGGCCTGCAGCAGATCCTCAACTTCATCTACACGTCCAAGCTGCTGGTCAACGCGGCCAACGTCCACGAGGTGCTCAGCGCTGCGTCGTTACTGCAGATGGCTGACATCGCTGCGTCCTGCCAGGAGCTGCTGGATGCCCGCTCCCTGGGCCCCCCGGGCCCCAGCGCTGTGGCCCTAGCCCAGCCAGCTGCCAGCTGCACCCCGGCCGCACCACCCTACTACTGTGACATCAAGCAGGAGGCTGACACCCCAGGCCTGCCCAAGATCTACGCCCGCGAGGGACCTGACCCCTACTCTGTGCGTGTTGAGGATGGGGCAGGGACCGCAGATGGCACGGTGCCTGCCACCCTGGGGCCAGCTCAGCCCTTCTTCAAGGAGGAGAAGGGGGGTGGCATCGAGGAGGCTGGCAGGCCCCCGGCCAGCTCCTGCAAGCTGGAGGGTGGGGGGCGGTTAGAGGGGGAGCTTGGGGGGGCCGGCAGCTACGGCCGCCAGGAGCAGTCCCAGATCATCGTGGAGGTCAACCTCAACAACCAGACGCTGCATGTGTGCACCGCACCCGAGGGGAAGCCAGCCACCGCCTCGGGCCCAGCCGCCGTGGCACTGGGCCGGGAGGACGGGCCGCAAGGACATTCAGGGGATGAGGAAGACGACGAGGAGGAGGAAGAGGAGGAGGAGGAAGAGGAGGAGGGAGAGGAGGAGGGGGAGGAAGAGGAAGAAGAAGAGGAAGGTGGCAGTCAGGGAGAGGAAGAAGATGAGGAGGAGGGGCACAGCGACCAGGAGGAGGATGAGGAGGAGGAAGAGGAAGGGCACAGTGACCAGGGTCAAGAGAGCTCGGAGGGGGAGGGGGAGGCGGGGGCTGAGCAGGGGCCAGAGGGGCGTGGGGGCAGCGGGGCAGAGCCCCCTCCGCGCAGCCGCATGGCCACTCGGTCCCGGGAGAGTGCCCGGAGGCAGGCGCCCCCCGAGCCTGAGCAGGCAGGGCAGCGTGGCGGGAAGAGGTCGAAGCAGCCCCCTGGGGCGTCCCCAGCGCCAGCTCGAGGGCCACAGGCCCCTGACGGGCTGGGGGCCAAGGTGAAGCTGGAGGAGAAGCAGCACCACCCATGCCAGAAGTGCCCGCGCGTCTTCAACAACCGCTGGTACCTGGAGAAACACATGAACGTGACCCACAGCCGCATGCAGATCTGCGACCAGTGCGGCAAGCGCTTCCTGCTGGAGAGCGAGCTGCTGCTGCACCGGCAGACAGACTGTGAGCGCAACATCCAGGTGGGCCTCCGGGGCATCCTGGGCTGCGGGGGGGCGGGGCGGGGCAGAAGGCCAGCTGCGGCTACACGGCCACCCAGGCTGGGCCGGGCCAACCTGGGCACCCAGGGTCCTGCTGCCTGCATGCAGTCTGGGGACCAGACTTAGCCACCCTGGGCAGTGGGGCCAGCCCAGGCCCAGATTGGTGAGAATGTCAAGGAGAGCTTTCTGGAGGCAATGGATAGCACTGGGCTTTGACACATGGAAAGAAGTGCAGATAGGATTGGAACACACAGTACCCTTGGCCAGAAGGGCAAGGGAGCATGGACTTGGGAGGATGAGAGAGTGGCCTGAGCACACGGGACTGGGGGACAGCCAGCTGTGAGGGGGTAAGCCAGCAGGGCCACTGTAGTGTCACAGACTGGTCAGTGCACAACAGCACAGATGAAGGGAGGGGGGTTTGCCCAGAGGGGGGTGCCATTTTCCACTTGCCACCAAGGCTGAGTGGAGTTAGGGACAGCTGGCAGGAAGGAGTCCCCGCATTCAGCTCTTGGAGATGCCAGCTGGCCTGGACCCGGGGAAGAGGGACTGGATGAGAAATTTGGGAAGAGCAGGGGTGGCTGGGGCCAAGCGGGGAAGCTGGGCTGGCGTCCAGGCCTTGGGCCAGCCTGGCCTCTCAGGGTGTGGGCAGCACAGGTTTTTACCTTTGTGGCTGTGAGGTGGTGAGGTGAGGGCAGGTAGGCGGGTGCTAATTGCCTGGACTAATTGCTAATTGCAGCACCCCTGGAGAAAGTATTACCTGGGGGTTGCCTGGTCTCTGCTCCACCCTCATGTACCTGTTCCCGCTTGCTTGCCTGCCTGCTAGGCTGCTCTTTGACGCTCCACCTGCCACACACCTGAGCCTCCCTTCTGAAGGGGAAAGACCCTTGTTCCCTTTCTGAGCTGGGCAGTCTGACCAACCTGACCCAGTTTCTGCTTGAGCACTGGTCTGGCCTCCAGGTCTCTGGGTGTGTCTGGCAGGGATGGGCAGGACAGGAGCCTAGGGGAAGAGGAAGAGGGCAGTGGAGGCTTAAGGTTCCCACCACTCTGCACTGCCTGATGGGACCTGGAGCTTCCTGCAGTACCCCCATGCCCTGCGCTTCCCGCAGCCAGCCCTCTGAGACCTGTCTCCTTGGTGATCTCCACTGTGTCAGGCATGGGTCCCAGCAGGCAGGCGGCAGAGCTCATGTCTGGGCCTGAGAGGGGCTTCTCCACGCCCACGGGGGACCTTCAGCCACTGATGTGTCCCCCCTCTGTTGAAATGAGCGCAGAGGAGGGGCCTCCTGGAAGAGGTGACCCCTGGCCCTAGTTAAGTCCAAGGATGAAGGGAGGCCCTGGGCGGTGGGCGGGTGTTTGGGGAGGTACCACTCCCAAACCCCAGAACATCAGATCTGGCTGCTCCTTGGACTCAAGGGCTCGCTCTCCAGCACAATTCAGGGGAGGAGAGTGAGGCCCAGACAGGGGCAGCGCCCCGCCCTCCGTCACAGGGTCCCGACTCGGGACCCAGGGCCTCAAGTCCTCTCGCCCCACAGTGCGTGACCTGCGGCAAAGCTTTTAAGAAGCTGTGGTCCCTCCACGAGCACAACAAGATCGTGCACGGCTACGCAGAGAAGAAGTTCTCGTGTGAGGTCTGCGAGAAGAAGTTCCACACCATGGCCCACGTGCGCAAGCACATGGTGGGTGAGTCCAGGCCCGTGGGGCGTGGAGCCTGAGGACGGAGCCGGCCAGCCGTTGGGTGTGCGGGGACGGCCTTCACACCCCAGGGTGACCTAAAGGGGTGAGAGGGCCACTCTCGTCCGGGAGGCCTGGGGTCGCTGGTGGCAGCAGCGGGTGCGGCCTGGATAGGCTCTGAGGCCAGGGCTGCCGTGTTCAGTCAGGCAGGCGGCACACTGCACAAGGGCTCCTGGACCCCCTGGCAGGCAGGGTCCCAAATCCAGCTGGCACAGGCCCTGTTTGAGGACAGCTGTGCCTCTGATTCCCTCTTGCCTTTGGGCTGTCACAGGGCTTCAGGCTCTTCTGAAGGCAGCCCTCCCCGCAGGGTCACACCTGGACCCAGTGAGGAAGCACCCCAAGGGTGTGTTGGGCCACCCCTCTGCCTCGGGCATGGCTATCCCTCCACTCTAGGTGGGTCTGGCTGGGAGTCTATATCCCTGCAACCCTCCCTGCTTTGCCTGCTCATAGACTTGGGCTCAAGGGAAAAGTGGCCATGATGGGCATTACCCCCTTTCTCCACCAGACAGAGCTGGGGGCCCCCAGAGTGAGATGCCTGCAAGCTGGGACCCCCAGGTCTAGGTCTCAGCCAGGAGATGCTGGGTAACCCAGGGCTGGTGGTCCTTCCTGGGCTCAGGTTCACCAGCTGTGAGCTCTGAGGGGGCCCTCCCTGCCTCCAGTCACTTCCTCCCAGACCTCCCCCATCTATGTGGGTTCTGGTGGGGTGCGCAGCCAACCTTTAGAAGGGTCATGCTCTGTGAAGTGCAGCCACCTCTGAGACACAGTGCCACTGCCAGCCTCCTTTTACAGAAGACTCTGAGGCCTGTGGAGGCCAAGCAGGGAGCCAGTGGCTGGGCCAGGGTTGGAGCCGAGGCCCGTCCCACTGGGATTCTTCCATCTCTCCCCGAAACTTTAGGGGATGAGGCGGCCTGGGCTATTTCTCTTGGCCAGAGGCTAAAGAACCAGAAGGGCCTCCACGCTTGTGTAACCAGACTTCAGAGCAGTCACCTAGCCCATGGTGGGGGGGGACCTTCCTGGGAGACAGCCCAGGTCCTGGGACAGAGACGATGAGGCAGGCCCCAAGGCAGGCAGGGTCCCCCAGAGCTGTGACGGCCATGGTGCATGCCCTGTAGCTCACACCAAGGACATGCCCTTCACCTGCGAGACCTGCGGCAAGTCCTTCAAACGCAGCATGTCCCTCAAGGTGCACTCGCTGCAGCACTCTGGGGAGAAGCCCTTCCGGTGCGAGGTGAGTTCCCTCCTTCCCCTGCCCCAGGGGCCACCCAGGCCCCGACTGAGGTCAGGGACAGCAGCTGTGTAAACACCAGGGGTCAGGGCCATGGGGTGCAGGGTTCTGAGAGGGGCCCTCCATCTGATGTCTGTGGCCCTCGCCTCCCACTCCATCCTCACCTGGTCACCCGCCGGCCTGTCCCCACCGCCACCCCTCTTTGCCATTCCACCCCTAACCCAACCGCACACATTCAGGGTGGGAAGTCTGCCTGGGCTGGAATGGTGGGGCAGGCTTGGGGGAGAGGTGGGGAGAGGTGGCGAGAGCAGCATCTCAGGCAGACCAACGGACCTGCAGGTGGGGGTAAGGGGGCCTGACAACAAAGGGTGGGGTGGGGGTGGTTCAGCTTTAAGCATGAGGCCTGCCTCCACTCTGAGGCATTTTCCCACTTCCTGTCCCCATTCCCACAGGGGCCCTGCACCCCATGGCCTTGTCCCCTCTGCCCCTACCCTGCTCTGCCCCAGGAGCCAGGGCGAGTGCCTCCCTCCCTGAAAGCTGCTCCCCACTCTGCCCCTGGCCTCACGCCCCACCCCACCCTCAGAACTGCAATGAGCGCTTCCAGTACAAGTACCAGCTGCGGTCGCACATGAGCATCCACATTGGCCACAAGCAGTTCATGTGCCAGTGGTGTGGCAAGGACTTTAACATGAAGCAGTACTTCGATGAGCACATGAAGACCCACACAGGTACGGCAGCCCGGCAGGGGCTCGGTGCCAGGCCCCACCAGTCTCAGCCCTGTTCAGGATGCCTGGGGGATGGGCCCGCCCTTCTCCACCTTGGACCTGAGTTTGCCCTTCTGAGGCTGGGGGCCACACTCCCTACCTCCCAGGGTTGGTGAGGCTGGTACAAAGTGGCCCAGGGTAGGGAGGATTCTGGCGTGCCAGGGCTGAGCCCCACTGGTTCCATGGGTGCAGGGAGGCCAGCCCTGGGCTGGGGTGTAGCAGCCCCCCAGTGACACCCCGCTGTCCACCACCATCTTCCAGGGGAGAAGCCGTACATCTGTGAGATCTGCGGCAAGAGCTTCACCAGCCGGCCCAACATGAAGCGGCACCGGCGCACCCACACGGGCGAGAAGCCTTACCCCTGCGACGTCTGCGGCCAGCGCTTCCGCTTCTCCAACATGCTCAAGGCCCACAAGGAGAAATGCTTCCGCGTCAGCCATCCACTGGCCGGCGACGGCCCCCCCTCTGCGCCAGGCCTGCCCCCCACCCAGCCTCAGCCTCCTGCCCTGCCCCTGCTCCCCGGGCTGCCTCAGACCCTGCCACCCCCGCCCCACCTGCCCACCCCCCCTCCACTCTTCCCTACCACTGCCAACAGCGGAGGGCGGATGAGCGCCAACAACTAACCCTGCCCTACACATGCAGGACCTGGAGCCCAGGGCCTACTGGGAGCACCCCCACGGCCCTCCCTGCCTTGTGGGAGGGCCCACCTACCTGGAAACGCTGCGTCCCCATCCCCGGAAGTGGCTGGACATGCTCTTCTTGAGGCCCCTGCCCCTGGAAGGGGTGCAGGCTGGCAGCGCCCCAGACCTGGTGGAGGACACCTCACTCCCAAGTGCTCCCTTTCAGCGACTCCTTGAAGCCTTTCCTTTTGTTTTGTTTTTTTGAAAGTGAAGGAAAAAGAGAGGAAACTATTTGCATTGGCCCCCTCCAGGTGAGGGGGCACTAGAGGCAGCAGGTACAGTGGATGGGAGGCCTGGAGAGTAGGTGCGACCTGTCTCTGCGGAGGCCTGAGCCGGGGGGTTGTCCCGATGGAGCCCCTGCCAGCCTTAGCGGCTCATCCCTGCCTCCTCTGTGTTCGCTAACTTGCCCCCTTGTCCTGGGGGGTTTGGGGAGAAACGGGATGCCAGCCCCCTTGGAGCAGTTGAGGACTCAGCCTGAGGACTGTGCACACAGAACAGGGCCTTGAGACTGAATGCCCGAGACTGTGATGGGTGATGGGTGGGGGCCGGAGAGGCGTGAAGACTTCAGACTCAGCTCTGCACCGTGTAGAGTGGGGCAGGCAGGGGCTGGACCCCAGGCATTTGCTTCCCCGCCCATCACCCTGCCCGCAGGGATCTCTGACCTGCACCAGGCCACACCTCGAGCCCTGGGCCTCAGGGTGCTGTGGGCAGGCCCTGGGCGGGCAGATGGCTCCCACAGCACCAGCTTCCAGGGGCTACAGTCAAGGAACCCCTGCAAATGAGTGCACCCCAGGGGAAGGGCCCTAGGAGGAGGCTTGGGCACGTGTTTCAAGGTTTCAAGGTGCTATCGGTGGGGCAGCAGGCAGGGGCTTCTGTTCGCAGGGCGCCTGCCCTCACCAGCTGCCCTGGCCGTGTCTCCCATGCTAGAGGAGACATGTATGTCTGCGTCCATCCCTGCTCCCCGAAGGCAATGCCAGGCCTCATCCCCTAGGCCCTGCCACACCCTGCCCCTGGCTAGTGTCCAGCATCCTCATCCCTCCTGGGCCCCTGCGCTGGTGGCGGGGTGCCTGCGGCATTGTTGGTGAAGGGACCTGCACGTTCAGGCCCTGGGGGCAGGGCAGAGTCCAGGGCGGGCGGGGGTGGGGGGCGGGGAGTCCCTCCCTGTGCCCAATGCTTGCCCCCACGAGGCCAGCACTAATAGGTCACCCTTTTTTGTTGTCATTTAACATCTTTATTCCTGCCTTTCAAATGGGGAGGAAGGTTCCATAAGCTACATGTTTTTTAGTTAAGCTCTTTCCTATTGTGTTTATACGGTTTTGTTATACTCTTTGCACCTTAAACCCCCACAACTACCCCCCACCACCACCTTCCCAGCACAGCTGGAGTGGGAAGAGGCCTGAGCCCAAGGGGACTAGGGGGGCTGGGCCCCATCAGCCTATGGGCTGAGGGGGCCAGAACCCCTATGACCTCCTTGTGAGGCCCGTGGCGCTGGGGCAGGGAACTGGGCACATTTTAATCATCAATAAACGAAGCACTTTATTCTGTACAGATGTGGGCAGGCCCAAGGAGCCCAAGTGATTTGAGGGTCTGTAACCCAAGCCGCACAGCCTGCTAGCTCTCTGGGCATGGAGGGGGCAGTGCCCTGGCCTGATTGAGTTTGGGGCTGCCTCTGCCCCAGGAGCAGGGCAGGCCAGAGTCTGCAGACACACCCTCGGGGGCCCCTGTGTCCTCTGGGGATCGAAAGTGGGCCCTCCCCGAGAGAGGAAGGCTTCTGGTCTGGCCCCCAGCTCTGTGGCTCCCCGTCCCCAGCCTGGGCCTCCTCGGCCCCTGCTTTACTGAAGCTCTCCCTCTCTTGTACCCCTTACCTCTGGGCTTCCATGATGTCCTCAGGGTCCCCCCTCCCCACTCCCCAACGCTTGCTATTTCTAACCTCTGGTCCCAGTGCCTGGCAGCTCTCCAGAGCTAGCTCACATTCCCCCTCAAAAGTTGATGTTCCCCAATGGGCTCTAGGCTGGGACCCTGTGGGTTCCCAACCCCTTGTCACTGGCACCAGGCTCTACCATAGGGGCTGGTGGCCTTGTCACCTGCTAGCCCCACTGCGGCCTTAGCAAGCCTGGGGGCCCTGGCCAGGCCAGACTTGGACAAGCAGAGTCCAGAGACGGGTGTGGGGGAGCTGGTAGTGAAACCCTGTCCCGGGACAGGTCTCCTGTCCTTTCATCCCTTCCCTCTGAGTGCAGGACAGGAGTCCAGGCAGCAGGCTGGGCTCTGGTCAAAATGGTCTTGTAGCTACATAGGTGGGCACAGCCAAGCCCTCTCCTGGGAGGCTGCATCCCAGTGGGGACAGGAGCCCTGTGTCCCTGGTGCTAAATGCTCTCCCCCTTGGGCCACGGTGGGAGGGAACTCCTTTCCAGCCAGACCATGAGGGTCTGAAGCAATAATGGAACCTCAGCAGCGCCGGTATGGACGGGGTTCTTGTTCTACCAGCTTTTCCATTTCCTTTTTATTTTAACAACAGATTGATAAGCACCTGGATATTGGATTGAAGGGACTGGGGCTTCATACCCATCCCCCAGGCCTGGCGGTAGTGGTGGGGAGGGGGACTTAGGATCATCCCCTTCCCCTGGAGTTTCGCTGGGAGGAGGTCCCTCTGTCCAGCTGGACTTGTCAGCTCACTTGGCCAGACCTCAGGCCCAGAATCTGGGCCTGTCCCTGCCCAGCTCCTCTGGGGCTCCCTGGTCTTGGGCCAGGTGGGGTTGAGTGACCAGGGAGGTGAGGGCACCTGACTCAGGCCCCACAACCCCAGCTCTGGGAGCCGGGCTGGCCTCAGAACCTGAGCCTCGACGCTGGCATGTGCTTCCACAATCCCCTCACAATGGGGGCAGAGCGGCTGTGCCCGGGCCTGTGGACCCCCGAAGTCTGGTCATCTGTGGCCACCCCACAGCCGCAGAGTGTGTGGGGGACAGCAGGTGGGTGAATGCGAAGAGTGAGGGGAATAAAGTCAGTATAACTGTTCCTTGGCCCAGCCTCTTCTTTTTATTCTTAAAAAAAAAATTCCTCACCCAAGGATATACTTACTGATTTGAGAGAGAGAGAGAGAGAGAGAGAGAGAGAGAGAGAGAGAGAAACGTCAATCAGTTGCCTCCCGTGCACGCCCCTACCCAGGGATGAGACCCACAGCCTAGGTGTAAGTCCTGACTGGGAATCGAGACCGCAAACTTTGATTTATGGGGTGGTGCTCCACTGACTGAGCCACCAGCCAGGGCTGCCCAGCCTCTGCTTGTTGACTGCTCTATTGCTTAGAAAGACTTGGACCAGAGCAAGGAACACGACAGCTTGGCTGCAGACCGCCTGGACATCATGTCCTGGACCCCATCTCCCTCTCCTAATGGTGGGCTGGACTTCGGGGAACACCCAGAGTCAGGAGCTGAGGCAAGACCAGAGGTGCACCCCCAAACTCATGCTGGGGCTTGGGCAGGGTACAGAACATGCTTGAAAGAAGGCAGGTCCCGGGGCTAGTGAGGCTGAGGCCCAGGCCCCTGCAGGTGTGGTTTCCAGAGCCCCAGGTGTGTAGATGCGGGAGCCCCGTCCATTTACACTCGGCACTGGGGCACTGTGACAGCCAGCGTGGACTCATCCCTCCCTTCATGGACAGGTGAGTCTGGAGGGGCCAGGTACCAGAGATGCTGTCATGGCTGCTGGGAGGACAGAAGCCCATGTGGAAGACAGGTAGTGACCTCTGAGGACAGAGCATGTGGCTCCCCCTGGGACCTCCGGAGCACTGGCTCCGCACCAGGTGGTTACTGGGGCCCTGTGTTTGTGCCACTTACTTTGGGTCCAGGGGGCAGGGTGGGCTGGGAGGGAGGACAGCAGGCTGGAGGGTGGATTCATTAACCAGCCAGGGAGGTGCTGGTCCCCAGGGTGTTCCCACAGTCCCACCTCCTTGACTGAAAGGAACAGGGTCTCACTCAGGCCACCCCAGAAAAAGGCTCGCAGAGGGACACGAGGGCCTGGCCATGCCCCCCGCCCCACCCCCACCCGGGGCTCTGGTTTGGGGCGGGGGCAGGTTCTGCTTCTCTCTGGGTCTGCTCTCTTCCCTCTTGCTGCCCACCCGTTTGCGTGTCATGGCTCTACACCTCCGTTCCCTTCAGCCCCGCCTTGCCGCCCTCCTTGTCAAAGTGCAGTTGACCCTTGAACAACAGGGGACGGAGACACCAAAAGCAAGGCAGTCGGAAATACATGCATAACTTTTGATTCCCCCAAAACTACTAACATCCTGCTGTTGACAGAAAACCTTACCTCTAATAATCAATCAGTACATATTTTGTATGTTATATGTATCATATACTGTATTCTTATAATAAAATACTCTAGAAAAAAGAAAATTATAAAATACATTTATAGAACTGTATGTATTTACTGACAAAAATCTATGTATAAGTGCACGCAGTTCAAACCCGCATTGTTCAAGGGTCAAGTGTATTTCCAAGTCCCCCTCCACAGAGTCTCGGGCATGCGTCATGTGAGGCCCGGAGGCAGAGGCCACTGGGTGGCTCTGGTGTGAATGGTGAGCACCACAGGGGGCATCTCGGGAGCCTCAGTCTCTTCAGCTTTGCTCCTTGGGAACAAACAGCTCACTAACACCCCGTGACCTGGAGCACGGGTCCGAGCGGTGCTGGCCTGCTGGAGAAAGCTGGGTCTCCTTACACCTCGGGCACAGTAGGGGGCAGTGAGATAGGGAAGCCATGTGCCCCCGGCTTGGCGGTGCCCTTGGACCTACCCGCCAGTTATGTGGCTTCCAGAGTGGCGGCTGGGGAGTCGGTCAGGACGGGCCGCATACAGGCAGCGTGTTAAGCACATCCCCACGGTAGTGCGGCCAGCACTGCCGTCCACCCACAGAACTCCTGGCATCTTTCAAAACCAACACGCTGTCCCCATCAATAGTCACTCCCTGTCACCCCTGCCCACTGCCAGCCCCTGACGACTACCACCCCATTTTCTGCATCTATGATTTGACTACTCTGGATACCTCACTTAAGTGGGATCACACATTCTTTGTTCTTTTGTGATGGGCTTACTCACCTACCATAATGTCCCCAAGGCTTATCCGTTTACCCATGTCACAGCATGTGCCAGAATGCCCTTCCTTTTTGAAGGCTGAATAATATTCCATTGCACATGTGTGTGTCCCACATTTTATTTATCCATTCATCTGTGTATTGACATTTGGGTGACTTCCACCTTTTGGTTATTGCGAATAATACTCCAACAAACGCAGGTGTACAAATCTCTCTCTCTTTGAGACCCTGCTTTCAATACCTTTGGATGTACGACCAGAAGGGGATTACTGGTAATTCTATTTTTAATTTTGTGACCAACTGCCATACTGATTTTCACAGCGGCTCTACCACTCCCACTCCCGCCGACAGAGCGCAAGGCTGTCGATGTCTGTACATCTTCACCGACACCTGTTGTTTCGTTGTGATTCTGCAGCAGCCTTTCTAATGGGCGTGTGAGGTGGTGCCTTGTGGTTTGGGCTCACGCTTTCCTAGTGATTAGTAACACTGAACATCTCCTCATGTGCTTATTGGCCACTTGTCTGTCTTCTTTGGAAAACTGTCTATTCAATTCTTTTGCCCGTTTTTTAATCAGGTTGTTTGTTGCTGTTGAGTTTTAGTTCTTTATATATTTTAAATGTTAACTCCTTATCAGATATATAATTTGCAGATCTTTTCTACTATTCCATGGGTTGCCTTTTCTGTCATCTCTGTCCTAGATGTACAAAAGTTTTAGGTTTAGACGTAGTCCAGTCTGTTTTTTGTCGTTGCTTGTGTGTTGGGTGTCGTATCCAAGAAATTGTCAGTTCCGATATCAAGAAGCCCTCTTCCTCTGTCTTCTTCTAAAAGCTTTGTGGTTTGAGCTCTTGAATTTTGAGTTAACTTTTGCAGATGCTGGAAGACAACTTTATTCTTTTGCATGCGGACATCTAGTTTTCCAAACACTATTTACTGAAAAGACCACCCTTTCCTCGGCGAATGGTTTTGGCACTCTGGTTAAACACCATTTAACAATATACATGAGAGCTTATTTCTGGGCTCTCCGTTCTATTCCAGTGGTCTGTGTGCCACACTATTTTGATTTCTGGAGGTTTGCAGTAAGTTTTGAAATCAGGAAGTGTGAGATCTCCAACTTTGTTCCTCTTTTTCAAGATTGTTTTAGATGGTTTACATTTTAAGTCCACGATCCATTTTGAGTTCATTTTTGTGCAAAGTGTGAGATTTAGGTCAAGGCTTCCCCCCTCCTATGTTCCAGTATTATTTGTTGAAAAGTCTATCCTTCTTCCACTGAATTGCTTTGGACCTTTGTCAAAACTCAGTTGAGCATGTTTAGATCTATTTCTGGGTCCTCTGGTCTGTTCCATTGATCTCCGTGTCTGTCCCTGAGCCAGCACTGCAGTCCTGAGCACTGTGACTACACAGGAGGACGTGAGGTCAGGTCGAGTGATTGCTCCCACTTTCCTCTTCTTTGCTAAGACTGTTTTTACTATTCTGGGGCCTTTGCCTTTCCATCTGGATTTTATAATAAGCTCGTCTATGTCTATTAAAAACTTATGGAGGATTTCGATAAGATGCTGAATTAAACCTATAGTTCAATTTGGGGGGAATGGATATCTCTACTGCGTTGTCTTCCAACCCGCAAACACAGTAGTGTCTCCATTCATTTAGGTCTCCTATCATGTCTTTCGGCAGCATTTTTGTCATTATCAGTACACAGAGCCTGTGTGCATTTTGTTAAGTATATTCATAAACGATGCACTTTCCCTGGAGTGATTATAAATGCTAGTAAGTTTTAAATTGTGGTTGCTACGTGTTCGTCATGAACACATAGAAATGCAATTGATTTTTACGTATCAATTTTACACCCTCCAACCTCGCCGAACTCATTTATTAGTTTCTAGAAGTTTTTTGTTTCTTTCTTTTGTTTTGTAGCTTCCCTGGGATTATTTCCCCTTCATTCCTAAAAGATAGTGTCATCAGATACAGAACTCACCGTTTTCAGTGCTTTCAGCTCTTAAAACATGCTGCGCCACTTTCTTTGGCTCCCGTGGTTTCTGGTGAGAAGTCCACCATCACTTAAATTGGTGTTCCCCTATGGGAATGTGTTGTTTTTATCTGGCTGCTTTCAAGGTTTTTCTCTCTGTCTTCAGTTTTTGGAAGTTTAATTATGTGTCTTGGCATGGACTCCATTTGGAGTTTGCTCAGCTCTTTGAAGTTGCATGTTTGTGTCTTTCACCAGATTTTGGGAGTTTTCAGCCTTTCCTCTCGTTCTGGGGCCTTGTGATGCCAATATTGGATCCTTTGTTCTCGTCTCGCGGGCCTGCGATGCCATCCATGTTTTATTTTTCACTCCGCACTCTCTCTGTCTTCAGATCAGGCATGTCCTATTAATCTGTCCTCACGGGCACTGACTTCATCCTCTGTCATCTCCCCTCTCCTCCTGAGGCCATCCAGCGAGTTTCTATGGCTGTTGTTCCATTTTTTCAGTTCTATAACTTCACTTGGTTCTTCTGTGGAGCTCCCATGTCTTTGCTGGGATTTTCAGTTTAGACAAGCTTGTTTCGAGAGGACGTGTGATTTATCGTGGAGGCATTGTTATGATGGCAGCTTCAGAACCCCTGGCAGACCGTCCCAGCATCTGACTCGCCTCAGTGTTGCCATCGGTTGATGCTTTCCACATTCGAGTTGTGATTTTTCTGGTTCTTATTATGACGGGTGGTTTTTTTATTGTACCTTGGACATCTTGGCTAAAAGTGAGAAGACTCTGGGTTCTTTTTTTTTTTTTTTTAAACAAGCAGTAAGTAGCCTTGCTTAGGTTTAGCCAGCAGGCCCAGGTCAACCTTTGTGGGCTAAGGTTCCAATGACAATTTCATTTGTCACTTGTTTCTGTTTCTGCTGCCTGAAAGAACAGAAAGGCCTCCCCCAGGCCAGGGGCCCAGTGTCACCAGTCCCACGAGGTGACATGTGGGTGATGGACATGTCCTCTACCTTGATGGCGGTGGCGGTTTCACAGGTGTATATACATATGTCAAAACTTATCAAATTGTATACTTTCTATATGTACAGTTTATTGTTTAAAAACAACATATGACTGACCCCTATTTGCTGGCCATCTAAATTGCCATGTCTCATGGTTTGGGTGTGAAGATTAAATAAGTACAAATTAAAAGGGTGAAGTGAAATGACATTTTCCTTTGATTCAACAAAAAGTGGTGGAGGGATGCTGTCTCCCTCTCGCTCCTATACCCACACCCAGCCCTCGGGCCTCTCCCTGGTCATTCACAGAGTGGGTGCAGCAGAGATGACACAGGATGGGCCACGACTTGACAGCTGTTGAAATGCTGTGATGTCATGGGAGGTCAGTCTACCAGTCTCTCTACTTTTCTGCCTGTTCGCATCTTCCCTAATTAGAATGAAAACATAAACAGCGGCTCCCCGTTTCACGGAGGGGAGACCGCCCATGGTCCTGTACGGTTCCCTCACCCTTTCCTCTCTGCCCTCATCTCCCCCCCTCATCTCTCAATCACTGCTCCCGCCCCATTGGCCTCCTGCTGTTCCTAGAAGAAGCCGGGCACTTTCCTGCCTCAGGGCACTTGCTCAAGCTGTTCCCTTACTGGGAACCCTCCTTTCCCATGGCTCAAATGTAGTCCATCCTGTCCACTCCACTTAAAATCATTACCACCTCCATCCATCACTCCCCACAGCCTGTTTCCTGCTGTTTGTCACCATAGCAGTTGCCACCAGCTGACATGCTGTATAACTATTTATTTGTTGCTGTCTTTCCCCTCACCCCTGGCTGAATGGAAGCTCCATGAAGACAGGAATTCTTGCCTGATGCATTCACTGCTGAATCCCCAGCAGGTTCTCAGTGAATGAATGAGCCACATATATATATATATTCTAGTGGAATACCAGGTAGGGAGTGAGCACTATGGGATTCATCATGATCTAAAAATACATCGTGGAGTCACTTGGTAAATATAAGTTAATTGTTCAGTCAGTACCTTCTGTCCTGGTCTTTGGAAAATGAGACTATGATTAAGGGACCTTTTTGTTGTTGTTGTCCTTGCTGTTGCTAATTAGTGGGGAGCAGTCAGCCCTTGGACGCAGGCAGATCCCCTTTGAATCCTGACGGGGCTACCAGTCAGCTGTGTGACCGGGCCAAGTCGCTGAGTCTCTCAGAGCCTTGTGTCACTCACAGAACTTCCTGGAAGTGCCCTGCACTCCAAGGCTGGGTTGGAAGCCCACCAGTTGCCTTCCTTGTCCTTTCTGCAAGATGGACGGGACCACCTCCAGGACCTTCCCAGGTGCTATGCCCTCTGGGACCTGCTGGTGGGGTGAGCAAGCAATGGTCAAAAGCACTGCTCAGGAGGGACAGGCAGTGACACCGCTGAGATCACAAAAGGGGAGGTGACTCAGTCCTGGCCCAGCCTGAGGTCCCCTCTCCAATCCCTCCACCCCTGGGCCTGAGATTATAAACAAGTGACTCAGAGGAACGATGGGAGAATGCCCCATAACAGTTCACACCAGTGTCCAGGGGACTAAATTTAACCCACAGCTGCAGCCTCCGGCACTTTGGGAACAAGTTCATCTTGCTGGTGGAGGCTGCTGTGTGTGTGAAGGGGGGCTGGTCAGGAGTCCAGAGCAGTGAGGGCACAGGGACTGGCTGTCCTGGGTCTCTTCCCTGGTCCCTTAGACTGTAGACAGGGGGCAGGGGCCCCAAGGCCAGGCAGGTCAGGCCAAGCTGGCTCAGGCCAAGCCAAGAATGGATGAAGACCAATGAGCATAGACAGCTAAAGTCCTGGAATATTAAACTCTTTGGGTGTCACTTTTCGAACACTAAAGTCCAGAATGTCACTGCCCTGGAATGTTAAAATCTGGGGGGTTTGAACACCGAGAATAGTCGAATTCTTGGAAATCAATCTTCCAGCATGTCAGACCACTCACTGGGTTGAAGTCCGTGACTCTGTGCTCCTCGGAATACAGAACCTCAGTGCTTCCGAGCCTCAGCAAAACGGGCTGAGGCCCCCCGAGTCTAAGTCCTCCACCTCCTCACTGGGTGGGAAGGGAAACTGAGGCTCAACAGAGAGACCTGCCCTGCCCCAGGCTCCACAGAAAAGTGGCCACTTCGTTTACCGTGGGCACTTTCTTGCACAGTGGAAGGAGGGTATCTGAGCTGGGGCGGAAGTTGGAAAAGATCTTTTCATTTTAAAGGTGAGACAACAAGGTCCCCAGTGAGTGAATGCCATGCTCAAGTTCACCAAGCACAGAACCAAAGCACACTGTATCCAGAGGTGGCTGGAGTGAGAGTACTCCAGAGAGGAAGACAGAGGCACCGGGCGGAAAGATCCAGAAGGCATGAAGTCAGGGAGACAGGGGAAGTGGGACTCCGATACTTGCCCCTCCCTGATGCCAGGGGCAGAGGCTGGGTCATCCCCTCCCCCAAGGAGCATAGCCCAACCAAGGAATGCAGTCAAAGCCATCCAGTGCCCCATTTAGAAATGAGGCAGTGAGGCCCTCATCTTTCCAGGAAGACCCAGAAACCCCACTCCCATCCCATGAGCCCCTGGGGCTGAGTCAAGGCTGCTCTGGGAGGGGACCTCTGCCCAGTTGTCCCCTCTGCGTCATGTGCAGGAGGCCAGGCAGCTCGCCTTACAGGGCCAGGTCCACCTCTATATATAGCCCCAGGAAGACAGCTGCAGAGACCGAGCTCGACCCAGCAGGAAAGCAGGGAGTAGAGAGGAGGCCCCTGGCACCCTCGGTTGCTGCACCCTAGGCCACCCACCATGGCGCTGGGCTTGGAGCAGGCGGAGGAGCAGCGGTTGTACCAGCAGACACTCCTGCAGGACGGGCTCAAGGACATGCTGGACCACGGCAAGTTCCTCGACTGTGTGGTGCGGGTGGGTGAGCGCGAGTTCCCATGCCACCGCCTGGTGCTGGCCGCCTGCAGCCCCTACTTCCGAGCACGCTTCCTGGCAGAGCCAGAGCACGCAGGTGAACTGCGCCTGGAGGAGGTGTCCCCGGACGTGGTGGCCCAGGTGTTGCACTACCTGTACACGTCGGAGATCTCGCTGGATGAGGCGAGCGTGCAGGATTTGTTCGCCGCGGCGCACCGCTTCCAGATCCCGTCCATCTTCACCATCTGTGTGTCCTTCCTGCAGAAGCGCCTGTGCCTCTCCAACTGCCTGGCGGTCTTCCGCCTCGGGCTCCTGCTCGACTGCGCGCGCTTGGCCGTGGCCGCCCGTGACTTCATCTGCGCGCGTTTCTCGCTCGTCTCGCGCGACAATGACTTCCTCGGGCTCTCGGCAGACGAGCTCATCGCCATCATTTCCAGCGACAGCCTCAACGTGGAGAAGGAAGAGGCTGTGTTTGAGGCGGTGATGCGATGGGCGGCCAGCGGCGACGCAGAGGCCAAGGCGGAGCGCCAGCGTGCGCTGCCCACCGTCTTCGAGAGCGTGCGCTTTCGCCTGCTGCCGCGAGCCTTCCTGGAGAGCCGCGTGGAGCGTCACCCTCTCGTGCGGGCCCAGCCCGAGCTGCTGCGAAAGGTGCAGATGGTGAAGGATGCCCACGAGGGCCGCATCACCGTGCTGCGCAAGAAGAAGAAAGAGAAGGGGAAGGAGGATGCTGGGGCCACAGCTGCTGACAAGGGCGCAGGCGAAGCCAAGGCGGAGGACGACGAGCAGGAGGATGCGCGTGTCCTACCCGGCATCCTCAACGACACTCTGCGCTTTGGCATGTTCCTGCAGGACCTCATCTTCATGATCAGTGAGGAGGGCGCTGTGGCCTATGATCCGGCAGCCAATGAGTGTTACTGTGCCTCCCTCTCCACCCAGATCCCCAAGAACCACGTCAGCCTGGTGACGAAGGAGAACCAGGTCTTCGTGGCTGGAGGCCTCTTCTACAACGAGGACGACAAAGAGGACCCCATGAGTGCTTACTTCTTGCAGGTGCCTGGCCAGTCCTGGGAGGGGGTGGCCAGCGCTGGGCGCTGGATGCTGGGGTCAGCCTTGAGGCCCAGGAGAGACCTGTGTCTACTTGTTGGTCAATGCCATTGGTCTAGGGTGAGCTGTAGACCAGGGAGGTTCACCGACAGGCACTTGCCTGAAAGCTGAAGACAGTTATAGGCAGTGGACAACGAGCTACCTAACTTTGGTGTCTCAGTTTCTGGGGACGGCAGCCCCAGGATGGTCTGACTGTTGGGGGCTCTAGCCCTGCACAGGGGGTGGTGTCAGGCATAGCCAGGAGGAGGAGCAAGGTCAGTGTAGAGGTTCTAGGCAGTGCCTTTGCATGAGGCCAGGACTGGAGTGTGGAAGAGAGTGTCCCAAGACATAGGGACCATCCTGCCTAGCCCTCCCATTGTACGGATGTGGAAACTGAGGCCCCAGAGGGACCAGTAGAGCAGGGTGCCCAGTCCCAGTTGTAGTGTGACAGTGGGATCTCAGAGGGCAGAAGTGGCTTCCTGGTGACGGGCCATGTAGGTGTGAGCCAGGTGGGTGGAATTTGGAGACAGAAGGGGAGGGTGGTGGGGAAGGAGCCTAGTGGGCTGGACACTCAGGGAGGCCAGGGGTGAGGGGGCGGAGCAGCCCAATGCCAGGGTTAAGCTGGGAGGCAGGGCAGCTCCCCCAGTTACCAGCCAAGGCACAGGTGGGCACATGGTCGATTCTCTCTGGGCGTCCACTTGTAAATGGGGGTGTGGTCTTCCTGCTTGGTCAGGTTGTTTCAAGGTTAAATGATGGGTATAAAGCGATCATCAACACGGGGCTCAGCCTTCAGGAAACTTCAGAAACATGAGCCACTGGTATTGTTGTTATAAGACCGTCCCGGGGGACAGGGTGACAGACTTACACTCCAGGTTTTAAGGGGTGAATGGCAGGACTGGCTGCATTGGGGTTCGCTGTGCAGAGGGACGGGCCGGATCCCAGAGGCCCTGGCAGAGCTGCCTCGTCCTGGTGCTGTAATTGTGGGGCACCTGCCTATTCAGAAGCTAGGAGGTGTGGGGGTTGCCGGGCTGGGTTGTTCTCAACCTGCTAGGAGGAGGGGCACTGTCACCTCCAGGCTGCGCTGGCCCTGCCTAGAGGCCTGGACTTCTCTGGGACCCGGGGTGGCTGGAAGGGGCTGAGCTGGGGCTAGGGCTGGGGCCACGGGGGGCGGTAGCTGACTGCACCCCCGGCCCGCAGTTTGACCACCTGGACTCAGATTGGCTGGGGATGCCGCCGCTGCCCTCGCCGCGCTGCCTCTTCGGCCTGGGAGAGGCTCTCAACTCCATCTACGTGGTCGGCGGCCGGGAGCTCAAGGACGGCGAACGCAGCCTGGACTCGGTCATGTGCTACGACAGGCTGTGAGCGCGGGCAGGGGGCGGGGCCGCCCCTTGTGGGCGGGAGCCTGGAGGACCGGACTGAGCAGGGGAGGGGAAGGCGATTGGCAGGTGGGACCCGAGTGAGGAAATGAGAGGTCTGGGGAGTTCCAGTAATCTACCGGGTGCACCCCGAATACGGGATATGTATGGGGGGGTCAGTGGATGCAGAGACAGGGACTGAGTGCGCTCATTCTCTCCCCTCCCCTCCAGGTCGTTCAAATGGGGTGAATCGGACCCGCTGCCCTACACGGTGTACGGCCACGCGGTGCTCTCCCATATGGACCTTGTTTACGTCGTTGGCGGCAAAGGCAGCGACAGGTGAGGCTCAGGCCGGGAGTGAGTGCAGCAGTAGGGCTGCAGGTTAGACGGGAGCAGGTGCTGTCCTGGCTGCCTAGGGAGGCAGGGCGGCAGCCTTAGGGGCGGGGCCAAGGGAGGAGACTCAGCTTCTGCTTCCTCCCTCTCACTGACTGCCCCCCACCCCACAGGAAGTGCCTGAATAAGATGTGCGTCTATGACCCTAAGAAGTTCGAGTGGAAGGAGCTGGCTCCCATGCAGACTGCTCGATCACTCTTCGGGGCCACCATCCACGATGGCCGCATTTTTGTGGCTGCTGGGGTTACAGACACAGGACTGGCCAGTTCAGTCGAGGTGTACAGCATCACGGACAACAAGTATGACCACTTGACTCCTATCTCCCCTTCCTGCCCCAGGCAGGACAGCCAGGGACCCAGGGCCTCACTGTAACCCCTGGCTGTGTGGCTGTGGGCCTGTGCTGGCCCTCTCTGTGTCAGTCCCAGAGGGAAGCATCGCCCCTGCCTTGGGTTTTCGCAATTAAGCTTGGACATCAGCACGGAAATAGCCCCTCTCCCCTGATCAGTAGTGAGGTGGGCTTCCCCCCAAGGTGGGGCAAGGGTTCTGGTCAGCCCAGCCGGCAAGAGAGAGCTCCCGGGGGTGGGGTGCGAGACACCAGGTTCCTCATGCAGAGACTCATACCTGGCGTTGGTCTGGGACTAGGGCTGCGGTGGTGACCCAGCTGCCCCACCCTGGGGGTCAGGAAGCCCTGGGGGGCCGGCAGGAAGAAAACTGCTGGGGTGGGAGAAGGATGCCCAGGCAAAGGAAGGTGGATGCCAAGGCAGTCAGGAGCAAACGACAGACCCATCGGAGCAGAGGTCATCGCTCAGGCGGGATGGCTTGTGGACGGTGGAAGGAGGCAGGGAGGGGGTGCTAGGGCTGCAGGGGCAGCAGCGAGAACTTTGGCCCGAGGGCAATGAAATGCTTCTGGTGGGTTCTGCTGAGAGGCCTCCTGACAGCTGATGCAGAAGGACATCAGGAATTTCCCAGGAAACAGGGGAGCTGCTTTATAGCATGAGGTGATGGTGGCCCAGAGATGGGGTTGCAGAGGGGAAGGGGCAGAGGGGATGCCCTGCAAAAAGCTGTAGGCCACAGCTTCTCACACTGTAAAAAAAAAAAAAAAGTGCCCGCAGAGCTCTGGGAGATTGCATTAAAATGCAAATTGTGGCAACAGGGATGTGTGCAGGCTGGGCCTGGACTGCCAAGCCCTGTGGTGGTGGTGGTGGTGGTGGGGTACCTGCCAGCCGTTTGGGATGGTGGAGGTGAGGGCTCAACAACAGGAGCTGGGAGGGGAGTGATTGGACTGGGAGGGAGAAGGGGACCGCACAGGAGTCCAAGGGGTCAGGAGCTCAATGGCCTCTGAGCTAGCCAATGGGAGCTGGTTCAGGAGTGAAGGAGGGACACGGGGGAGATCCACGGTGGATTTTGGGGCAGGTTGGATGGCATGGCAAAGGGACAGTGAAGGGAAGTGGGAGGGGCGGACAGGATGGGGAAGGAAGTGAAGACCAGAGGGAAGGGGGAAGGGAACAGCGTTGGGACACTCTGAGGCCCTGGCAGGGACACCAGGTGGGTGTTCCTGAGAAGGCCCCGAACAGGAGGTTGTGCCAAGAACACGTGAGCCTGGGGACACCTGACTTTGGGGGGTGCAGCTGAGGCTGTGTGTGCTGGAGTGGGACTGGCACTGGGCTTGCTGAGGCCTCCCTGGTGATTCCCCTCCTCCCCCCACCCCCTAGGTGGGCATCCTTGGAGGCCTTCCCGCAGGAGCGCAGCTCAATCAGCCTGGTCAGCCTGGCGGGCACCCTCTATGCCATCGGTGGTTTCGCTACTCTGGAGACTGAGTCCGGGGAGCTGGTCCCCACAGAGCTCACTGACATCTGGAGGTGAGCCTGGGCCCCAGAGAGGTGGGGCGGAGTCATGAGCAAGGCTGATGGGGCCAGAGCCAGTGGCTCTTCTGGGAGTCCTGGGGGGCAGGGACAGCAGACCCTGTTCAGCCCTGGTTCTCTCCGTTTGGTTGGGAAAGTCTGGGCTTGCACATATGACACCGTGCCCCACTGTGGGACCCCAACAGTGTCACAGTCGGGAGCTGACCACAAGCTTAGGGCACAGACCCATGGAAACAGGTCCCAAAGAAGAGGGGTAGCCAGGCCTTTCCACTCCCCTCCCTCCTGGATGCTGGTGGGGGGAGGGAGGCTGGGGCCAGGATTGAGAAGTTGCTGGACCCCATTGCTTTCCATGGCTGGTCCTTCCTGGGGATGGAAGGCAGAGGTTTTGGCCACTTGGAGCAGCTTCTGAACCTTCCCTTATCCTCACTGCTGCAGGCAGCCTCAGGGAGCAGCGCTGTCAGGAGAGTAGGAGGGGCACTTCTTGGAGGGCTGAGTAGGGAAATTCCACACCTCAAGGGAAGATGTAGAGCAGACTTTGCTGGAGGGAGGTGGCGCTTCCTGGAATGTGGGGTGGCTGTTCTTTTGGGGGTGGGCCTTGTGGGGGCCCCTTTCCCAGAGCACAGGAACCCTCCAGGAGTGGACCATTCTCCTGGGCTGGGGCCAGAAGGACTCCTCAAGGGCGGGCCTAGTGCACCCAGCCACCCCTCCCTGCTAGGCCTCCCTCTGAACTCTGCTGACCAAGCTCTGTGTCCTTGCCCCACCCCCAGATACAATGAGGATGAGAAGAAGTGGGAAGGTGTTTTGCGGGAGATTGCCTATGCCACCGGCGCTACCTTCGTACCTGTGCGGCTCAACGTGCTGCGCCTGACCAAGATGTGACCAGCCCGGAGGGCCTGCACCCTGCGACCCTCACAGCATGGGCCTTCTGGGGGCTCCAGGGAGGAGGCTGAGAGGGGCCAGAGCCTACCATATCTCTCGTGATGACCGAGTGGCTGCTGCTTTAGCCAGGGAAGGTAACACTGCCAGCCCTAGCCTTGGGGCAGGGACCAGGAACTTGAGGCCCCTCTGATGTCTCCACATCCCCTCTGTGTGTTCTTGGTCCTCGAGCCCACAGCACAAGGACTCATCCTAGGCTGCATCCTGGCCCTGCCCCAGCCTGGCTGCGTGTGCCAATGACTTCCCCACAGAAGCCCATCCTCACCTGTCACAGGGGGAGTGTCCCACCAAGTACTCCCTACAGCACAGATAAGTTTCCTTTCCATGGGAAGAATAAAGTGCCTTCTGAGCCAGCCGCTCAGGGTCTGGAAGCAGATGCTCCGAGAGAGCTAGTTTGAAGATTTGGGGCTTTAACAGCTTCTGGGGTACCCAGGTTGGTGGTCTCGGCCCTCCACATGCGTGTCTCCTCCACGCTCTGCATGCACCAAGGGCTTGACCCTCTTGCTGAGGCCCAGAACTCCCTGCTCCTCATCCAGCACAGACGAGGAGCCAGGAGAATGCTGGGGAAAGGGCAGGGACCAGCCAAACTGTGGTAGAAAAGTCTTTTATTCTTTCAGTCAGGCTCCGTCTGGCCGGTCTGGCCTGGGCCCCAGAATGGCTGAGCAGAGCTGTCCCTGCCCCCTCCCACCTACTCTGGCTTCAATTTCTCCTCCTTCTGCTCCTCCTCTAGCGCCAGGGTTCGCTCTCGCTCCTTCACCAGCTGAACCCCACAGTAGGTGACAAACAGGACGGCCAGTGTGGTCTGGGGAAACCCTGGGTAGGGAAGAGATCATTGAAGCCTGGGAGCAGACCCCCTACTTGGTGACTTCTCTTCCCCATGCCTCTTCCACTGGACCGGCCCTCCCTACTGAATCCCTGGGGAATTTGGGGTGAGGTGGGGGCGTTTCAAAAGGTCACAGTCCTGCAGGTTGCTGCCTGGCTTGTTCTGCATCCCGCTCCCCTCTGCCCCTCACCTGTGAGTAGCAGGCGCCGGGCGACCAGCTCTGTGAACTCCAGGCTGTTCAGGCTTACGAGGTTGTACATGATGATAGCCCAGAAGTTCATGGCCCCAAAGAAGGCCCGGACCCTGCGGGACATCTGCTCCGACAGAGAGGCCTGCCCAGGCCGGAAATGCATTGTCCATGTGGCAAGAGGCCCAGGGGAAAGAGGACATGTGTGGTCAGAGGTCTTGCCCACGTGGTCCCTGAGGTCTTGGAGAGTCCCGGGTCAGCTCTCCATCATTGTTAAAGGTGGGGAAACTGAGGTCTGGAGAGAGGGCAGTGCCTGACTAACGTAGCCGGGCCTGGGTGTGCCATGCCCCACAGAAGGTACGGAGGGCCAAGTACCCACAGGGTGAACCATTGTTCCTTCGACCAGGAGGGCGGTGGTGAGAAAGTTCTGGACTGGGGACCAAGCGTGGCTGGAAGGCTTCAGAGAGCAACAGTGCCCAGCCCCTCTCTGCTCACCTCAATCCGTGCTAGGGGCTCCCACTCTGCCAGCTTCTGCACCCAGAGCTCAAAGTTGAGGCCAAAGCAGTTAAGGATTGACCACAGGTAGACAATCTCACAAGGCCCAAGCCATAGAGTGGTGACGGCAAAGGTGGCCACCGTGGCCACCAGCTCCGGGATCACAGCAGAGTGCTCCCCACCGATGTGGTCGTACACGTACCTGTGGGAAAGGTGGGAGAAGGGACCAGTGGCAGTGTGGGAAGGGCAGGGAGGGGACAGGCAAAGGGTGCACAACAGGGAAAGCCCTCCTTTATACCATCACCCAGGCACATTCAACATTCCTGCCCGCAGATGGCTTCTCTTCCCCTTCCCAACGTCAGAATGTGGAGCGCTCCACCTGGAACTCCAGGTGCCCTCTATTTGTGTCCACTCAGTCCCCCAGTGATCTCCTGCAGACCCAAAGCTCTGAAAACTGCCTTCATGCCGAGCCCAGCATCTGTGTCTGTAGCCCAGTCTTCTCTGGACTTGTCTATCCAACTGTCCCCAGACATTTCCCTTGCACAACAGATTCCCCCATCCCTGCCCAAGCCCATTTTGTCCGCATCTTGGTTAATGACACCACCATCCATTCTGTGGTAGGCCAGGGGCCTTAGTGCCGTTTTGGATTCTCAAGTCCTATCTCTACCCACACCCACGCCAGCGAAGTCTAAGGGCTCCACCCAGCCCTGACCGCGGCTCCCTACCTCCACACTGCCATCCTTGTCCCGGCAACCCCTCCTCTCACAAGATTGTCACACGTCTCTTAACTCATCTCCATGCCTCTGCCTTCGCCCCGTGCCCTCTCTTCCCCACACAGCAGCTAGAGGCATCTTTTAAGAGTGCACCTGGGGTCACATCACTTCCACAATCAAACCTTCTCCCAATTATAATTAGAATGAACTTGACTTCCTTACTGTGGCTAGGAGATCCCATGTCCTCTGGCTTCTGCTGCCTCCTTGACCTCATCACCCACCATTCGTGCCTTCGTTCACTCTTTCTGACCCTCAGATGCAGTGGGTTCCTGCCTCGAGGCCTGTGCCCTTGTTCCCTGTATCTTGAATTACCTTCTCCAGATTCCCTTGTCACTCACATCTCAGTTCACATATTGTCTCCCAGAGCTCTGCCCAGACCCTGTGGCCAGCTTCTATCCCATGATGCTGTTCTGTTTTTCTGATAATGCTTACCACTCTCTAAAACTATTTATGTGTTTGTTAGCCTGTGTATGGTCTGTTTCTCCCCACTGGACTATAAGCCCCATGAGTCCAGGGACTTTGCCATGTTCACTGCTGTGTCCCCAGTGCCTAGAACAGTGCCTGGCATGTAGTAGGTGCTTAATAAATATTTGTTAAATAAATTCAGTAGAAGACCCACTGGGTAATGCCCTTGAGCTCCTCATTTCCAATGGTTTCTTTTCCAACCCACCTCATCCACCCCCTCCCATGGCCACTTGAAACTTCACTCATTCCCATATTTCGCCCAGCCCCTCCTGGCCTGGCCCCCCCAGTCCCAGCTCACCAATCTCATTAACACCCACCCTTCCTCATCTTGTGACTCCTCCTTAACAGGCTTATATTCAGTGAGTCATCGTTACAAATATCCTAAAACCCCTTATCTCTCACCCAGCTGGGAGAGGCCAACCACTCACTTTCTCCTCACCTGCACCCAAGAAGCTAAGCGCTGATGGGGAAACTCTCACACCTTCACATAGTAAAGCCCATAAATTCACTACTTCCAATCCACCTGGGCTCTCAATGCCAAGTTTCTCAAGGCAGCTTCTCCTGTGCTCTGCAGTGGACACGCCATCCTTATCTCTCCTTGCCCAGTGTGAGTGGGTGTTGGAGGGCCTAAGCTGGAGGGTGGAGCACACACAGATGCCACCTCCCTCCATGCCCCCAACCCTGCGTCTCTCAGCCGATGACCTTGCCTCTCACTTCATGGAACAAACCAGAGCCTTCAGGTGGAATCCCTCGCCCTTCTACCCAAACCCACCCTCCTTCCTCAGCATACCAGCTTCTCTCCCTCCTCCCTGACCTGAAGCCAGGCCTCTGCCTGGCTCTGCCTCCTTCTCCCTCCTCAGGACCTCACTCTGTCAAGCAGCCCTCTGTCCTGCACCACCAACCTCTTCTTCTCTTTGGAATAATCCCCCCGTCCCCCACCCAAGCTGGCCACTATTTCTTGTCTTTTAAACATCCCTCTGTCCCCTTCGGCCATTCCTCTGTCTTCCTCTTCGGTGCCAGGCTTCTTCCGGGAGTCGTCCGCACAAGAACCCCCTATAGTTCCTCAGTTTCTCCTCACTCCTCGCCTGCCGCTGCTCTCCAGTGAAAGGCTGAATAACCGCCACCAACACTAATGCTCAGTCTCTAGCTTCCTTGACCCCAGCAGCCCCTGACCCATGGCCCCCACCATACCTGGATGAGCTTCTCTTAGTCCCAGGATGTCACATGGCCTTGCCTCGTCTCCTGCTCCATGGCCACTCCTTTCAGTCCTTTCTGCCTGTTCTTACGTCCCCGCCCCTCCCCCGCCCTCCCTGGTCCAGAGTTCTTCCAGGCCCAATCTTGGCTACCCCTTCTTTTTTCTTCTCACTCTATCCTCTCTCCTTGGGACTCATCTCTCCTTGGGGTGCTCAGGGCTCAAAGGCCACCCACTCCTGTAAGCTCAGAGTTCCATCTGTCTTCCAGACTTCTCTGAACTGCCTCCCTGAGCCTGCTGCCAGGTTCCCACCAAACATGGCTCAGATGGAGCCCCTTTCTGGAAAGCACCCCTCCATCCTCCCAAACTGTAGGTAGGAATCTAGGAGCCATCTCCCTCTCCCTCCCGTACCTGCAATGCTCAGTCAGGTCCTGTCCAGGTTGTTCACTGCATCTCTGCTCCAACTATTTCTCTCACCTCCAGGGCGCCACCCATCTCCAAAACTCTTTCGCCTAGACCTGTGCCATGACCGCCCCACCCTGCTCCCTGCTTCCTCTGGGCCAGGGTGGGGCGGAGTCTTTTAAAACGTGGACCAACCTCAGCACCACCTCCTCAAACACCTGCTACATGACTGTGCCCATCCCCCCCCACGCTGACTCCCCCACCCGCCCCAACTCACTTGCAAAGCCAGTCATTGATGCCTCGGTCAAAGTGCCTGTAGGAGGAGGGCAGCTGTGTGTGAGCCAATCAGGAGCAGGGCTCCTGGGGACGTAGAGGGAGGGGCCCTGGGACGCGGGGGGGCTCCCCCCCTCCCGCTGCCCACACTCACGTTTCTGCGAAGACATAGAGCGCTGTAATGCACTTGGGCGGCTGGGGCGGGTCCAAGTGGTCCAGGCGCGCCACTGTGTTGACGACGCCGAAGAGGACAGCTGCCTTCACCCAGTCGTACACCAGGTTTGAGTAGGCGAGGCCAGCTGGGGACAGCGTGTTGTCACGGCCTGGGGGTGTCGCAGCGGCCTCCCCACCCCAGACGCCCAGATCTAGGTTGGCTGCCCTCCACTTCCGACATGATCTTCCCAGGTCCAGGGAAGGTCCTGCTGCCCAGACTGCCCCCATGGGCACCCCACTCCCCACTTCCTGGGCCCTGGCCACCCCAGGGAGACCCTGTCCCATTGTGGAGATCAGCCTGAGGCCCCAGTGAGGTGGAAAGGGCTCTGTCCCTTATCAGTATGACCTCACAGGACAGAGCCAAGAAGTCCCACACATTTCAAAGAAGAAGTCCCCGCTCCCACAGCCTCAGGTAGGTGCTGTTCCCCTCGAGGTGTCAGCTTCCCCAGCGGTGACACCATGGTGGCACAGAGGGCACAGAGCCCTCTGGTGTGGTCCCACGGGCACCCACCGAGGGCACTGTCCGGCAAGCGGCTGGCAAACTTGAGGTCGCTGGGGATGGTGAGGATGTAGAAGAAGTGAAAGAAGATGTCCACAGCTATGGCGGCCACCACGCTGAGGCCCGCCTGGGCCCGGATGTGCCACAGCTCACCCTCGCGCCTCACCGGCTCCACCTGGCTCACCTGGGGGGGTGCCAAGTGTCCCAGTGGGGAGTCACCAACTGCCTCGGGGTCTGAGGGTGAGGGGGACTGGGCTCCATCCTGGCAGCCCTGCCTGGGGGTGGAAGCACTCCAGGTGGGTTACCACCTTCGGGGGGAGACCCAGTGGAGCAGAGGTGAGCCCTATCTGAGGGAGGAGACATGTCTCCATCCTGTGATCCCTGCCTCAGGGGACAATGTGGCCCAGTCCTGGGGTCTGAGGAAGGGAGCCATGCCTGAGGATGGGGACCCAGCCCGACCTGGGAGTCCTACCAGCAACCAGGAGCCCCTGTCTGAAGAGGGAGAGCCAGCCCAGCTCTGGGAACCCACAGAGTGTCCCCTTACCTGGGCATGGAAGCGGTCAAAGGTCATGATGGGCCCGAAGAAGAAGAAAGGCAGGTAGAAGTTGTACTTGAGCAGGTCGGCGAGGGAGTAGCGGCGGTCAGGATGGGCACAGCTCTCCAGCGCAAAGCTGGTGCAACGCAGCACCGTGAATCCGCTGCCCCCTTGAAACAGCACCTCTTGAAGATCAAAAGTGCCTGTTACAAACCCGTTCTGGATGGGAGAGAACAGGCCGCCAGCTCACCAGGTGCCCCTTGTCTTTGGGAAGCCCACCCAGCTTGCCCCAGAGGCCCCGCCTTGTCCTGTCCCTTCTCTCTCCTGGAGACGCCCCTGCTTTGGTGGAGCTGACCACCTTGTAGGCAAGGCATCCTCCAAGCCCAAAGGCTCGGAGACAGCTGGGAAAGTGGAAGAAAGGCTTGGGGAGACTTGGGAGGTAAGGGCTTTGGATGGGTGAGAGGTTTGGGGTCCTATCCCTGCACCTGCCACCCCTGCCCCTCCCTGTTGCGCACCTGCCAGGAGATTAGGGGGTCCAGCTTGAAGGAGGCAAGGCTGACCATGCCGAGGCCCAGACAGAGCCAGGGCTGACCCAGGAGCGAGGCCACATAGAGGCTGACACAGTGGCCAAGCAGCAGCAGCAGGTACCAAGGGCCCATGGTGCCCACTACAGCCAGGGCCCCGTACACAGCATACATCCAGGAGCGGAGCTGTGGGCAGGAAGGAGGCTGTGTTGCCCTAGCCATACCCATGGGGCTGGGACCCTAGCACAGGCTTCCCACAACCCCTGTGGCTGAGGAGGGGCTGGTGGGAGAGGCTGGGGTGGCTCAGGTCATGCTCACCTGGGGGGCAACCATGGTGCAGAGTTTAGCAAACAGCACGTGTCCAGAGAGGGCGAAGATGATGATGTTGCGGAAGGAGGTAAACCACATCACCCACTCGAAGTCTGCCACGTCCTGGGGCGGGCCAGGCAGGTTAGGGTGGGGCAGAGAGACGGGGTGGGCTGGCCCTCAGGCAGGTCAGAGTCCCAGC
Organism: Macrotus californicus; assembly: GCA_007922815.1. Taxonomy (NCBI): domain Eukaryota; kingdom Metazoa; phylum Chordata; class Mammalia; order Chiroptera; family Phyllostomidae; genus Macrotus; species Macrotus californicus. The sequence continues at coordinate 387,516 of VMDR010000078.1, read as the reverse complement.
ACTGTCCCAGCCCCCATGTTCTTCTTACACATTAGAGCAGAGCCATGGTGGGAGGGCCCTGCCTTGCCCTCTGAGGGAAGTACCAGGCAGGGAGACAGAGAGGAATGAGGGGCACCGTGCGGGCTGCCCTGCCCCTCAAAGCTCCCCTCTCCCGGCACGTTGCCTGACACCCCAGCATTATTGCATTGTTCCTGGGAAGGATGGTGCCGGAGGCCGCTGCTAAGGCACGTCCTGATTTATTTCCTAAATGGGCAGGGTCTGGGGCAGGAGGGGCTCAAGCCAGAGATCCTCCCCATTGGGAGCCCTCTGAACATCTGGAATGTGGGAGAGTCAGGAAGGGTTTGGGATCAGAGAGATGTGCCAGGGGTCAGGCACCCTCATCAGGGACCCTGGGAGTGGAGGACCTACCATCTTCCGACCAATGTACTCCCAGCCTGGCCGCACAGATTCTCGGAAGGCCTTCCTTTGGGCCCCATCTGAGAACAGAGTGTGCGTGGCCTCAGGGAAAGGACCTCCTCCCCTGGGCCATGCCCGCCCCTGCATGGGCCACCCCTTCCCTGGGAAGCCTGGGCCTCTCTCTGCCTCTGCTTCCCTCTGGGTCTCCCTAAGTGTCTGAGCCTCTCTCTCTCTGTCTCTCTCTGTGGATCTGTGTCCAGGTCCCTGTCAAGCCTCTGCAGGTGTCTCCCTGTGACTGTACCTGGCTCAGCCCAGCCCCCAGGGCCAAGGGAATACCTTGGGTCTGGAGCCTCAAAGTCTCTGGCCGTGCTGGTTGTTGGAACCCTGCGGCCCCAGGAAGAGAAGGGACCTGCTCCCTTGCCCGGGGGCCCAGCTGTTACCTTGTGAAGCCTCAAGCAGGCCCCGGCCAGCATAGGCCAGGGCGCCACTCAGAACCAGGGAGTACAGGCCCAGCTCCGCCGCCGGCAACGCCGTCTTGACGCCCATAGCCTGGAAGGGGCTGGGGAGATGCATTGGGTGAAGGCACCACTGACCTCGAGTCCTGCCTAGCCCCCATTGTATGGTCCCCCACTGAGGTGGTAAGGACCCCATTCTTGAGAGTGTCCCTTTGCCCCTTGGGGTCTCATGCCATCATTCTCCTGCTCCTGTCTCCAACTCCTCTCAGACCTCCCCTCATCCCAGCTGCTGCCCTGGCTCCCGCCTTCTCCACCCTCAGCCTGCCTTCCTCACCTTCGGTTACTCCTCACACTTGCAGGTGGCTGGTCCCCACCCTGTGCTCAAACTGCTCCTGCCAAGGCCTCAGACGCCCTTCACGTGGAGGAGCCCAGTGGGCATCACCTTGGGGTCCCCTGCCCCTCGGTGCCTGAAAAGCCCCCCCCCCCCCCCCCCCACCGACTTCCATACCCTCCTGAGCCACCTTGACTTTCTGTGACCTCCCCAGGGCCGGCCCCCAGCACCAAGCCTCTGACCTCTCTCTGACCCCCATTGTCCCAACCAGCCCTTGAGCCCCAGCCTGCCCTGTCCCTGGTCCCTGCCTGTGTCCGTGGCTACACCGGGCCACTCTCTCAGCGCTCTGTGTACTCAGGCCCCGGATGCTGGCTGGGGGCTGTGCTATTTGAAGAGCTGCCTTGGGAAAGTGGGAGTGGGGCCAGGCGGGCAACGGGCGGGTGCTGGCCGCTGTCCAAGGTGCTGACCGGTATCAGGCCCAGGGTGAGCCTAGCCACTCCCTTCCAGCAGAGCCTCCTTAGTCCCCTTAGTTATGCTGGGCCATCTCCGGGACCTCAGCTAGCACCTATTCCCTTCCTATCTGATTCCAGCTTGACCTTCCCAAGGGTCCCATGGGTAACAGGCTCAGGACCCAAATCAAAGGTAGGAACATGTCTCGGCACCCTCTCAGGCTGCGCTGAGCCATGAGGTAGCAGGCGTGGCTCTGTCACCACCCCCCCACCCCAGACCCTTCCCAAATGTCCCTCACCGTGTCTGAAAACGGCTCCCCTAGGTCGGCACTCTCCTTCCTACACAGATGGAGGGGACATGGACCAGAGAGGCGCAGGGACTTGTCAAGGTCACGCAGCCAAACTGGAACAGGACGGAGTGTTCTCAGTAAGCCCCTCTGGAGTCACAGATAAGAGACCAGCCACTGCTGCCCCTTCCCACACTGGGGGGCTGCAGGCCTGTCTTCTGCAGGGCCGGCTGGAGGGCTGAGCCACCGCCTCATCGGTGGTGGGGGTAGGGAGGCCCCGAGGATCAGGTTAATGGAGCAGGAGCTTGAAACCGGAGCACGGCGAAGAGCCCGCGAAATAGCTTTGTCAGCTGCCTCCCACTCGCCACTTTCCAATTTTAGCTCCCTATGGCCAGAGCAGGGTGTCCCCAGTGAGGCCTCCGTGAGTGGGCCCAGGGCTGGTCCCCAGCCTGGGACCTCTCCTAGTAGACCCCCAGACCTGGGCCAGCTGGTGGACACATGGGTCCCCCGTCCCCTGACCCTGCCTGCCTCAGGTACACCTGGGGGCAAAGTCCACTTTGGGACCTGTGGTCTGAGATGAGGAGCCTGGGGTGGGCTCTGGAGGTCTCAAGGACCCCACAATGGCTGCACCCCCGCCTGGCACTGACCTTGAGGAGGCTGTGAGGGGACCCTGGCACACTGCCCACCTCAGGGCTCCGGGGTCCTGCGTCCGACCGTTTGTCCGTCTGACCAGCTGGACTCTGGGGCCAGGGTGGAGTGGGTCCAGCTCTGGGGTTCCCACCCCCTCCAGGCTGTGAGAGGTGAGTGGTGACAGCAGGAGATGGGGTAGGAGGAGGGCAGGGAGGAGGTGGCCTTCCTGGAGCGCAGCTGAGCCGAGTGGAGCAGAGCCGAGTGCTGCAGAGCTGCCGGCCACAGGGAGCCGCAGACAGGATCTCAGCGGGGGAGGGGGAGGAGGGGCAGGGGTGGCCAGTGTCTCAGACAGGGACACCTGGGCCTCACTTCAACCTGCCTCCTCTGGTCTGTAGAGCCTGTGCCTCCCTCTCACTGCTAGCCTGGACTCCCCTCTTCCAGGAAGCCTTCAGGGTGGCCCCTGCTGGTCTCTCCAGGCTTGTGATGCCTACTCACACCACACACACACACACACACTCACACTTTCATGCTCAGTCCCATGAACCCCAGCCTGCACCTTTACAAGTGAACTCCCAAGGGCTGGCCCAGGGCAGACCATCTCGCCCCTGCCTTAGTCCATTTCATCGGGCTGAGAGTCCTGGCTGGCCAGGTGTCAGGCCCCAGGGAGGACAAGCTTGCCTAATGGGATTGGAACTGGCATGAGACAGGTGGCTGAGGGGCCCCCTGTACTCCAGCCCTGTTCCATGGGGAGCTGCCTGGGTGGAGGGGTGCTAGCCGAGCCACCTGGCCAGGCTTGAGTGGGTACTTGGAGTGGCTGGCATCCTCTCCATGGTGGAAGCAGATAGCAATGTCCCTAAGCAGCTGGGACTCCTCATGGCGGGGGGAAGGAGTGAGGTAGGGGCTAGGGCCCTCACTCTGGGCAGGGGCAGCCTCAGCCTCAGCCCAGCCTACTGATGGGGCTGCCCCAAGGACAGGAACTTCTGATTGTCCCCCATGGGGATGACAGCCTCAGAGCTTATGGGGGACTGTCCATGCATGTGCATGTAAGGCCAGGCTTTGGGGTCTGGGGCTAGAAGTGTGACTGCAGTCATGGGACAGGTCCCAGGGCTGCTGCTGATCCCAACCCCGGCCATGGGCTCAGAAGGGTCTGCCCCCTACCCCCAGCAGGGGCACTTGGAGGACCTGAGCAAGGCATGGGAAGGGGAGAGAGGCCCAGACCTGCCCACCACGCCTTTAGGCAGGGAGCTTCCTCCCAAACACGCAGACACACTGGCCCAGAGCAAGAAGCCAGGAGACCCCGGCACACAGTCCCCGCAGCAACGGGAGGCAGCACCACTGGTCCCCGACCCAGAGAGGCGTGAATTCAGAGTGGTCATTGCACAGCATGGGGGCTGGCAGAGGGCTGCAGCCAGGGTCCTGGGTGCTAGAGGAGGCCAGCATCCAGGAGGGGTGCCGTGGAAGTTAGGGAGGGATTCCTGGACTGGGGTGGGGGGACACTTGAGCAGCGTCCTGAGAGCATCAACCGTTGTTAGGAGCGAGTTAATCCCAGTAGCAGGCGCGGTTCTGAGGCTGTCCATGGACTAACCCTCCACGTTCACCACAGCCTGTGGGGAAGGCGTTGCCACTGGCCCCCGTGGGGAGAGAAGGAAACTGACACAGCAAAGACTGCATGGTGAGTGCGCCCTGCTGGTGCCCCCACTGGCACCCCTGCTGGCATCCTGGGAGGCTCCAAGAGGATGGTTCAGGGAAGCAGGCAGGTGGTTTGGCTCCACAGGGACGTGCACAGTTCCAGCCAGTTCACTTGAACCCGAGCTGCACCTCGCGGGTGTGACCACTTTTCTGAGCCTCAGCTCCTCACCTACGAGCGGACTTCTGGCCCTGACCATACTGGGCTCTTGAGGGGTTCGAAGACTCCCTCCAGGACAAGGGCTTGGCTCACTGAGTTGCTCATAGAGAGGGGCAGCCCTGGCAGGTGCGGCTCGGTGGGATGGGCATTGTTCTGCAAAGCGAAAGGTCATTGGCTCGATTCCCCGTCAGGGCACATGCCTGAGTTGTGGGTTTGATCCCTGGTCAGGGCACTTACAGGAGGCAACTGATTGATGTTTCTCTCTCACATTGATGCTTCTCTCCTTTTTTCTCCCTCCCTTCCCCTCTCTCTAAAAATAAATACTTTAAAAAAAGAGAGAGAGAGAGGCAGAAACTCCCTCACTTGAGAGGCAGGACTCACACACAGCACATGCTCACCAGGCAACCCCGCACAGTGGGGTCTGTGGGGAGCTAGGCATGTGGGGATGGCAGGTGGGGTGGAGAGCTGGGGGGCCCCTGGACCAGCTGCACCCAGTGTGAGGGCTGGTGGGAGAAGAGTGCCCGCTGTGGCCAGTCCACAAAGCGAGGGACAGGAAGCTGGCCAGGGTCAGACCACAGCAGCACCTGGGACAACAAGAGCCGCTGGGAAGGACATGGTGGGCTGAGCTCCTTCTCACCCTCAGGGCTGTTGTTGTTGCCCCAGGTGAAAATGTGGGGAAGGTGTGCTGGGTGTCCATTTGATGTGTTTCTGTTGGTATGTGGGTCTGTGTATGTTGTGTTGTATGTTGCCTACAGCATGTGTTATGTGTGTACACATATAACACATGTGCTATGTGTGTACCTGAGGCTCAGGGCCTGAGACGGCCTGGGTGGAGAGGCGGTGGGCAGGGAGAGGAGAGGACAGGCTGTGGGCCAGTGGCGGGCTGGTTGAGGGAGGGGACAGGCTGGCCCTGCACACTGGGTGCGGGGCCCAGAGGAGAGACCTGGGGGTAGGGGGATGTGTGTGAAGTTTGAATCAGCCTGAGCCCCACCGCAGTCTTGTCTAGCTTAGCTGTGGTGCCCCAGAGGCCCCCGTGGGGACAGTGGCCAAGCCACACCCGTGGCTCAGCCAGGTCTCACCTGTCGGTGCAGAAACTTGAGCACCCGGGCCCCGGGCACTGGCCTGGGGCACAGCCAAGGAGCGTCCTCACGTGAGGCCTCTTTGATTGTCCTTGCCCCTCCCCCTGCCGCCCAGTGGCCCTGGGCTTTGTCTTCTCCTCTGGGAAAGGCCAAGTCCAGCCTGCCGCCCACTTGCCAGAGGGCTGGGGAACATCGTCCTCAGGGCCCCAGGGACAGGTGGCATTAACCTGGACAGATCAGGCTGCCCCACTCCCCACCTGGCCCACCTGGGTCACATCCTTCAGGGTCCCAGTCCTTGGCCCCTTTGACAACCCCTCCTTCCCTTAAAAATCCTGCTCTCTTCCTCCCTCCCCCATCACACCTCAGGGAGATATGGAGGGCCTCTCCCCACCCAGAGCTGGGCTGAGCTCAGGAGCAGGGCAGGTGGAGGCTCTGAGGGGCCAAGTTCTGTCTTTGCACTTCCCTCCCCCACTTGTGCCCTCCGGCTCCAGGGCTCCATCATGGCCCTCGGGCTCCCAGGCTCTCTGGCTGCAGCAGGAGCACCCGGAGAGCAGCAGCAGGTCTGGTCATTGAGAGGCTGGTGTGCCGCCGCAGTCACTGATCCTGTGGCCTGGCCGGCTCAGGGCATGGTGGCCTGGGACTTCTCAGAGCTCAAGGACCGAGTCTGCCTCGCCCAGACCCCCGTGCCTGGTGCAGAGGAGCTGCGGGATTTGTTGAATTAACAGAGGCTCACGTTTATTGAGCACTTATTGTGTGCCAGCTGCCGCTCTAGCACTTGACACTTTCTAACTCAGCGACTCCTGAGGAGTCTCTCATGGGACACGGCACAGGCCTGGTCTAACTAGGCTGGGGTGCTGTGGCAGGTGCCAGCAGATGCGACAGGGACCCCTGGCCCACAGCTTCCTGGCCCCGTCCTCAAGGCTGCCCGCAGGACCTGGAGATTGAAACAGTTGTCTTTACACCTGCCTCTGGCCTAAGCAATGACTGAACTCCCAGACTGAGCTCTGCAAGATGCCGGGGAATCGGTTTACCCCCAAATGTGCAAATGACTTATTTACCATGCCTGACTGCAAGCTTCCTTTTCTCTTTCACATAAATCCTGTTTTTATCTCTGTGGACCAAAATCAATCCACTGATGCATGTCCCTCATACACAAGTAAACGGCAGGCCAATAATTCACTGACTGTCTTTGAGTTATTCTTACACAGCGGCCCTGGAGGTGGGGCTCTGTTATTGCTCCCATCTCACAGAGGAAGGCTTCCAGACTCAGAGAAGCAAGGCCACACAGTTGGTGAGTGGGGAAAGGGACTTGCCCCATGAACCCCCACCTGTTCAGGCCCCGGGACCGGATGCCCCTTCCTCACTCAGACCCAGGCCTGAGCCAGGAAGGGCCACAAAACCACCCCTGAGGGGCCAGGGCATGAGGCCTGCCACCCCGTGCCCTGCCCCGAGTTGGCCCCTGCCGCTCCATCTGTCCCTGAGGAAGGATGGCTGGTCCCATGCCTTATTCTCCCTCCTGGGAGGGCCAGAGCCTGCACCCTACACACTCAGATCTCCCTCTGGAGCCCCCCTTCACTGGCAGGTGAAGGTCCCGGCCCCTCAGCCTGGTGTTCTGGCTCTGCTTGAGGCCCACCGCTGGTATCACGCTGCCCGTCCCACTCCCGCCCTGCCCACCACCCCCCTTCACAAGGGACTGGAGAAGAGCTTTTCCTTTTCAGGGACCCGCAGGTCCCATCAGAATCGCCTCTTTGTCCTGATGGCCTGTGTCACCCCATGCTAGGTTGGGGCCCATGGACTGGGTGGTCAGCACAGAGTCCCTCCACGGCTGTGTCCCTGAGGAAGGACCTGAGCAGACAGGGTCCCAGGAGTCCTAGGTAGCTGCCCCTGGGGAGAGGTGTTTTCAGAGTCTGTACCCCCAAGTTTGTGAGTCACAGCCAAGTGACACAGGGACTGGTCTCCATGTGTGGGAATGGGTGTCCACACCCTCAGCCATGCCCACACTGGTGCACCCACAGGCCCACGTGGAGGGGCCACAGTCCATCTGCGGGTCTGCATGTGCACAGGTGTGGCCGGCGCTCCCAAGCCTGGGAATCTGTGCGCATCTGCGTCCATGTGTGGGCCTGTGTGCGCATAGGTGTGGCCATGGTGTCTAGGGCCAGGCTGGGGGCTCTTCTGATGCAGTGCCCCCACCTCCGGCCCCCACCATGCACTGTGCCTTCACCTGGACTCCTACCCAGAGCTCCAGCCTAGCCCCACTTCTGGCCTCCACCACCAGCCACCACCCGCTACAGCCTTTGGAAGCAAGTGGAGGAGCCTCTTGCAGCACTGTTGGGGGTGGACCCGCCCAGCAGCGGGGTGGGCACGCCCACCCTGGAGACTCTGCTTCGCAGGAGTACCCTGCTTTGGAGTCAGGCAGGCAGGCTCCGCTTCTTTCTGTGAGCCTCAGTTTCCTCATGTGTAAAATATGGTGACGATCCCCTGGGTCAGGAGAGGACTAGATGGGCACAGATTTCCACAGTCGATGCTCACTCACTGGGAGCCGTGGCGATTATGAAAATAGTCGTTATTATTACAAGTTCAAGGATTTGCATCTAAGGAATAGCCCTGAGGAGTGGGCCGAAAGGCGGCTGGGAACGCCGTGCCCCCAGGTCGGCAGAGTGGGGGCAGCCACAGATGGAGCCATGGTGGGTTCAGGGGAGAGGTGGCATGGGGCTGAGTGGCCTGGGGGACACTCTCAGCCCGGAGTACGAGGGCTCTCGTGTTCACAGCAAGTCATGCGGGCATGCAGGGGCGCCAGCGGGGCCCTAGGACAAGGGCGATGAGCCCTGTCCGACACACGGCATCGGTCCACCGCCAGCTTGCTGTCCCAGACTCGTGCCACTGCCGAGCAGGCTCTGAGCCTCGTCTGCCCAGGGGCTCCCCCAGGGCTCCACTGGGGCTTCTGCTTTGCACTCCTGGCCTGTAGGTTGGCTCTGTCACCTAGAGGAGCCTATTCCAGGAGCAGGGGCAGAACTGGCTGCCGCCTCTGGCCAGGGTGACCCTGGACCGCTGTCCTAGTGCTTGTCCGCCTTCTGCTGCCGCAGGGCCTGCAGGAAGATGGCTTTCACCTGGGCCAGGGTCTCGTGGTACATCCGGAAGTCTTCCTCCTTTCCCCGCAGGGCGCTGCCTAGGGCGGCCCTCAGTGTTTCGTTTTCTTCCACCTGGATGGCCAGCCTGCACCGCATGGAGAGAGGGTTCCGTGAAGCCCGAGCTGGCATGCGTGCGTGAGTGTGTACCCGGGACCCTGGGATGGGGCTGCCACCTCGGCTGCTCCTCAGGAGCAGGTTCTCTCTGGCCCGGTCCATCCTCCTCAAGGACCCTTCGGGGAATACCACGTGAGATTCCTCTCTGCGCCCACCCACAGCCCTGGGCCTGGCACCAGGTAGCTTCCCCAAATGTTGGCTGCCCCAAGGATGGTACTCATTTGTAAAGGTTCCCCCTCCTTCCTTTCCCATCATTGCATTTGACCTTGAAAGGTTTAACGGAATGAAAAAGTGGGCTCAGCAGCCCATGCTTAGTAAAACTTCTCTTAGGACTTTGGGGATATCGGGGTCATGGCAGGAGGTCTCTCTGCCTCCTGAGGACCAGTGGCTGAATTACAGGCCTACAAGCCACAGCCCCGCAGGACCAGCCTTCTGGGCAAACAGAAGTCAAACAGGAGGGATGCAGTTCTTCTGCCCATCGAAGCACCTCCCCCCAGACGATGCCACCCCCAGGAGGACAGGGCAGGGAGCACCTGGTGGTCAGCTCCTCCATCTGGGATTCCATGGGCATGCTGGAGAGTTGGCTGAAAGATGGGTCTTTCCTCTCACTCCCGTTCGGGTTGCGCCTGGTGTTAGAGCTGGGCGGACCTGTGGGACAGCGGCATCACTGTCTGTGACAGGCCATGGCCCTGTGCTAATGCCCTCCCTCTCCTCCCCCAGCTGCCTACTTCCTGCTTTTCCCACTTTTTGAAACAATATACCTACTTCAAGGTGCAGGACAAGGCCTCCTCCCTCTGGAAGCCCTCCCTGATACCGTTCTGCATTCCCCTGGACACTGGCTTTGGCCTTTGCTGTAGCCCTGACTTTGTACCAAGGGGGTTCCTCTTGCTCCTCTGCCCATCCTTGTACTTTCCAAGTTTCTGGAAGCTAGCTAGGCCTGAGGTCTGGCCTGCAGGTTGAACCTGAGTCTAGGCAGTCACTTCATTTGATGTCCTCATACCACAGCGACCCCCTGTCGGGTCCCCATCCTGTCCAGCAGCTCCATACCCACAAGGGGCCAGGCTGGCTAGGGTCAGGGACCACAGAATGCTCCAAAAAAGAAATCAGAGCCCAGCTGGTGGGGAACTGGGGCATGATGCCAGCACCAGAAACCCCCTGTGCTGAAAAAGTCCTTGAGGTGGGCCGTTCCCAGGGCAGTGTCGCTCAGGGGGGATCACCAGGCATCGCAGGCCTGGCTTTCACTGTGTGGCCTCAGGGAAACCATCAACCTCTCTGAGCTGTAAAATGAGAATAGTTCTTGCCTCCAGAACTTCATGAGAGCTGAGTGAACTCCCACGTGGCCCTCAGACCCTGGGGGGGATCGGACAACATCTCAGCACCCGTAGCTTCTCTGACCTCATCCCCTGCTCCTGTCCTCACCTCTCCTTTCCCCTCAGGGCTCTGTGTGGCTCCTCCCCTCCTACCTCCCCCACCTCTGCTCAGCTGTCACTGCGTCAGGAGGTCTCCACTGGCTACCCCATGCAAGACAGCGGCTCCCTAGGACCATCTGTCCCCTTCCTCTGCTTTGAGCCATAGCACCTGCCTCCGTCTAACCTGTCGTGGCTTTTACTGGCTTATTTGTTCCTGGTCTACGTTCTCCACTGGGCTGGAACTGCCCCAGAATCAGGTCTCCCCGTTTCCCAGGTGGGGCCTGTGCCTTGCTCCGCAGGCAGAGGGGTGCTGCTCTGCCCGTGTCTCGGGCCAGTGGTGGCAGAGGCCACATGGACACTTTCTCCCAGGCAGCAGCCCCGGGCTATCTGGGCAGCACAAATCCGTCTCTCCTGCCAGGGGTCGCCCCTCCCAGGTTGGGGGGCCTGGCTGCTCAGCAGGGGATGAGTCTAAGTCCTGGAGGTACTACACACTTGGGGACCTGTTCCTGAGGGCCCAGGAAGGCCAGCAGGGCTAAGCCCCAGGGTCTGCCTCAGCCTGGATTCACAGCGGCCCCTGGAAGGCCCCTTGAGCCCTGGGCCTGCTGGTGAAAGAAGGGAGAAGGGGACCACGCCCCCTCTGTGTCTCACGCTGTGATCTGATCCGGGCTGGGAACAAAGGCCTGAGTGTCCCTAGTTGGGGGAGGGTGGGGAAGTCCTGGGGTGCTGAGAGGCAGGGCAGCACCTCCACTTGAGAGCACGAAGGAGGGCAGGATGGGATATCAGAGGGAGGCAGGCCTGGCCCCTCCACAGTGGAGATCCCCCTCCCTGGGGTCAGCCACCCCAGAAAGGCTTCTGGCTCTGGCATCCTGCACCCCCAGCTTGCCCCAGCCCCAGAAGATGCTAACGCTGCTGGCCTGGTGACTGTCCTTTGAGGACCACTGTGTCAGAGCAAGCAAGACCTTTTCGTTTAGGACAAGCCCCCATCCGCTGCTGGGTGTGGTCACGTGCCTGGGCTCTGGCCAAGGCGCTGAAAGCAGAAGTGACACAGGCAACCTTCGGGGCCCTGCCTGTACAGGCAAGTGGCAGATCGTCCCCTTCCAGCTGCTGGTCGGGAAGCTGAAGCAGCCCCCTTAGACCACGAGATGGAAGCTGAGTATTGAGGACAATGGTGAACATGACAAAGGAGCCCAAGTCCCAGGCCTGTGGAGAGGCCCCTTCAGCCCTGCCTACAATGTCAGTGGTGGTGGGAGGCAGCAAAGATTGCTTTGCTGGTCAGCCGCTGCTGCTCCGGCCCCCCAAGCAACCCAATTTGCCCCACAACCAAAGTCAGCTGGGACAGAGGGCTGAGGGCCAGGGTGGAGGCTGAGGACATTCAGCGAGGGCCCTGCCACCTTATGCTAAGTTCTCACAGGTGAGCTGGGCCAGGGCCACCTGGGGTGATGGCGCTCTGGGGCTCCTGGCTCTCACTGGGAGGCCAGGGAAGGAGGCCAGGCAGCAGCCGGGCAGGCAGAGCCCCACCCTGACAGAGGCCTCTGCCTCCCACGCCCTCCTCCACAGGGCTTCCCCCCACCAGGCCCCAGCCCCTGGGGCCCCTGGTCCAGCCCCACCTGTTTTGCTCCGGGAAGCTGCTCTCTGAGAGCCGGCTGTCCTCCCAGGCTCCAGGCGCATCTTCTCCAGGTGCTGCTCTAGCAGCACAGTGCGCTGCCGTTCCTCCTGCAGCTTCCGCTCCGACTCCAGGAGCTTGCCATCGCTCTCCTCCACCCTGGCGACGAGAGGAGATGCAGGGGGCTGCCACGCGTCCTGGCAGGCTGCGCAGCCCCCACCCCAGCCCGCCTGCTGCAGCTCTCAAAGGGGGGCGCACCTCTCACACAGGCGGCGGAGGCACCAGCTCTTCTTCGCTTTTATTGCAGCGACATATTCTGATAGGAATGTGCATTTAAAAATCCTACCATTCTCCAAGGCTTAAAATGAAGAAACCTGTCCGCTCCCCGCTCCTCCTCCGCTCCTCCTCGCTCCCAGTTCCTGCTGGCCAGAGGCAAGCACTTCTAACACTTCCAGCTGCTGCCGGGACTGTTCGCCGCCTCATTTCCGCAGATGCTTGTTTGCTTGTGCTGCTACTTTTAAGGGTTAAATACAACCTTTTGACCTCCCGTCGTGCAAGAGGGGAGCATAGTTTTATTCCAACCCTCGCCCCTTACCCAGCAGTCACCTCTCCACCCCACAGTGTGGTTATACTACCATTTGGGGGGCTGAATTAACATTAGGTGGCGTATTTGTTTTTATTGCAGCCATAACAGATGACCACAAACACAACAGCTTACGATGACACGTATTTATGGTTGCAGTCCTCTAAGTCGGAGGGTCCAGCTGCTTCTGTTGGGGTCTCTGCTCCGGACTCCACAAGGCCGTCAAGGTGCTCGCTGACCTGAGCTCCCACCTGGAGGTTCTGGGGGAGAATCTGCTTCCAGGTTCATGCAGGTCATTGGAAGAATTCAGTTCCGGTTGAAGGACTGAGGTCCCTGTCCTGCTAGTTGTTGGCTGGGTCATTATCACCTTTCAGAGGCCACTTGGCCTCCTCCATCATCCAAGCCAGGTAGGGACCCTTCTCATGCTGGGAATCTCTCTGGCTTCTGCAGCATCTCCCTGACAGAGCCCCATGGGAGAAATTTCCCTGCTTCGTAAGGGCTCAAGTGATTACATTGGGCCCACCCAGTAATCCGGGATCATCTTCCTGTGTTAGGGTCCATAACGATAATTACGTGTGCAGAGGGCCCTTGGCCGCGCACCAGAGTTCACAGGCTCAGCTGCAGGGCGCGAGCGGCACGGGGGACGAAACCCTGTCCACCACAGGCAGCTGCAGCGGGAATGGGACGGCTACGTTTTCCTTCTTCACTGTTGCTTCTCTTGGAGTTAGGGATTGTTTTCTGTTTATTATTGTCTGTGGTTGTTCTTCCTGTTATGTTCTGTACACCTGCCACGAACTCACGGGCCTTGGAGACCTTGCTGTGTGGTGATTTCGCACGAGGGACTTGTTTAATCTCACTGGGGCTGGGGCCAAGGTCTTCCCTGCGGCCGAGTGCGGCATTTGGTGACTTTAAAGGCTCAGCCGGATGGCCGAGATTCCCTGAGATTTAGCCCAGGCGGAGGTGACATCCACATGCAGACCAGCGTGGCCGCCGGGAAATGTACAGCGTTGGGGGGTCGTGGTCTTGGCACCTTGGGGAAGAGTCGAGAAGGGACTGGATGGTGACAGTTTTGAAAAGTACCCAGCTACTAAAACGAACACCAGGCCCAGCCTCTTCAGCAAAGAACCCAAACAATCTAAAGATCCATCCACAGGGGAGAGAGAGTCAGAGGCAACATAATCATGCCGTGGAATATGACAGAACGGGGGAGGGCTGCGCTGTTCAGTGCCGTGGCTGCCGTGTGAGGCCCGTGTGCAGCGATTGAAATGAAAATTAGTGAACAACGTGAAGGAGAATTAAAAATTCAGCTCCTCAGTCACTCTAGCCTCTTTTAAGCACTCAAAAGCCACGTGGGGCTAATGAGTCCCTCGCTGGCCAGAACAGACACAGAACATTTCGACAGAACGACAGAAAGTCGGCCGCCTAGCGCTGCTCCAGCTCTGAGAAAGAAGAAGGCGCCCCATGTGTACAGACACGGGAGACCCCCAAGCCACGGGACTGGCGGAGGAAAGCAGGCACCTCGAGAATCCGTACAAAGCCCTCACGCAGATAAACGGTGAATAAATCGCGGGGGCCAACACAGCGCACCACTCCGTAACCGTAAAAAGGATCTGTACTGGCCTGAGAAATGTCTGCGACGGCTCACCTGGTGGAATCAGGAGTGGAAGACCGTGCATGATACACGAACTAACTTCAAAAATGTGTAACGTTAAAAACTCAAACAAATCAACACTAACGCTCATGTAGTTCAGCCCGGGCACTGAAACAGGAATCTTTCGCAGATGCTGACTAGGTGTCTGTGGGAGAGGGGCTCTCATTTTTCTGTTACATTTTCCACTAGTGCTTGCGTCTCATTGAAGTTTGTATTTCATTAGTGAGGGGGGAACAGTAAAAGAAACCAACAGCACACACCACGTAAAATGCTAAAGCTCTTTATGCGTTCCCACAGCGTTTAGGGACGACCAGACTCTGGATTTCTTCCCTTCTCCCCAAAACGTGCCGGTCTTGATAAATGAGCTGCATTGCTCACGCAGCTGCCTGGCCAGAAAACCTGGGAGTCACCCCTGCCTTCTCTTTGTTCCTCACTGTTTTCAGCCTCCAATTCATCAGCAGGCCCTAGCAGCCTAGGAGGGCGATGAAGGCGGCCCAACGCAAAATCGTAAATTTACTGAAAACCTTTTTTTTTTTTTTTGCTCATCGGTTTTCATTAGTGTTTGTGTATTTAATGGGTGGCCCAAGACAGCTGTTCTTCCAGTGTCGCCCAGAGATGCCAAAAGGTGAGACGCCCCTGCACCGACCATTTTCCCCCCAAACATGCACAGTCAGCTCCTCCTCACTCTGTCTGTGGCCGGTGCTGGGTCCGCCCCTCTGCCGGCAGTGACAGATGCCAGTCTGAGACCGTTCACACCCACAGCTGCTGCGGTTCCTCTCTTCTGACCGGTCTTTGCTCTCGCTGGTTTTTATTTCCTCGGTCATGAACTAAGCTGATGCAGCTAGACTCTCTTCGTTGACGGCTTTGCGTGTGGTCCTCACAGCTCTCCAACACCATGGGCATCAGCCTCGTGAAACTCCAAATATTTTTTTAAAGATTTGCCCTTTTTACCTTGTAATTGATTTTCATTCTACTCTTGAAGTGGAACTATTAAGCAATTAAGTCACGAGTGAATGAATGTTTTGATGTTAAATATTTTGTTTCCGCCCTGACCAGGGTGGCTCAGTTGGTTGGGCATCGTCCCACAAAGCAAAAGGTCGCCAGTTTGATTCCAGTCAGGGCATGTGCCTGGGCTGCGGTTCGGTCCTGGGTGGGGGCATCTAGGAGGGGCAACCGATCGATGTCTCTCACATCGAAGTTTCTCTCCCTCTCATTCTCCCTCCCTTCTCCTCTCTCTAAAAAGAATTAACTAAATTTTTTTTTGCTTTCATAAAGACTGTAACTGTTGGGATATTGATAAAGAATACTCAGATAAGGAAGTCCTCCTACCCAGGAATTAGTTTAATACAAATGATACAAGGTCTCTATGGAGATCAAATTATACATTATGTACATAATACTATATACATAATTTATAAAGAGCTCTTTAGAGATGTAATGAAAAAATAAGAACAAGTGACTAAATATGGACAATAGTATAAATAGGTACTTAACAGAAAAAAACACGTAAAAGGCCATTAATATGTGAAAAATATGTCCATCCCCACTTGTGGTTACAGAAAGCAAGTAAAAACAGCAATGAGATATTAGTGTTCCTCTGTAGTTTCGCAAAAATGTTAGTGACTGATGAAACTGAGTGCAGGGGAAGGTATGGGGAGGGAATGGTCGACAGTTTGCATTACTGGTGGGAATGTAAATTGATTCATTTTAAAAGGGCAATTTGCCATTGTTTGTAAACATTTTCAATGTGCATACTCTTTGATTCAGTGATTCCACTGTTAGAAATTTATGACACAGATATACTCCTACAAAAATGTAAAGACAGCCTGACTGGGGTGGCTCAGTGGATTGAGCGCTGGCCTCTGAACCAAACGGTCACTGGTTTAATTCCCAGTCAGGGCACACGCCTGGGTTGCAGGTCAGGTCCCCAGTAGGGGGCACGCAAGAGGCAATCACATTGATGTTTCTCTCTCTCTCTTTCTCCCTCCTTTCCCCTCTCTCTAAGAATAAATAAATAAAATCTTTTAAAAATACATAAACATGTGTCTAGTGTGAGTCTATCTTTTAATAATATATGTGTGTGCATATTTGTACCTATACAAATACACATAGATACACATATACATGCATACATACTTTTGGATGTGCAAAGGAAACATTTCAGAAGTACTAACAGTTCTTTTCTACGAGGAATGGGAAATTGTGGGGTTGGAAAAGGAGGCTTTTTGTAATAAGTAGCATTCATTTGTCACAGTAAAATGAATAACACTTCTAGTAGCACAACTAGGGGGGGTTTCATGACAGTGTGAGAGCGGAAGACGTAAACTTGGACTCATATAAGGCAGCGAGCTGCAAGCGAGTTCTCTGCCTAGCTCTGGAAGCCTTCAAAGAGTGCCTTGCTTCTGATGAGGGGACTGACATGGTTTCCATCTCTAAGCCAGGGAGGGGGTACGGATGCTTGCAGCCCACCAGGGCCTCAGCGGGGGACAGACCACCCATCAGGAGAACATTGGAAACAAGACCAGCCCTCATGGGCTCAGAAAATCCTAAACCAATAAATTAGCATAAATGACCAATCAGTCACCCCACTAACACCCCAAAGCTCCACAGCAACAAAAGCAGAACCATTCTGGGGAAGCACTTTCATGACCTAAGAACTTCCATGAGAAAAAACACACTGAA
Source organism: Macrotus californicus (assembly GCA_007922815.1). Taxonomy (NCBI): domain Eukaryota; kingdom Metazoa; phylum Chordata; class Mammalia; order Chiroptera; family Phyllostomidae; genus Macrotus; species Macrotus californicus. The sequence goes on along the minus strand of VMDR010000078.1, from coordinate 370,873 downwards.
GATAAGCTCACAGAAACACAAAGCACCCGGGAGACAACTCACCACAAGGGGCAGCCAATGGATGTTACTTAGCACCCCAAGGAACAAAGGTGATGGAGCGACTTTACAGGGACTGAGTACATTGAAAAGTATTAAAAGAGAAAGGCAAGAAGCCTTCACGAAAGAACAAATGCTATAAGAAGAAAGTGAACAGGAGGTCTCACACAGAAAGGAATGGCTAGAAATGGAAAATACTGTTATTACACTGGGTTTCATGGCCGATGAACTACAACTGAAGGGAATGAGGAAGCCAGAGACAGATCCGAAGACGCCACATCGTAATCAGCCCAAATACTAATGTCTAAGAATGGAAGAAAGGATGAGAAGACCTAACACATACGACTAGAATAGGGACCATGGGGGAAAGGCAACACACAGATGGAAGCCCTTGGGATGAAAAGCACACTCATTCCTAAATAGCAAAAATAAAATAATAAAGTAAAATACCTGACACGTCATAGTGAAACTTCAAAATGTCAAAGACAAAGGGAATCTCTGAAGAAGCAGCCGGAGAGAAAGCACAGACACACACACCTACAAAGCAGCAAAGTCAAGGCGATAACACATTTCTTTTTAGCAACAGCAGATGCTTAAAGACAGCGGACCATCATAGCCTCCAAGGGCTGAGAGAAAAAACACCCATCTATCTGCAATTCTATGCCCGAGTCTATTCTCACTCTCGAGAAAGGCATAACAAAGACATTCAAAAACAAGCGAAGACTCAGAGCTGGCCCTCCCTGCGGCCTCTCCGAACTGAATAAAGGATGCACATCAGTACAAGAAAACTGAGTACAAGAAAAGAAGAAGAGCTGGAGATGCAAGAAGCAACAATGAGGGGGAAGACACTTTCAAGCATGCTGGCAGAAGTAAGCGAATGCTGACTGTTTTTCCACCTGACGCAGTCGGAGGGTGTATTTCAGAGGGTTTGAAAAGACAATGCGGAAGAGAACGAAAAGAAAATGGGAACATGAAAGATGCACGTGGGGAAACCCCTGTTAACGCAGTCTAAATTTATCCCCTCGCTCAAAGCGACCATAGAAAACCCACGGACCTTAGACTGTCTGAGTTCCACGTTAAAGTCAAGGGTGAGCACTAAAAGGATAGAAGGTATAACTTCCAAACGTGTAGGCAAGATGGGGAAAGAGGATTTGGTCCATCCAAGACCATAAGGAAGAAGGAAGGAAAAAAGCAGAGAAAAATCACGCCCAGTGGAAAACATTGAGACGATTGAAATATTTCCAAATATTATAAAAACGAGAATGTCTTCACCTTTACTGTTCAGATACAAATTCTCAGATGGAATTTACAAACACAGCAAACTACACACGAGGCCTGTCTGGAAAAAGCCCAGCCATTGTTAATGTAATGGGAGTGGTTTGTGCGACATCGACGTGACCTGGCAGCCAAGGAGAGCGGACTGGAAGGCGCACGTGTGCACAGTGACGACTTCACTGTACTGGTCAGTGGGAGAGGTAGATACCACTGAGTGAGCATGTGCACTGTGTGGCTGTCACATTCAAAGTGACTGAGCGAGCGGAGCAACAAATCTGCATCACATTTTGCATTGAGCTTGAACATTCCTTCACGGAAACTATTGAGATGACTCAGAAGGCCGCAGCTACAGACAACTGGTGATTGGGCAGCTTCATCACGACAATGAGCCCGCTCATGCATCACGTCTCCTGCAGAGTTTTTTGGTCGAAGAAACATCAAATCACCCAGGTGACTCAGCCCCGCTACAGCTCAGCTTTGGCACCTTGCTACTTCTGGCTTTTCCCAAAACTAAATCACCTTTGAAAGGGAAGAGAATGCAGACCTTTGATGAGATTCAGGAAAATATGACGAGGCAGCTAATGGCGATTGGGAGAACTGTGTGAGGTCCCAAGGTGCCCACTTTGAAGGGGACTGAGGCATCATTGTCCTATGTGTCTTCTTTAATAAATATCTCCCTTTTTCATAGTGCACGACTGGGTACTTTCTGGACAGACCTTGTATGTGCTTTTTAAAAACAGACCTACTCAATGAAGAATAAGCCCTCATGCCTGCAGCCACTACGCTGGGGGCGGTCTCTTATACAGAGCTAGGTAACTGAGTCACCCTGGCTCCCAAAGCGCGAAGGAAATGGGCGAGAAGCCTGAACAGACTGCGCTTCTCCATCTGGTAGACCACAGGCTTGTAGTATCCATCGCCTTTCCATCATAGGCAAAGAAGCACCGTTTCCTTTCTGCTGGACCTGAGTGGGCCTGAAACTCAGATCCTCCCCACGTACTACGGAAAAGACAACAGTTAATGCCGATCACTTGTCACTGCTGAGGTGGTGGCCATCTGTTGACCACTTGCCAGCACTCCTAACTCCTTTGGGAAAGGTATTCCTTTCTTCCCTTTGGCAAACTCTTCCTCTCCCATCCGGGAGCTCCTGGAGGTATTTCCAGTCAAGGTGCCTGTCCTGTGTCCAGAGAGGGACACAAGAGCAACCCAGGCCAGCTAGACCTTCTCTCCCAGAACCCACAGGCACTCAAACTGAAAGCCACTGGCCCTTCACTGCTCGAGGGGCTCAGGGAAGACCACCCAAGGTTCCTAGACCTCCGTGAGCCTCTCTCCTGCTCTGTGCCTTGGAACCTGCCAGCACCTTCCAATCTCCGCCTTTCCCTTCACTTAGCCAGAATTGGCTTCTGTGGACTGTCACCAGCTTCTATGGCCCTGAGTGATGTGCAAGGTGGCCTGTTAGGGCAGAAACTCAGCGGTGTCCTTTGTACTGTCATGGTGCAGGTCACGTGGTTAGGCCATGTGTTGGACTGGGCACCTGCCTTCCTTGCCAAAAGGGTCACTTGAGTGAGGAGCACTGATTTATCTGAATGGAAACCTGTCAACAGCCCCTTGGGGGAAACCATACTCCTGGGCTGCTGCCTCGGGCCACACGCTTCCCTCGCCCTCCCCAGAGGAGCCTCAGCACCCTAGCTCTTGCCTGTTCTCTCCCTCTTTGTAATTCCAGGTGCCAGTCTAGCCCCCAGTGGCTCCCAGGGCAGTGCCATGCTCACCATGGGTTCTCAGTATCAGGGGAGACTTGCCTGATTTAACTACTCCAGAGAGTCTCTCCCCTGTGAGTCTCTCCGCATGTCCCCCAACTGCCACAGCCCCATTGGGAGCACGTAGGATAGGGCAAGCCACAGTGTGACAATAGGGTCCCTAGGTGGTGGGGCACTTGGGTGGGGACATGCGCTGTATCTGGGAATGCCCTGGACCAACACCATGGGGGCGGAACTCTCCAGGTAGGCCCAGTCCTGGATGGGGCGGGCCCTGTCCCAGAGGTCCCGCTGGCCAACCCCGACCCATGCAGGCCTGGGAAAGAGAGCCCCGGAGCCCGGGTGTTACCGTTTCTGCAGGACTGAGACAAACTCGGTGAGCCGGTCACGTTCCACCTCGGCGGCCTGCCAGAGAGCCTTGAACTCTGTCACCTGAGCCTGCCGGCCTTTCTGTTCTGGGGAATCTGAGAACCTGGGGACCAGGGCCAGGGGATGAGGTCATTTAAAGGGCTACCTGAAGACACAGCCCTGTGGTGGTGGGAGAGAGCTGAGGACAGTCAGGGACAGTCATAAGGAAGCCAACCCAGTCCCTCCCGGCCTTCCTGGTGGTCCTCGCCTGGTTTCTCCTCAGCCCACCATCGCTGGCCCTGCTGAATAAAGCCTCTAGCCCTCCCGTAGCTGGCTCCAGTCCCAGCCTCCCTTCGAGCTAGGATTGCATCAGCACCTCTGCCCATCCCATCCCTGCAGGAGCCTGGAGTTAGGCTGGCTGCTGTGCAAACTGGCTTCTGGGGACCTGGGGTGCCCTGTAGTGGTGTGATCTGGGGCCTGGCTTCCCTGCGCAGTGCCAGCCTGACCCAGCCCTTCTGCAGGCCCTGGCTTGGCCTCAGTCCAGCCCACTGTCTGTGAGACCGGACACTTGTCTCTGTGACTTGACCCATCTGCTTTCCTCCTTACCACGGGGCCTGCCCAGCAGCCCCTCACCTGCTGGTTGGGGTCAGGACAGAAGGTGAGCTCTGCCCTCAGCCCACCCCCCAGAGGACGTATGAGTCCCAAGCTGCTCTCTGCTCTGCCCTCGCCTTTCCCAGTGAGACCCTGGTGACCCTGGCTTGGCTCTCCCAATGCCACAGGACACAGGCTCCCAAGCCCAGAGGCTGACGTGCTCTGTGGTCTTGGGCAGCTCCTTCCCTCCCTGGGCCCGGCCATCCCTCTGCACAGCCACGGGGCTGGCTGAGCTGGGCTCTGAGGACGCAGGCTCCCGCGTGTTCTGGCTCCTAAACATGCTTGAAGGCCTTGCTGCTCGGAGGGTGGTCTCCAAGTTGGCGGCAGGGCCATCACCTGGGAGCCTGGTGGAAACTCGGGATCCCGGTCTCTGGCCTAGACCTGCTGCTGACTCAGAACCCACATGTAGCCTGGAGGACCCCAGAGGATCTGGGTGAGTAGTGTGGGGGAGGGGCAGCAGGCGAAAGGAGCTGATTCCCTCCCCCACCCTGCTCCCAGGCACCCTACCAGTCTCCACACCATCCCTGACAGACACATTCTCTGGGGTCACTCCCACCCCATGCATGCTGGCCCTGTCATTGATGGGGGAGGGGGACTGTAAGCTCCATGAAGGCAGGGCCTGTGCATGGCCAGGTTCACTGAATGTCAAGGGAGAAACAAGCTGGAGAACCAGCAGGCTGGGCAGCCCAGGAGCACACTGGCTCCTACATCCCTGTAGGGTGCAAAGGTCCTGGCCACACGGGCCTGGAAGGGACTTTGAGGGGCCACCGGGTCAATCCCCTGCTGCTATTGCTGTGCTGAAACCTCAGCAAGACAGCGCCCGTCCCTTCTCTCCATGGCATGACCCCAGGGCTCAGAGTTGGCCCCCTTACCCCAGGTGCCCTCTGACGACAGGGGCAGTTGCAGGGCCCAGCCTGGAGCTACACGGCAAGTCCAAGGAGGGGCTACTCCCACTCAGGGGCTCTGACCCGGAACCTGAGCCAGCCTGCCTGTGGGTGGGGGTAGGGTGGGGCTGAGGGCAGGGGCTGGGTTCCAGTGACCATGGGGAGCACAGGGCTCAGAGGCAGGACAAAGCTTCCCTTTATCTATGGGCTGGCAGGAGGAACAAAGGGCCCATTTTAGCCACTAGTCTTGATTCCATCGAGAAGATGGGGCCGGAGAACTGGGGGGATATCAGATCCTTACAGTAGGAACGCATGTGACGTGAAGTTCTCCCCGAGAGACTGGTTCCCAGTGGGCAAGAGAAGACAAGGAAGGTGCTGGGCTCCAGGCCCTGGAGGGTTCCTGCTAACTCTGGGGTAGCAGGGCCGCTAGACGGCAAGTCGGAGCCCAAGGCTAGTTCTGAGCCTACCAGCTTGGACCAGGCGCTGGCCCTCCCTGGCCCTCCCTGGCCTTAGGTAACCTTGGAAGAGTTGCTGGCCTTGGTGTGGCCTCGGTTTCTCTCCTCTGAATGGGATGGCCATCCTGGCTTAGCTATCAAGGACGAGAAGGACTGAGAGGGCCCGGGGAACCAGGGTTCTTACCTGGGTGAGGCCCCATGAGGACTAGGCAGGGAAGGCCATGTGAGAGAAGATTCCACGAGTGTGTGGCCCAGGCTGGTCACAGAGCTGTGTGAAGGCGAAGGGGCTTGTCACCACAGGAAGGCAGGCTGGGCGGGGCGCAGGGCCAGCAGGGATCTTGGGGGCCCGAGGCGCTGGGCAGCGCTGGCCCTCACAGCAGCCCCGTGGACTTGCTGCTCTTATCTCCAGAACTCTTGCTCAAAAGGAGAGAACCAGGAGACATCAGAGCCTCCAGCAGTCCAGCCCAGGTCTGTGTGGAGAGTCCTAGAAGCCGGTGACTTCCAAGAGGATTTTATAGGGCGGGGCAACCAGATGCTCTTGCAGTGGTACCGTCTGGGCCCAACGGCTCCTTCACGCAGGTACAGCGCTAATGGAAGAGGAGAGGCCCACAGATTGCAAGCACAAGGCCACAGCCATCTTAAAAGTGCAGCCGTGGCTTCCCAGCAGAGGCAGCAGGAAGCATCCTGTCTTCTGAATAGTTAATCTTCACTTCCCAACCCCTCCAGCCCATTTGCCACTCACCGAGATGACCCAAGCCTGCTGGCGCAATCGCCTGCTGAGGCGGGGGGCTTGGCCAGGCCCGGGTCCTCCAGGAACGTGGTGTACGTGGGGTTGACCTTGGGCCCGCTGGACCCCTCGCCCCCTCCTTTATTCTGATGGTACTGCAGAGAACAGACATGGGGTCGATCCTCAGAGTTTGGCTCAGAGGCCTGGGTGAGCCAGGAGGGGGCCTTGGCTTGATTTCGGGGCTTTCAGGGGACATGAAAGCTGCCTCTTTCAGGAGAGAAAGGCGAGGCCTGTTTGGTGAAGGGCCTCCCTGCATGATAATGACCTCTAACAATGCCTCCCTTCAGAAACGGAGCTGCCCGGTGTGAGGACAGGCGGGTCCCAAGGGGAAGTGCTAGGCCTTCGGGCAGATCAGAGACTAACGTCCTGAGTGGGCCCATCTCTCCCGGCAGCCCCACCCACACTGCCAGGTGTGACTGAGGCCAGCTGCCTTTGTTAGCTGGAGACACTTGGATGTGCCAGGCACCTGGAGCCGGAGAGGACAGCGGCCTTGGGCGGGGGCTGGGCTTCCCGGCCTGGCTGAAGCAGGACCACTGGAGGACCCCAGCAGGGGATCAGCAAGGAATGGACAGTGGGTATGAGCCCCAGCAACCTGCCGCGCCCCAGTGCCACCCATTCTGAGCAAACTTGCGGCACGTGCCAACTTGTCTGGTGGGTCGTGTTCGGCCCCCAGCGGGCTGGTGACCTTTGAGGGGAGGATCGGTCCTCTTTTGCGTGCCTGGAGCCAGGAGGTGGCGAGGTGAAGGTGCTGAAATGTCCTGGGTGCCCCTTGAGACTTCACTCCCTAGTGAGCCTGGGGACCACGAGGAGATGCCCCTTGTCACTGCCACAACTGCTCTGTCCCCAGGCCTTGCTCGTGCCCCTGGCTCTCCCTTGGCCAATCCTGTGGCTGCAGGGCAAACCGCCAACAGCTGCCAGCACTAGCCTGGGACCGAGGGCTTCCTGGGCTGCCATCCCCGGACTGGCCCACTGAGCCCTGGGAACCAACCGGGAGCTGGGGCGCTCTGAGACACACCTGTGGCTGTACCAGTCAACCTGGCTGTGAGGCGCCTCTGTCACTGGGAAACCTGTGTGAATGTCAAGGAATCCTTCTCCCCAGGGGTCACCAAACCCCCTCCCCCACCCCCACACCACAGTGCCTGACCCCCAGCAGCCCGAGCTGCTCCCTCAAGGCCTCGGCCAAGGCAAAATATCTTCAGGAGCTTGTGCATTTGGCACACGCAACCTGATGCTACCGTGGTCTGTGTCTCCTCCAGGGGGACTTGGGGGGTGGAAACTGGCAAATGATCGCACGGTGTGACAGAAGCTCGGCTCAGAGATGCACAGAGTGCCTGGGAGGGGTACATGACAGACAGTGGGGGCCTTGGGGCTTCCCAGAGGCGCACAGACTAGGTAAGTAAGACCTAAGGGCCGGGGGGCAGCTTGCCAGGCAGGGAGTGGGGATGGAAAGGGAAGGTGTGCATACAGGCCTGGAGTGGGGAGAGGGCAGGGTCGAGTGAGGCGCTGAATGACATCCCTGTGGCCAGAGTGTGGCGGAAAGGGAGGGGTGGAGGGAAGACGAGGGAGGAGTGGCAGCAAGAGCTGGTCACATGGTGCCCTGCACACTGGATGAGGAAGTGTGACTTCCTGCTGCTGCCTGGGATGTGAATGTGAAGGCTGGCACTCCAGCCACCATATTGGATCAGGAGGATGAGGGCCACAGCTGGGGAACGAGGGGTGAGCTGGAAGGAGCCCGGGCCCTTGAGGACTGCGTGAGGACAAGGGTGATGGGGAGTCATGGACAGATTTTATGCAGAGCAGGGAGACGACTGGGTTTATGCCTTAGAGAGGAAAGGAGTGTGCACAATGGGCTGGGGAGCCAGATGGAAGCAGGGAGCCAAAGTGGGACCAGGTAGGATGTGGTACGACCTGAATAAAGGCAGGTGGAAAGACGTGGGAGTGGCTGAGATGTCTCTGGATGCTGGGCCGAGCCACGCCCCCTGCTCACCTGCACGCTGAGTTGCCCAATCTCCAGCTCCAGCTGCCGCACCTTGGCCTCCCGCTCAGCCACCATGGCTCGCAGCTGGGCAACGAGGCTGCTGCTCTGCTGAGCCTCATTGTTGAGCTGCTGGCCCAGGAAGCGCTGGGTGGCTCGTGTCTTCTCCTCCTGCAGACTCAGGCTTCCCAGGATCTCCTGGAGCTGCTTCAGCTGGTCCTGGATGGGTCAAGCAGGAGGGCAGGGAAGTCAACCACAGGCCCTGGGTAAGGAGGGACAAGGGAAGACCACCCCCGCTGCCACCAGCACCCAACCATTCCCCGTGCCTGCAGGAACCTCACAGTGGGGCACTGGTGTTCCCCTGAAAAGCAGGAGGAACACCTTCTTGCTTGCACGCTGGGGGGTTCACCTGGCAGGTGGCCGCCATGCCCTTTTCCTGCCCTCAACTTTCTTCTCCCTGAGATCGGGGCCAAGAAAGGACATCCAAGGGGCTCTCGGGACAACAGAAAGCAGCTCAGATGGTGGCCCCTCAGCCAGTAGGGGCGATATTGGGGTAAAAAGAAGCCCTGTCCCACTCTGCTGGGAGACCCTAGCCAGCTCTCATCATGCCACCTTCAGCAGCCAAGAATAGTGACACACCGGGACCTCAGGGGACCTCCAGGCCCGCACCTTGTTTTACAACTGGGAGCTGAGGCCCAGAGAGGGTATGCAACTGGTCTAGAGGCACACTGCGAGGTATCAACAGAGGCAGGCCCAGCTTTCTGGTGTCCTGTGCCCTTCCCACCCCTTCCCCTTCCCCTTCCCCCCCAGGGAAATGATCAGGGACTAAGGCGGGGGTGCCTAAGCCAGCATTAGTTCCCCTGCGTACCCTGGTCAACCAGGCGTGGCCACCCCAAGCACAACTTGGAATTCAGAGGCAAGACCCTAGGGTGCTGCAGGCCCCGGAAAGAACAGGCCAGGCCAGGCTCAGGGTAGTAGTGCGGCGCTGCTCCTTCCTCAAAGGTTTTACGGCCAGATGAGCCTGGTTTGTTCTCAGCCGCATGGTCCCGGATGACTTTTCTAACAATTACTTTCCCCATCTGTGAAATGGGACTGTAATACATGACCCTAGGGGTTCTGTTGGCCACTAGCCATTATAAACTGAAGGGGAGGGGCCCTGTGTCACCACAGCGACAAGGACTCCTACCGGCCCCTCAGTTGTCCCTTCCATTCCTTGATGAAAAGTAACCTGGGGTGCAATCCTGGTCCTCCCCCTCACCATTCCTTTCTCCTTTGGGGTCCACAGGCCCAGTGGCTTGAGCCTGACACGGGCCTCACACAGCATGCCCTCTATGTACCCTTGGGCAGCCACTGAGCTGCTCCTGTCTCTGGGGCAAGGCTTTGGGACTGGGGTCCCTCTGGAGGCCATGGGCTTCTGGGTTACGCAGGTGGCATTTGGGGGCGAGCAAGGGCTCCCTGTGGCTGGGCCAGGTCCCCTCCCGAGCGCTGGGCCGCACCATGAGGGCGTCGATGAGCTCGTCGTCATGCCGGCCCTTCTCCGCGAGGGTCCCCATTTGACCCCGGAGGGTCTTCACTTCGCCGGCCAGCACCTTGTTCCGGGCCCTCAGGCCCTCAGACTTCTTTCTCAGCTCTTCCAGCTCTCTCTGCAGGGCATCCCGCTCCCCAGCAAGTTTCTGGAAGCAGAAAGCACAGGTCTGGGCAGCGGGGCTGAGTGGGCCCTTGAGCACAGCTGGGCCCACACTCCCGCTCACGGGGAGGCCCAGAGTGGTGGAGAGGGACTTGTCGAGGGCCCTGGAGCAAGTCCGTAGAGCCGGGGCCTGGACCCCAGCTCCTGCCAGAGCTCACAGCAGGTGTCACTAGGGGATGACAATGTTCCTCCCCTCAGCTCAAGCGTGCTGCCCCTGCTCTGCCGGAGTCAGACGTGAGAGGAAGCCTACTGGCCACCTCCAGGCCTGTCCTCCAGGGGCTGTCCCCACCCCTCCACCCCTGCCTGAGCTGGGGACAAGAGAAAAGCCATGTTCAGTCTAGGGTCCAGTCAGAAGCGCCTCACCCCACCGGGGGCCAGAGTGAGAAGGGAGGCTCCACCCGCCACTCACAAACTGGGAACTCAGGGGCTGCACACGCCTTTGGAGCCTCTCATTCGTTCGTTCCTTCCTTCTCAAATATTTCCTGAGGGCCTACTATGTGCTTGGCATTGTTATAGGTGCTGGGGAGACAGCTGAGAACAAAACAGTCCTTGTCCCCAAGGAGCTGATATCCTAGTGGGGGAGAGAGGTGACACCCCAGTGGTGATAAACATTACCAGAGGGTGGGGAGGGATGGAGAGCAGCATTGTCAGGGAAGGCCTCTCTGATAGGGTGGCATCTGGGCAGAGACTGAAGGAGAAGGGGGTAAGTGCAAAGGCCCTGGGGTAGAACGGGCTGGAGCTCAGTGAGTGGGGTGGGGGGCAGGTCAGGGGCAAGGGCAGAGGGCACAGAGGCCGGACGAGGGAAACCCTCAGAGCCAAGATGGAGACACTGAGGAGGGCTTGGGCAGTGGGTGGCAGGCTCTGATTTGGGCTGAAGGGTGGTGATTGCTGGAAAAGTGTTTTCAGACCCTTGGAGAGGTGAGTCACAGAAATGGAGGCCAGCAGGATATGGCGAATCTACCAACCGTGGTTCTTTGCAGGGAGGCCGCCCTCGTTGCCTGCGGCGCTGCTGCCTGCAGGCTCCAGGGCACGCCTCGTGGAGCACGTGTGCACAGAAAACGGGTCCTGTGACCCGCACTGGGGCTTTCGGACGGTCCGACAAGCCCATCACATTCTGCCCTGTGTGAACCTGCAAGTCTGGGCCAAGTGTGCCACAGACACTATCGAAGCTCAGTTCCCATCCTCCCGGAACCCACGCCCTGTCCTCCCTGTCCACCTGCTTCACCCACTGAAAGTCCTTCTTTGCTTCTCCTACTCCCCCATTGGTCACTGCGCCCTAGGAAGTCGATCCTCAATGTCCCAGGTGCCCCGCCCCTCCGACTGAGTCCTACCATCTTGGTGTAGGTCCTTGGTTATGTCTCCTGCCTCCCAAGGGTCCTCTGACCCATCCCTATTCCTGACCTTGTGACCTTTCCAAAACTCAGGCTGACCATGCCCCTCCACAACTGAGAACTCTCTGTTGGTTCCCCATTGCCTTTAAGATAAAAGCCCAAGTCCCTGGAGAGCACAAAGGTCCTGCAGGACCTGCCCAGTCTCACTGTTCCCTTCCTCACACCTGGTGGTCTAGGATGGTAGGAGGGACAACGTGGCTGGTCACGACCTTCTGAGCACAGGGCTGTCACAACTGGAAGTCTCCCTGTTAGGCCTCACTGTTAGGCAGCCCACAGCCAGGGCCACTGAAGCAGGCCTGTTCAAGCTGCCAGCACCTCCTCTTCAAGGAGGCCCCTACTCCCCACTCTCAGAGTGAGTTTGGGGAGGTTGACGCGTTCCCCAGACCTAGGGGGGGGGATATGTGAAACTTGGCCAATCACAGGATCCTGTACCCTTGGCTACAGCGATTGGCTCAGCTAAGATGGGAATACGGCCTAAGCCGGCCAATGATGCTTCTTTCTGGGACTTTATCAGAACTCCCGGGAAAGACCAGCCTTTTGTGAGGGCTGGTTGGAGGACAGAAGCTGACACCATCAGGAGTCCCCATGGGTGAGGGTGAAGCTAACCCAGGAGGAAGTGGCACTGAGAGCAGCCCCCAATCTCTGGATCCATCTGTGCCTGAAAGGAGGCCACCTCTCGACCTTTTGGCTACAAGGGCCAATACATCCCCTTCCTGGACCGGCCTGGGGGAGTTTGGCTCTGACACTCTCTGCTCAGCCAGGGAGATGCAGGCCCTGGAGCTGACCCCAGCCTGCCCCATCTTTCATCAGCCTGGAGTGCTCCTCCGTTAAGGCTGCCTAACCCCAGCTTGCGCCCAGGATCGGGATGCTTTCCCTCTCTTTTTACAGTGAAAGTTTCGGGTCCAGCATCTCCAAACCAGCCAGGATGGGGCCACCCACAGTTCATGAGCCCTTCAGGAGGCTCAAGCTGGATGGACAGGATGTGAGAAACATACAGAAGTGATCCAAACCCCCGGGTGTCTCCTGCTCTCAGGGGCGTCACCCAGTCCTTGCCAGGGCGGTCATGATCTCTGGGTCCCACGTGCCCAGCTGACTGACGTCCCCCTGGGCATGCATTACCTCCCAGCCTTCCTGTTTCTCCCTCTCCAAGTTGCGGATCCTCAGCAGGTTTCTCTCCTGTGCCGTCAGCTTCCTTGGGTCTGGACAGACAGACAGCTCGTCACTGGCTGTTCTCACAGACCGGCTCTGGGTCTGTCCCAACTGTTTCTCAAGCTCTCGAACCTGAGGGCAGTGAGACTCGTTGTTCCACCAGCGGTCTGCCTGCAGTCAGACTTGACTGCTTGGAGGGGCCGCCCGGGGGCGTGCCGGGAAACCCCGCTGGACAGATGGACGTGGAAGCCCCATGGGGGAGGGTCTGGGATGGGGAGGGATCTCAGGGGGCACCTTGAGCAAAACTAGAGAGGTTTAGCTTAGAAAAGAGAAACTTCAAAGTAAATGGGGAAAATCACCCCATCTCTGAGGGTTTTGAGGCTGACACAGATGTGAAGCCCCAGGAAGCTGGGAGGGAGAGGAAGGAAGATCTCAGTCCCAGGAAGGGCTCTGACAGACAGACCCCCCATGACATGGTGTGCACCCCGGGAGGCCCCAGGTGCCTGGCCGCTCACAAGAGACACTGCCGAGGGCGGGCAGGGCGTGGAGGCTGTGTGACCCTGCACAAACTACTTAACCTCTCTGAATCTCGGGTCTCTTGCCTGTGAAGTGGCCCTAAGGGTCCACCCTGGTAACGCTGTTAGGAGCATTCGGTGCCCTGAACTTGTCTGAGCCTGGGAACCCCCAAGATGCTTCCTGGAATGACAAATCTTAGATCAACAAGCCAGAGCTCCAGGGGAAGGACCTGGGACCTGCGTTTTACGCCAGTGCTACGGGTGATACACAGGGTGGAGCAACTTCGAGAAACCCTAAGACGCCCCGGTGAAGCCCTCAGTGCAGAGTCCGGCCCTGAAAGGCTCTCGTCTCAGCAAGGGGAACGATGGCTTTATCACGCTGGGGTTAAAGTGGGAAAATTCCTAGTGCCCTTCTAACCCTGGTCCCCATGTCGACACAACATGAATGAGGGAACCAACTTGGGGAAACCTGAGCTGGAGCAAAATTCTCTAGGCTCACTCACTGTCGAAGGGCTGCCTGTGAAAACACACCGCAGCGCCCTCGTGTGGCCTTGTGTGGTCATTCCACTGAGCATTAAAGAACACAGGATTACTTCTAACAACTTATTTACACTATTTAACAACAAAGATAATTAATGTGTTGCGTGCTTATTGTCTCCAAGCACTGTGCTTTACAGGGGTTATTTCACTTAACCCTCAAAAACCCACAAGTAAAATATGGTACTATCATCTCCATTTTACAGGTGAGGGGACTGGGGCGCAGAGCGGTGAATTGCCTGAGGTCACAGAACTTGTCCACCAGTGACTCAGCAGACACACACTCAGGTCTCCTGAACCCTGAGGCCACACGCTGCTCAGTAAGTACAGTTTTCCCTAGACCTTTCCCCCTTCTTGCTGGCTTCAAGGATGAGCCAGGAAACCCTGAGGGTAAAAGCCACCCGTCCAGGGGTTGTGACCCTGAAGTCCCTGGGGTGAAGGCAAAGTGCTTAGCAACTGGGGAGGTTGTACACCTGCTGGCGCTTCTTGGTTTGAAGGCAAAAATGAGGAAAATAACCACAGCCAGCCTCGGCAGAGCGCTTCCTCATGCCTGGCCCTGTGCTGAGCACTTTACATACAGTGACCCACCCCACCTCACCCGCCGTGTACAGATGAGGCAACTGAGGCACGGGGAGACCAAGGCCCCTGCCCGAAGACCGAGGCCCCTGCCCGAGGCCACACAGCTGGTGAGGGCAGAGCAGGGGTTTGAGTCCCAGCGGCTGGGCTCTGGGGCCCCAGATCTCAGCCTCCAGGGAGGCTCCGAATGTTTAGAACATAAAGAGGGAGACAAAGCTAAGTTTTTATTGGGCAATTAAAACTTTTAAAAGTCTACAAGCATCTGGACAAAACTGGAAAAAGCCTACAAAGTACACTAGTCACGCAAATTTACATAAACTCGGGGGAGAAAAACATACGCCTGGAGTCGAATAAATCAAAGGCCTTTGCTGAGCGCCAGTGCCTGGCACATGGTAACTGTTATGTAAATGCTTGTTCATTAAGTCACAAATTAAAATCAGGCTGGGTGGGGAGAATGTGGAACAACGGCCCTGCAGGGGGCCTTCTTGGGCTCTGGGCTCTGCTGGGGGCCGGTGTGGGTCTTTCTGACGCATTTCAAGCCCCATGTCCGCATTTCAAGCCCCACGTCCGGGGCCAGGAGAAGTCTGATGACTCACTCACCTTGCTCTGCAAAACGAGAATTTGTTGAGCCCGGCCCCTCCAGGTCCCTGGTGAGGACAGAAGCTGCTGGACGTTCACATCTTCCCCGACCTCGCTGGCCAACGCCTGAAAAGGGCGGGGCCTTTATGAGGCCAGGAGAGAGGGGCCCCAGCAGGCCCCAGGGCTGCTGCCCGTGCAGAGAATCCCAGGAGGCCCAGACTCTGCCTGGCCAACCTTCCTCCTGCCTCGAAGGCCAGCCGACCAGGCTCCAAGTGCAGCTGGCCCTGGGAAAACAGCAGACCCCTCATCCCCAGCATTTCTTGGCGATGCTCAGAGTGGACAAGGAACTGCCGACAAGGCCCAGGTGGGGCCCCTTGCTCTTGACATATTCTGGGATGAGTGAGCCACAAGGTTGACCAAGACCCGCTTCCTGAATTTGTTCACCATCACCTAGAACTGAGCTCATTCTGGACGGCTCCAGGAAGTGCATTGCCACAGGGCTTCACCCTCTGAGAAGAGCCACCGACAAGAAGGGGCTGTGTCTGAGAGCAGCAAGGGAGAGGGCCTCTGAATGTCACCCAGGGGTGCTCGGTTCCAGAGGGGCCCGGCGCTGTGGCTGTTGGCCGGAAGTATTCGGGCCCCGCCTCCGGGCTTGGAGGTAGAAACAACACGCTCAGCTGGGCCCCAGGCCCCTCCGAAGCCTGCCGGAAACCTGAGCTAGTGCACTGCGTCTCTGGGGCTTGTTTCTACAATAGAGCACTGTTTTGGAAATCTTGGCCGGTCTGAGTGGTTCCAGCCGGAAAGACAAACGCCAGAGAATTCACTGTGTAAATACAAATAAATAATGAACCAGCTGGGCCTGCATCCCAAGTCTGAGGATTTTCCTTTGAAAGGAGCCTTTAATACACAAACGACCTATTCATTTTCTGATATTACAGACAGCAGAGGGCAGGAGGCAGGTCTGGTAGGGCTTCCAAGTCCAAGGTGGCTTACGAAGGAAGGACCCAGGATCTATCAGGGTGCATACCGCACGGCACAAGGAAGATTTTGAGGACCTTGCCTGGTTGGGTGGCACTGTCCTCCTCGGTCCACAGCTGGGCGGGCACAGTGAGGGCATGTACGCAGGGCCCCTCAGGCGGCCAGCAACCCCGCTCACCCAAAGGGTCTGTTTCCAGGGCTGGCGAAAGGATGTCACTGGCCCTGGAGCTCAACCGAGAGCAAGCAGCGTGATGCTCACGGGGCCAAGCCTTCTCTAGTCCCTGAATGGAGACCATTGTCCCTGTCGTGCCCTTCCCAAGCGCAGCCCCAGCCAAGGAGACCTGAAGCCTGGCTCTGAAGTACCTTCTGGGCCATCCGGAGCTCCTGCCTCAGAGACTGGATCTGGTTGCGGAGGTCACTCATTTTCAGGTTGGCGGCCGCCAGCTTGTCCTGCATGACCTTCACCTCTGGGGCCTCCGGCTGGTTGTGGAAGACAGGATGGAGAGCAGTCACTCGTTGCCTCCACAGTCGTAACGACCGTAGCCCCCATTTACTCCAACATGTGCTGGGCGCCATGCTAAGTGCTCGACAAGGAGCGGGCCACTCAGTCCTCACATGCCCTGTGAGGTAGGTTCTCCTGGCGGTCCCTTGGAGATGTGATGCAGAGGCTGCTGGAGGCCGAGTCCCCGTGGCGCGGGGTGCCTGGTTGGGGACCGGGGACTGTGGGTGTGAGTCCTGGCAGCCCGACTCTGGGGGCTGAGCCCTTTGTTCTGAGTGCTGTGCGTACCCCCACATTGGTGGTGGCCACAGAGGGGGCCCACAGGCTCTGTACCTCCCAGACAGTCGCTGGGTGTGGACGCTCTGCTGTGCCTAGAGACTGGAGACCGCATCACAGCGCATCCATCTTCACTCGGGGTAAAGAGGGACCTAGTTCCTTTGCAGAAGGCAACCCTGGCTTGGCAGGAGGGCCTCGACCACCCAAACTCAGGGCCTCCCTCTCCTGGAATCCGCAGCCCGGGCCTGGGGCTCCCTTTCCTGGCGGTGAGTTCACTGGACAGAAATAAGGACCCCGTGTAACCCCCAAACATTCCATCTGTGGCTGGCAGAGCTGCAGCTACCATGCAAACTCTGCCTGCTGAAACTCTCAGAAATCAAAAAAGTAATAATAATGTTTGATTGAAACTATCTAAATGCTGCCCATTTTCTGTCTTCAATAGCAGATCCTGAGAAGTGAGGAAGTTTGGTGGGAAAGATCTGAGTTCAGGCCATTCAAACTCTTCCCATAAGTGTTGAAAGTACGATTCAGAGAAGGGAAGCAATTTGCCCCGGCACACAGCTGGCTGGGCATGACAGCGGCTGGCTCAGGAGCCTGCCCCTCCCCCTGCACCACTGACTCTCCCCCTCACTCCCATAGGCTGCTGCTGACGCCCAGACATCATGGCAGCAGGAATGGTGGTTGGTGGGCTGAGTGTCCCATCCAGAAATGACACTGAGACCCTCTGCTCCTGTCCCAACAAACCAGGTGGGCTGGACTTCTGGGAAACAGGGCGGGGACTGCAGTGGCTCTCTGAGTTTTCCTGAGCAGCTCAGTGTGAAAGCCAGTGAGACAGGCAGATCTGAGCCACTGGGGTCTGGCACGTTCCGTGGGCCCCGAAGGCTCTGGGCAACCCAGCCGAAAACCACGGCCAGGGAGACAAGACCAGGACACGCGGTCCGGGAAGCCTCAGGTTCTCTCCTCTATGGAATGGGCACCAAACGCCTCCCTGTCCTGCTGCCGAAGCTCCACCATGAGGCTATAGAGAACCTTCAATGTGAGCAGAACCTGCAAGCCGGAAACTTATGCGAAACCCAGGCACATCTTTTTTTTAATCCACGTTTTGCGTGTCCCCCATCTGGCTGTCTGCCACCTCTCTCCACTGCCGTTGGGCACTGTCTTGTACCTGCTTGGGTGCTGCTTTGAGCCTGCCCTGCAGGGGGCGGCAACACCCCTGCGTGTCAGATCTCAGTGCCATGAGC
Organism: Macrotus californicus; assembly: GCA_007922815.1. NCBI lineage: Eukaryota > Metazoa > Chordata > Mammalia > Chiroptera > Phyllostomidae > Macrotus > Macrotus californicus. Next base: position 353,283 of record VMDR010000078.1, on the reverse strand, counting down.
CCCACCTGCCCTGCGGGGTGCAGACATGGGAGCTGTGAGGGTTCACACCGTGTGCCCGCTGTCGGCCTGCTCGGAGCATGGGACGAGTGCGCAGAGAGAACCTGGATCTAGAACCCTGTTTCTTCATCTGTAAAACGGGGGATGCAAACCCAGCCTCCAGGGTCCCGTGCGTGTTGACGGGGTAACAGATGCAAGGCATTGCGGGGCAGATTCCGACAGAGGGCAGTGCCAGGGCCCTGACCTGACTCGGGCAGGCAGCTGGTGGAGGGGCTGAGGGCCGGATGGTGCTGGGTCAGGGCTGGGCCTCGCACATGTCAGCTCTCACCCCTCCGCTGCTGGCCTGGTCCCTGCTCCTGGGTGGCAGGGCCAACGCCTCCTCCTGCCACCTCAGAGCTGTCTCTGCCCAGAGTGAAATTCCAGTCTTTGTGGGGAGCTTGGGTATGGGCTGGGTTCTTCGAGGAAATAACTGAAACCCAGCCCGTGGGGAGCAGACAGTGCCTGCGCTGCTCACGCCATGGGCCCCTACAGCCCCAGCGAGGGAGGGCTGCCTGCTCCACCCACTGGGGAATGAGCTCGCAGCTCTGGGGCTGGAATGTGGAGCGAGCCTACAGGCCTTGGCAGTGTGGCTCGGGGCTGCCTGCAAGGCCTACGGAGCGGGGACGCTGCTTTTGTTCTCTCTCCGATCAGAGGAGGCCCAGAAAAACACACAGCACCGATGAATCGAGACCAGCGGCCCGTCACCCACTCTCCTGTCGGAAACCTCCCAGGCTCCCGCAGCCACAGGAGAAAGCTGGAAGGGTTCCCCCAGCTGCCGTTCAAGGCTGCCCTCCACGGTGGCCCCACCCCCACTTCCTCTGCCTCACGTTCCCCTTTCCCTCTCTCCGGCCCTGGGCCCCAAGCGAGCATCATCCCGCTGACACCCAGCTAGCTCACATGATGGCTTCCCGGCCTCTGAGCCTTGGCTTGCCTGGTGGGAGACCCTCCCCCATCCCCCTCTCCAGCAAGGCCCCCTCTGGAACCCCCTCCATGCCCCTCCCAGCCATCTCAGGCAAGGGGTGTGCTCCCTCCGTGACCTCAGAGCCCAGGCCTCTCTCAGAAGGCCCAGTCCTCTCCTTCCCTTCTATAAGGCCACTCATCTCTCCTCTTGGACTCCCCATGGACAGAGGCCCTGTCTGATTCTCTGGGTCACAGGGCTCAACAAGGACCTGGACAAGCACTTTCCCATCCAAAGTGGCTCTAGTCGGGGTGAGGCACATGGCTGTGCTCAGTGCTCTGGACAAACCAGGGGGTGCCCAGCATGCCCTCTGGAGCCAGCAAAGGCCCGGGCCACTCCAGCCAGCCCCTGCTGAGCACGGAGCCCCTCTTCTGCCTCCCCAGCATTGAGAGGGTTTTCACAAGAGCGGCCCTCAGGAGGTATCTCCACCCCGGGCACCCGAGGGGCCTGTCACTGCACACGAGGACGGAATTCCACTCAGAACAGGCACAAAGCGACTCGGTCCTGAGTTGTAGGCAGCGGGAGAAGGCTGGGAAAGGAGTCCTGAGGCTTGGACCCCTGGGTCACCCACTGGTCTGGCTTCCCAAGAAACCCCCCAGGGAGGCTTCCTGGGGTGTTGTTGAGACTCCAGTGCTACCTCCTATCTGGCTTGGGCTCTGTGCCCCTGCCTGCAGCCCTTGGGGCCAGACTGCCTTCTTCCATGGGGCTGCAAGTCACACCTTCTGGGTTTTAGCACTGCTGAGTAAAGCGGAATCATGGGAACAAGCCCCCATTCCCTCGTCACTTGACTCTGTAGACTTGGGGTGTCACAACATAAACTGCCCCCCAAAGCAGGGCTCCACTGGGCAGCAGTGAGCTCCCAGTTCCTGGGGTGAGATAGAGGTCAGCTGTCACCCGAGTGGGCTGAGAGCTGGCGGCCAGCTGGACCAGCCCTCCCTCCTGGTCCTAAAATTCTAGGGCTCCAGGGTTCTCAGGCCCTTCCTGATCCCCCTCTTTAGGGGCTAGGTTACAGTGAGACCCTCACAGGCCTTGGCTGGGGCACTCCTGGCTTGGTCACTGCTCCCCGATGGCACTCCTGCGGACCCTGTGATGGCGGCGACACTGGCTCCCCAGTGCAGTGGAGGTGGACCCCAGATGGGGGGTAGGCCTGGGCTGGCGGCTGCCTCACTGACTCCCCAGCACAGAAGAGAATTCATACCAAGGCTCTGTCTCCCATGTGGGCCCTCGGCGACTTAGCTCCTGCGTCGGTGGCCCCCCTGGCTGGCAGCCTGGCCAGGGCAGTCTGCAGCTGAAAAAGCAAACCGCACACTTAGTATTTAATTCTGCTCGGCCATTACGGTGCCCAAGTGAAGTGCTCTGGTGCCACCCTTGGGTGCGTGGTCACCTTCCCACACACATTAGGATCACCAGTGGAAGAATCTCCTTTGCTAACTGTGGTGGGAGAGGGTGCAGTGGATTGTCTGCCTGTCTCCCAGCCGCACAGAGGAACAGCCCTGGGATTCACCCGCAACCTAATCAATAGTGTCCTGGAGTTCTAACAGCAGTCTGGGAGCGGAGGGTAAAGGAATCAAAGGCTTCAGGTTCCGGAAGAGGAGACACTGAGGAACCCGCTGCTTGGGCCCAGGCCTGGGGGCTAAGACCACCACCACACACGGACAGGCAGCAGACCCTCACTGGCGTCCCCATTGCTGTTCACACAAAGACCACGCCCCGTCTTTAAACAAGGCTGGGCATGGTCCCCTCCAGCTCGGTGACCTTATCTTGTTCCACTGTCAGCCACACTGGTCTCCTTTCAGGCCTTCTTCCCCACTCAGGGCCTTCACCTGCTGGGGGGGGCCTCTGTAGGAAGGCCCCTCCCCTCCCTGAGTCTGCCCCTTCTTGTCCTGCTGGGACCCCCGTGCAGGTTCCTCCTCTAAGAGGCCCTGAGTGCTGGTCTGTGTCCCAGGAGGCTGAGGGCCAGCGCTGTTTTGTTCCCCACAGTCTCCCCAGGGCCTGGCACAGAGCCTGAGATGTTCTCAAAAAATGTGTTGTAGAGTACGAGGCTCCACTTCCACGCCAAGTACAATGGCTGAGGAGGGTTTTGGAGGGCAGCAGAACTGGATCTGAAATCCGGCACCGCCACACACTGTGCGACTCAGAAGCCCCTTAACCTCTTCCAGCCTCGGCGCCTTCAGCCACACAAGGACAGGCTGCGCAGGCCCGGTCGGGCCGTGGGTCCCATCCTCGCTGCGAAGGGACCAGGAGCTGCCTGGGCCGCGCCCGTGCCCAACTGGAGGGCCTCTGTGGGAGGGCAGGGGGCAGCAGAAAGGGAAGACGGGCAGAGGGGAGACCTCTACCTTCCATTGGCAAGGGTCCCTGTTCAGGTGCTCGACAGACATTTATCTAGCGCTTGCTGCATGCCAGGTCCTGTCCTAAGCGTTGAGCACTGAGATGCCACTTAGTCCTCAGAAACCCTCAGGGTGGGTACCATTACTGCCGTGTGACAGAGGGGGAGACAAAGGCACAGACAGTTTACGACTTGCTCAAAGTCACCAAGCAAGTCAGGGATGGAGCAGAGACCCCCACCCAGGCAGCTGGGCTCCAGCTCCGTGTCCTAACCTCTGTGCCGGGCTGCCTCTCCAATGACCTATGTCCTCTCACTTCCCAACACACTTTCCCCTCTCAGGATGTGACAAGGACTGAGAAACTCATTGCAAACAGTGACCCACGAGCCCATCGGAAGGACCCGAAGCACCTAAGTGTGGCTCCCCCTTCTGGAGGGGTGGCCCAGGTGCTGAGTCCCCTCCAGAGGCAGGAATGATGGGGGGCGCTCACCTCCTGCTCCAGCTCCTGCACGCGCTTGCTCAGCTGCTTCACTCTGGTTTTCGCGCCCTCTGACTCTGCCGTCAGCACCCGGTTCTTCTTGGACAGCTCGACGATTTTGGTGGCGATCACATCCCCCGCCATACCGGCTGTCCCTAAAATGAAGGAGAACGGTGAGGTCAATGAAAAAGGCAGGCAACGCAGTCAACTCATGCTGCACCAGCGACAGCCAGGGTTTGAAAAGCTCGGGCTGCATGGTGGGATACTCGCGGAGGGGCAGGGGCTCAGGAGAATCACCCCGCGCCAAGGCACCCCGAGACCCGGCTCCGGCGAGCAGGACGCAGCCACTCGGGGGACTCAGCATGTTCTGGGGAAATTGAAAAATTGGGAAGCAGAGTTTTAGTTCTATGGGATGTAAGTTTACTGTGCCAGTTTTTCCTATCCTCCTCGGTGACAGGGTCACATGTCCACACTTCATGCCCTGCAACTTTGCTGTGCCCTCCAGTGAGAAGCGAGCACCCCCTAGACCCTCAAGCCTGCCTGATACCGGACTCAGCCAAGGACTTGTTTGGCCAATGGGATGTTAGCAGACAAGGTGCAGGCGGAGGCTTGAAAGTGCAGGTAAACTCGCCCTTTCCACTTATGCCACCTCCATAGGAATAGCACACCCAGGCCAGCTGGCTGGTCCCAGGGAGGGGAAAAGAGACACCTGGAACAGAGCTGGCCCACCCTAGCCAAGCCTGACCTAGGTCGGCGGATCCCCAGCCAATCCCCAGGTGTTGGAGCCAACTCCACGCTCACGGCTGAATGCCGCTGAGGCTGCGTGGTCACCTCCTCAGGGAATTCTGTGGCGACACCTAATAATACAAACGCATGTGTTCTCAGAGTTTCTACCAAGTGTTAAACACTCTTGGTGTCGGGGATTCAGTGGCGAATAGAAAAGACGGACAGATAGTAAAAAACCAACATAAATACACATTCTAACACCTGGGCAGTATGCGCTATGAATACACTGACGCTGGGCAAGGGGACGAGAAGGACAGGGTGTTTCAGGAGTGGCCGGGAGAGACCTCTCTGAGGAGGGGACGTGTGGACAGAGACCTGGCTGAATGACGTGAGGGACCAGCCATGCAGAAGAGTGTTCTCAGCGGAGGGAAGAGCAGGTGCAAAGGCCCGAGGGCAGGGCAGTGCTCGGAGGGTCTGAGGAAGCAGCTAGAAGGCCATGGCAAGGGCAGAGGCTGTGGAAGGGGTGGCTGGAGGGATGTGAACGGGGTGGTGTGGGGTGCTACAGAAGGCAGGCAGAGGGGGCTGGCCCTGCGTGGCCACCAAGTGGCTTTGCAGTCCCTTGCCTTCTCTGGAGGGCAGCCTCCCACCTGTGCAAAGGTGGTCTTGGCTGGATGGTCTGTAAGTTCCCTGAGTGCTTCTGACGCTCCAGCACTGGGTCCCTGGCAGAGACACCTTCTTAAGACCGCTTTTGAGACTGTCATGTGCCTCAGAGCAAGACCGAGGTGGACCGTGAACAAAGGTCCTTGAAGGTTTTCAGGTCAACTCAGCCTGGGCTTGTGCCTCTGGCCTGGGCCCGGCAGTGAGTAAGGCAGCTAGGAGCAGCTGTCCCCACAGCCACATGTCTGCTGAGCAGGATGAGGACAGACAGGAGGCAGGGCTCAGGACATGGGCAGGAAACCAGGCCTGGAGGAATAAGCAGTCCAGCGGTGAGTCCTCTGGGCTCTGTCTTCCTCCTAGGGCTAAAAGCAGTACAAATCCCCAAACCTGACATCAGAAAGAGGTCAAAGAGAGCCCTCTCTAACCCCGAGGGCAGGAAGGGGAGCTCGGGGACAATGGGAAACATCCTCTGGGTACTTCTTCCTATTCTCACCCAAACCCGGTCTCCAGACAAGCCCTGCTCTTGAGCTGCCACCTGTGACTGTGGGCCAGCGGTGAAAGGACACTCAGAAATGCTCAGCATCTGGGTAAATATGGTGGACTGTTTTGATCTCATGTTCTTTACAATACGTCTCATGGTTGAAAGCGAGTATGGTAAGACTGTCTGATGGGATTTTCAATACATAGAAAGAATAAACACAGAACCTGCAACAGAATGGGGAGGGTAAAGGGAGCCACACAGAGGTGAAGCTTCTTCATTCCACTCGCAGTGATAAAATAGGAATTCCAAGTAGACCATGGAAGTGAAGTATGTAACCTCTGGAGCAATCACTAATAAATAGTACAAAGAAATATAGTTAAAAAAAACTAAACTATATTACCGTGGCTGGTGTGGCTCAGTGGACTGAGCGCTGGCCTGTGTGTGAATCGAAGGGTCGCAAGTTCGATTCCCAGTCAGGGCACATGCCTGGGTTGCGGTCCAGGTCCCCAGTAGGGGGCACTCGAGAGGCAACCACACAGGGATGTTTCTCTCCCTCTCTTTCTCCCTCCATTTCCCTCTCTCTAAAAATAAATAAATAAAAATCTTTAAAAAATAAAATTTAAAAACTAAACTATAACGGTCATTAAAAATCCCGCCAAAGGAAAACCAGTCTATCAGCTGCCAGCAGCCTGTCACTTGTGGTCTCGTTTAAAAACACGAACTGGGCCAGTCAGACGTTTCTCTTCCAAACGTGGAGCCGGAGATCAGAAATGGTGACTTCGGAGTATGAACTGGATTTAAGAGGAGAGAGTTAAGGGAGAGTGGAGGGCAACCAGGTGAGGCCGCGAGCAGGCTGGCAGGGACAGGCAGAGATAGGGGATGCGTGACAGGCTGGGGAGAGGGAGTGGCGCAGGTCCTGTCTCCCTAGTCTCCTGGGCACAGAGGATCTCCTGCTCTCCCTGGAGCCTGAGCAGCTTCTCCGCAGCTTAGCCAGAGGGCAAGCTGCCCCTTCTCATCTGAACCCTGAGTGTATTTCTGTCCTCAGAACACAAAGCCTGGTTTTCAGTGTTTTGTTTTAGACAGAAAAGGCCAAAGCATGGAGGGAGGCACAGTAGACTATCAGGGGTCTCTAGGATGCCAAAGCCCCTTGCTGTTTAATTGGCACGGGTCCCCTGGGTGGGTGTACCCACCCTTAAAGGCATTTAAGGTCACGGGAAGGGAGGGGCGCTCTGGCAGATGTTGGGTGAGGCCCTCTGCTCTGTGACTGCTGAGCTGACTCTGTGGTTTATTAGTCAGCCACCTGGGAATTGCTCAATGGGCATACCTGGAACAGAGGCCAAGGTCCCCACCAGATCCACAGGGCCAAGGTCTAGCTCATAACCACAGCACCAACATCCAGCCCACACCCCCAGGGCTAAGGTCAACTTTAAACCCACAAGGCCACGGTCCCCACCAGGCCCATGGTGCCAAGGTCTCCACCAACAGAGCCGAGGTCCAGCCTGGCCCTGCAGGGCCAAGGTCCATTCCAGACTGTGCTGGGTCCTAGGACATCCCTGGGAACAGCTGGCTTCCCTGTCCGGTCTGCAGCAGCAGTGCAAGTAGAGTAAATGCCTGTCACTACCAGGGATTTTTTCACGTCCATCATTCAGTGCTGGAGCCGGAGCACCAACCCAAAATGGACCCTGTTGGCCCACTGAACATGCAGCCAACACCAGGTGGGACCTTGTCACCAGTCCCAGCTGAGTCACCAACACTGCCCAGAAGCCCGCTGCTGCCCCTCTGTCCCTGCTGCTCTCCCACTCCTATTTCCTGGTGTGCTGCTCTGCCCCTCTACCCACTCCCTCATTCCCAGGACGCATGTGGATGAGCTGGGCCACAGCAGGCCCCTGGCACTCTCACTCGGGCACCTGCCCTGTGGAACCTGCCGTTTGCCCTGCTGGGCAGGCTCCATGACAGACGGGCCCAGGCGTCAGGGTACCTGGAATTCAGGGCAGGGATGGTCACAACCCTGGCGGAGCTACCTGTGAAGGCAAATCTGTCCTCTTCGATTTTCTTTTTGAGGTGTTTCACTTCGAAGTCCCTTTCCTTCAGCAGCTTGTACAGCCGCCCGTTCTCGTCTGTGGTTTCCCGGAGCTGACTGCGAAGCTGCTCGATCTCGCCTTCGAGCACCCTGCAAGGCAAAGGCCCGGTTACCGCCTCCCCGCGGCGACCGGGCCCAGGGTCGGGGGGAGGGCCTCCGTGCCCGGGTTTGCCGCACCTTGTCGGGCCCTAGGTGGTGATAAGGACTGGTCTGTGCAAAGTAGAAACGAGAAATTAGGGAAACCTCAATGAGCAGATGCTAGCACACAGGTCTCAAAACGGAGTGACTCAGCACACACGCGCCACACGCCCTTGCACACACACGCGAAAGGAGACAAGTTTTGAGTAACATGGTTTACCGTGGATTTAACAGAGAGTGACATAAAACCCTGACTCGGAGAATTCATTTTACATCTAAACATCCCTGGAAGATGCACAAAAAATGCCCTAATGTAGTCTACAAAGGCAGTCCTAGCAAATGCCAAATCACGGACATCGTACAGACCGCTTTCTTTCATAGCAATCGACTAAAATTAGAAATCAGTACTCAAAATAGAGCAAAAATAAAACGAAAAAAACAAAACGGAAAACCTATGTTTGAAACTAAAAAAAAAACAAAAACAAACCACAACACACTCCTGAATTCTCTGTGGGTTAAGAAGAAACCATAGTGTGTATTACAGAGCGTTTAGAATGGATGGGCTGCAGAAGCAAACAAAACTTGTGGAAGGCAGCCGACGGGATTCGTAGGAGGAAACCGACAGTCTTCGCTGCGAGGACACATTAGAAGACCAAACAGGATCTGTTCAGAAAACCAGAGCAGGTGGTTGGTTGGTTGTCACTGTTGTAAACTGGCTACAAGACTCCCTTTAGAACACAAGTGACACGTGATGGCACGTCTGTGATCACGTCCGCTGTCACGGATGGAACAGGCTCTCTGGGGACAGTTGCTCGGAAAGTGAGTAAGTTCCGGGAGTTCCAGGCTGTAGTAGCTTAGATAAGAGCTATGATTATTGCTGCTGTTAACCCATCGATGGCTCAAGTCTCCATCAATCCCAGGTTCTGGGATTTGGGCAAAGATCATTTGCAAATAGGTCTGAGGTTAACGTAGAGCTAATATTTAAGAGTCACGTGAATGTTTTTCAATCACTGAGAGATCTTTATTTTTTTTCTCAATTGGCATTTTTAGTAGACCGTCTTGAAAATGGAGAAACCATGAAAAGCAGAATTTGAAGATGGAGCTAATAGACTTCAGGCGAAGCCAGAAGCAAGGAGACAGCTCAACAGCTGTTACGTTTTTTATATGAAAACCACAAGCAGAGAATTTTGTATCGGCACAGACTCCTTGTCTCCAGTAACTGGTACAGATCAATAGGCACCTGTGTGACATCCAATTTAGAGCAAACCGAAAAGGTTCCGGACTCTTTACAACCTTCCCACCAAGGCTCCTTTAGGCCAGACAGGTGTATGTGCTACGTCAGGAAAGGGCCACTGGCACGGGAGAACGGTCCCAGGGGAGACTGGGACAATGGTTTCTGATGAGCCATCGAAGTCAGCCACCTAGCTCCTCAGAAAACCCAAACACAGTTTCCATGGGAAACTGCATAAGAAAATCCAAGTGAATGAACCTACACCCTGATGAGTTTCCCAATTTCAAGGTGACTTTAACAGGGTTTTTAAGTGCACTGCATATCACATTTTGTCCACAGGAGCGCCAACCTTCGATCGGACGCCAGATCTTCAGTAACAGCCTCCGCGTCTCACCTGATAAAGGCGCACCCACTCGACCAGACTGACTGACTGTAACCTTTCTCCCGCACCTGCCGGCCTCCCGTGGGGCTCCTGGCAGAGGTCCGAACTGCCTTTACCTCTGCTCCAAGCTGTCTTTGGAGTTTTGCTCCTTGGCTTGGAGAGGGCTGAGGCCCTCAGAGGGCTCCACGGGCTCTTTTGGGTCGTCGGCTCTGCTGCTGAGGCTCAGCTCCTTTTCCTTCTGTTTCTCCATCTGCTTCTGCAACCTTTTAAGCTGCATCTCCTGCATGGCCTTGAACTGGAGCCGCAAGGTGTCCTGTGAGCCTTCATCCGTGGCCATCTTGCCCTAGGAGTCGGAAAAAAAGCCCGGGCTGAGGCAAACCCTACACAGGGCACGTTCCCCTAGAGCGCTCAGTACGTAGTCAGGCCCGTGTACAGCCCCCAACCCTGGAGTTTCTTGCTCGGCTTTGCGTGTGGCCACGTCGGAGGGCTCAGCCCCACTTCCAATGCCCGGAAAGCCAAGGCTGAGCCGAGCGCCCTCCCCTAGCCCCGACGGTGCCACTGGACTGCCATCAGACCACGAATGGTACCGGAGCACTCCCCCATCGCTCAGACCCAACGCCTCATGCCTTCCTGTGGCGCTGACTCCGGCTGAAGATTAGAATCTCCTAAAATATGCCAATGTGCTGGGGCACATGCCTGGACCGATTAAATCCCCATGCCTAGGAATGGGACTCAGTCATTACTTTTAAAATTGAGGTGGAACTCACCTGCAGTAAAGGGCATAAGTCCTGAGTACACAGTTCAGTGAATCTTTACATAAATATACGCTCAACTGGTGACCGCCAGGTCAAGGTGCAGGGTACCACCTGTCCCTGAGCAGCCCACCTTGTGGCTGGCCTCTCTGGCCCTCTCCAGACCATCGTCCCCGCCAAGGTAACCACTATTCTGACCTCTGCCACTGAGGATGAGTTCTGTCTGTTTTCTTCTTAATCAGCTCCACTGAAGTGTGATTGATACACAATAAAATACACCAACTTTGGGTGTGTGCATGAGTGTCGACAGATATATGCACCTGTGTAAACAACCATCACCACGGCAGGACGTTTCTACCACACCAGGAAGTTCCTCGGGGCCCCTTTGCCACCAGTTCCCCTGCCCGACCCAACCCCAGGCATCCTCCGGTCTGCTCTCCACCGCTGCTCTTTTGCCTTTTCTAGAATTTCGTACAGCTTGAGGCAGACAGTAGGCCATCTTTTGCATACATTGTGGGTTCATTCCTTGTCGTTGCTGGGTAGCATTCCATTGTGCAGGTACGCCCCAGGTTACTCACACCCTCACCTGTTATTGGACACCCGGGCTGCTTCCATTTTGGGCTGCCAGGAATAAAGCTGCTGCAGATATTCACACACAAGAAAGTCTTTGTGGGGACATGTGTTTTTATTTCTCTTAGGTAGATACTTAGAACTGGAAATGCCTGGTTAAGTGGTAAATTTGTGATAGTTTTCTAAGAAATCACTAAATTGCTTTCCAGAGCTACAGTCCCATTTACATCGTGAGCACTAGTGCCTGAGAGTCCCAGGAGCTCCACATTCCTGCAAACACCCCGCAGGGTCGGTACGAGTCTTAGTCTCTCTAGTGGGTGCGTAGCACAGTCTCAGTGTGGTTTGAATTTGCATCTTCCCGATGGCAAATTATGTAGAGCCTCTTTTCATGTGCCTGCTGGCCACCTGCACATCTTTTGTGATGTGTTTGTTCACATTTAAACATTTTGTTGAATGAAGATTTTATGCACTTTTAGAGAACGGGGAAGGGAAGGAGAAAGAGAGGGAGAGAAACATCCATTGGCTGCCTCTCACACATCCCCAACCGGGGACCTGGCCCGCAACCCAAGCACATGCCCTGGCTGGGAGCTGAACCAGTGACCTTTTGCTTTGCAGGATGATGCCCAACCCACCGACCTGCACTGGTCAGCGCTTATTGAGTTCCTTATGTGTTCTGGGTGTGTGTCTACTTTTGAATTTCACGAAAATAGAATAATAGAGCACCAAAAATGGAATTTGAAAGCTGCCCCCAGATGCTTTTCAAGTGCAGCCAGTGTTAAGCATCCCTGACTTAAACCAAACTCAAGTCACATCATCCACCCACCAAACCGATCACGCACAAATCTTGTTGATTCTCCAAAATCGTCTCGAAGTCCTCTCCCACATTTCCACCCCTACTGACGCCACTCTCATCCTCCTCCTGGCCACCTCAGGGCATTGGCACGTGCCGTTTCCACTCCCCGGAATGTTCTTTTCTCAGAAGCCCACCTTGCTCACTGCGTCAGAGGGGCCTCCCTCACCGCTCTATCGTGGAAAGCGTTTGTGCCCTCACCCCATGCCCCTCGCCCTCGCTGCCAGCCCCACAGCGGCAGGCACTGTGGGATGCTCACTGCTGGTGGGTAGCAGGCATGGGATTAATACTTGGTAAACGAATGATGGATGAATTTGCCCCAGGACTGCATGATCAAGTCCCTGCTGCCTTCACTGCACCCTCCCTCCCCGCCCCCCACCATCCCGCCTCTCCTGCAGTCTAGCCAGCCTTCACTGCCGAATCACTTTCTCTGCAGCACAGCTCAGAGACTGGTATGCCCCCTGTGCTGACGTCTTCAGTACATGCCCGTCAGCCCCAAATCAAGTCCAAGGGCATTAAACAGAGGCTTTGGGAGATTTGGCCTCGGTCTCTCCTTCCAGCCTGCTTTCCCCTTAACAGTGCTGGTTCCATCTAGTGTCACTTCATGCCTAAACCTCCCAGGAAAAATAAAACAGATTAGCTCCTATTTCCATTGAGTCCAACTTAAACTTTTCTGCAAAGGGCCAGGCAGTAAATATTTCAAGCTTTGCGGGTTCTCTGCTGCACTCTGCCGTCGGTGAAAAGCGGCCCCAGACAAGGCGTGAGTGAGTGGGCACGGCGCGGCCCAATGAGGCTGGATGACAAAAATGGGCAGTGAGCTGGCCGTGGACTGTGAGCCTTGGAGTGCCAGCCCGATGAGAGGAATTTCCCCTGAAAAGGAGTCTAGAGACGGAAGAAAACCTTGTCGAGCCAATTATTGGAAAATGGAACTAATAGAGTTTAAAAATAAATTTATCCTGCAAATCCCTCTTTTTGTAGATTCTAAGAAGGGACGACCATATGCTTCATTTTCCAATCTGGGTCACCTTGGAGAGCGCAAGCGAGAGCTATTAATAACCCTTCTGGGTCAACAGCGAGTCAGGAAAGCAACTCGGAGGCTGTGACCAGCATGTGAAGCAGCGGCTCCCGCCTGGACTGCCCACTGGAACGACTTGGGGCACTTGAGAGATTCTGACGCTGGGTCCCACACCCAGGGATTCTGCTGTCATCGGTCAGGGTGCAGCCTGGGTGTTGGGTGCTGCAGTCTGGGCTACCGTATGAGAAGCCTGGTCCAAGGTGAGATAGTACCTGGAGTTCAAGGTGAACTTGGCTTTGTAGTGGCTATGTGAATCTAAAATGTTTCTACGCCTCCCCAGACCTTAGTCCCTGTTCAGTAAGCAGGAGACGAGGACGCGGAGGCCACAGACGTGCCGTGAGAGGACAGATGCAAAGGGCGGTGTGGAAACGCTCTGTCAGCTATGCCATTGGTAGAAACAAAATGTCACTATCTTTTCCCTTCCTGGTGGTCTCTGTGGAGGACTCCCTTCCTGCTCCTCCTGCCCCTCTTGTCCCTCACAGTGGTCCCTGTGACCCTTCAGCAGAAAACCTTGCCTGGCTGCTGGGCCCACAGTGACCAAGCCCCATGACAGCTGCCTCCAGCCTCCGCAGCCACTGCCTCACATCGCAAGGCCGCCTCCTCTGCACCCCATCTCCTGCCTGCTCCACAAGCTGGTGGCACCGGTCTCCCCCCAGCCTCCCCCATGCCTCCCTATCTCTCTGGCTACCTGTTCCCCACCTTAGCTGCCTGGGTCTTGTCTTGCCCCTTTAATCCCTACTGCACACGACCATCTGGGACCTTTCCAAAACCAGATCTAAGTGGCTCCTGCCTCTGCAAGACTCACCAGGACTCACAGATGCGCCCCGGGTGCCCAGGGCCCAGGACTCAGAGTGCACCCTGGCTGCCGAGGGTCCAGGACTCACAGATGCGCCCTGGCTGCCCAAGGGCTGCATCCACCCAGACATTTTTGTTTGACTCTCACAGAATGCTATGTTAGGATTTGAATTTGTTGCCAACATTCAAACATTTGTGGACTTCAATTAAATCCAGATTTCCAGCTTCTTCTGTAAATGTTTACGGACCTGGCAATGCTGAGCCCGTGATCCCACATGGGCAGCAGCTGCCGGACCGAGGGAGTTCTATGTTCTTTCCACTCAACCACGGTCCCTGCCACTCCCAGAGGCTGCCGCTGGCACATCAGCCGCCCATTATCATTGCAGAAAATGCTGCTCTCTCTCTTACAACTGCTGGATTCACCCTTGTCACTTCCCATCAGCCCCTGCAGATATTTGGGTTTATGACCTCTGCTAAGGCTCAAGCCTGGAGGCACCTCAAATGCTTGCTTCAGCCACTCTACCTGCCTGGGATGTCTTCCTCCCCAGGCCCCCGACAGCAGCCCTTCCCCTTCCCACAAACTCCCGCTTAGCCTTTAGAGTTCCCCTGGGGGACTCTGTGGGCTCCTAGGATCCCCCAGGTGCTCCTTGATCACTAAACTTACCTCAGCGGATTACAATCACCTATGATTATTTCTGTTCTTCTCCTTTACTAAGAGGCCTCTTAAAGGCAGGGATCTTATGTCTTATTTATTTTTTAGCTCTTGGTATCCTGCCCAGAATGAGTCTTCAATTAATGTTTGTAGAGCTGTCACTGAATAAATGTAGCAGGTGCTCTAGGATGAGAGAAAGAATAAATGAATGAATAAACACGGCAACTCTTCAAGCTTTTTGCCTTTTCTGTTCCCAACATGCACTTGGGGTCGGTGGGAGGCAGGTTCTTCTAGGATGCACACTGTTTCCTGGGCAAATTACTTTCTCTCTCTGTGGTTCGGTTTACTCGTCTGTCCAATGGGAAGGCAATCATGAAATAGTTAACAGGGCGGTGGTGAGGACTGAGCGAGACAATGAACGGAAAGCGTGTAACACGGCACCTGGCACACCAGCACTCCCGCGAATTTAGCGGTTAGTATTTTTCTCATCATATGAAATGTGGTGTCCTTGGCCCAGTGAGCCTCTGGAAGACAGACGGGCACCTGCCGTCCACCTCGGCCCCCAGGGCATCAGCATCTGCTCCGTGATATGCACGTGGCCAGTGGAGGTTTGAATGTCATTGGTCTGGGTTGGGGCCTGGGCATTGTCCATTTTTAAAACCTCCCACAGGAGTCTAAAGATGAGTCAAAACCCAGAGTGAGAGGTGTGAGTGCCCTGAGAGACCGGCCTGGGGGACCTGCAGCAGAGGCAGGCACCTCGGTCAGCCTAAAGCAGAGTGACAAGGAATTGGCCAGCAATGAGCAACAGGAAATCAGAATTTAAAATGCGATACCATTTACATTTGCATAAAGATAGAAATACTTAGGTATACATATATAACAATATGTACAAGATTCATATGTGGAAAACTATCGATGGAAGAAGTCAAATAATTAAATAGATATTCCATGTACATGGATGGGAAGACTCAATATTGTTAGCATGTCAGTTCTTCCCAAACTGATCTATAGATTCAACACAATTGTAAGAAAGTCCCAGCAAGGTACTTTGTGGATATTGACAAGTTGATGCTAAACTAAAGTTCATATCAAAAGGCTCGACTCAGGGAAGCCAAGGCCACAGGAAGGAAAAGAACAAAGTTGCAGGATCGATGCTTCGATTTCAAGACTTACTTCGATGCTACAGTAGTGAAGACAGCGTGGTATTTGTGAAGGGACACACAAACAAGTCAAGAGGAAGGAACGGAGACCCCAGAAACAGACCCGCACAAAGAGAATCAACAACAAGAAGCAAAGGCAATCCCATGGAAAAAAAATACCCTTTTCATCAAATGGCGTGGGCACACCTGGGCATCCACACGCCACAGAGTGAACCCAGACACAGACCTTACAGCCTTCACCAGAATGAACTCAAGATGGGTCATAGACCTAAGTCGAACGTGCCAAACTGTAAAACCTCTAGAAGATAATATAGGAGAAACTCTAGGTGACCTTGTGTTTGGCAATGAGTTTTCAGATACAACACCAAAAGCATGATCCATGAAGGAAAAATTCGGCAACCTGGATTTCATTAAAACAAAAAACGTCTGCGCTGCAAAAGGCACTGTTGAGATAGTGAAAAGACAAGCCGCAGACGGGAAGAAAACCTGTAAAACACACATCTGATAAAGGTCTGTATCCAAAACACACAAAACATTCTTAAAACGTAACAACAGGGAAACAATCCAATGAAAAAGTGAGCAAGAGCCTCAGCAAAGGAGACCTACAGATGGCAGATAAGCACATGCAAAGTTCAAAATAATATGCCATTAGAAATTACAAATTAAAACAGCGACAAGATACCCTTACACACTTGTTAGAATGGCTAAAATCCGGAACACCGACAATACCAAATGCAGACGAGGATGTGGGGCAGCAAGAACACTCTCATTCATTGCCGGTGGGATACAAAACGGTACAGCCACTTTGGAGGACGGTCTGGCAGTTTCTTTCAAAGCCAAATAGTCTTACCACGGGATCCAGCAATCATATTTGCCCACAGGAGTTGAAAACCTGTCTCCACAAAACACTGTAAGCACCGGGCGTAGCGACCTCCTGGGGGTGGAGGAGTCGGCCTGAGAAGCCTAGTTGGGCATCCTGGAGGACCAGGCTATCCGGGCATGCCAGGCCAGCATCAATGCAGGGATGGGTTAGGGTTGGGGATGGGCTGAAGATGACTGGGTCGCCAGGCTGGAGCCCCGCCCCAAGAGGTGCTGTCCAACAAGTCCCTGGTCCCGTGGGGGCTGGCCCTGGGGCGGGAGGACAAGGGTAGTGGATGCCACCAGGTGGTGTAGTTTCCGCTCCACCCGTGTGGTGCAAGAGGCCTCCATAGCAGGGACCAGAAGAGGGCGCCGGAGGTCTGGCGGACCCGAGTTGAAGTTCTGGTTTTGCCACCACCTACTATGTGACTTTGGGGAGGTGATCCCCTCTTTGCGCCTCACTAACCCTTGTCCCATACGGAAAATAAGTGCCTAGAAAGGCAGGAGGTGGTGCGTACAGATTCAAAGAAGCAAGGGAGCAGAGTCCCCGCTCTGCGTCCCGTGTGTGTGCAGTGAGCGCCCAGCCAGGGGCAGCGCGCTCGGGCGAGCAAGTGCGCCCCGGCTCCGGACCTGGCGCCCAGAGGCTGCGGGCTCCCCGAGCTCCACTTCCCAGCACTTACAGCGCTCTCAGCTCCTGCCTTTTGGGGGCACCGCCGCTGGGTCACCTCTTTCGAACCTTCTCGCGCTGCCCTGGCAACTGTCACCAGGGAAACCACCTATGCCACCCGCGTTACGTCACCACGAGTCTACGGTGCCCGAGAGGGAGTTCAGAGAGTGACAAAGGTTCGGGTGGTCCTGGGTGCGGTGGTATGTTATGGAAACAGGGGCGGCGGGCTGCAAGGGGGTGTCGTGTGCCTGGAGACTTTAAAGTGGGTCCAGTGGTCCGCTTCTGGAACTTACGTTTTGAAAGTTTTCTGGACCAAACGTTCGGCACAGAGGCGCACATTCCGCATCCCAGCAGGGGAGATGAAAAGTTAACGATCCCACCATGAATGTCTTTGAAAAAAAATGTTAATAAAAAAAAAGTGGGGGAAAGGTCATGTCGTGATGGTGAGTGAAAAAAGCAGGACACGAAATAGATATTGCTACATAAAGTTACATTTTTTAAAACTGGGCGCAGAAACAAGACTGGGAGGGATGCATGGAAATAGTGGAAGAGTTTGTGTTTGGGTGCTGGAAAGGCAACGCGGTTTTTATGTTTGCGCTTTAGAGGGTTTTAAATACAATGAACACGGTTTATTTTCATAGTGGAAAACACTTCCGAATTTAAGCCATTACTATATCCAGGGCTATTTGGGGGTGGGAGACAAATTTCTGGGAAAGGAGATCCGAGGAAGCTTTCCAAATATTTATCCAGGCCTTTACAATTCGAAAATCTTCAGATATCTCAGAGCTGTCTTTCTTTTTAACCTCATAAGGCAACCACTCACAGACACGCACGAAGATGCGGCACCAGCCCGCGTTTTGCAGAACTTGAGCACAGTATTACGACCCGGGAATTGACACCGACGCAATCCATGTATCGTATTCGGGTTTTCCCACTTTGACTGGTATTCGTGCGCGTATTTAGTTCTGTTCAGCTTTATCACGTGTAGGTTTGATCGCGCTGAAGTCAGGACACTGACCACTTAAACCACAAGAATCATCCCTTGTTGGGCCTTTATAACCACACCCACTTCCTTCTTGCCCCGCCCGCTCCCCCCTCCCCCCACCCGCGCAGGTTCCTAACCCCTGGTGACCACTTACCTGCTTTCCATGTCTAAAACTTGGTCATTTCAAAAATGTTATGTAAATGGAATGAAACAGTATGTAATTTATTGGAATTGGCTTTTTTTCCCCCTCAGAATAGTTCTCTGGAGGTTCACCTTGGTTGTATCAATAATTTCTTTATATTGCTCAGGGTTTTCCGTGGTTTCTTTCCCACTGAAGCATTTCTGGGCTGTTTCGAGTTTAGGGTTACTACAAGTAAGGCCGCTACGAACATTCATGTACGGGTTTCTGTGTGAACCTAAGTTTTCATTTTTCTGGAATAAATGCCCCAAAGTACAGTTGTATGGTAATCACGTTTAGTTTCATATACAAGAGACAGCCACGCTGTTCTGTGGGGTGACTGTACTGCTCTGCGCCCTCACTGCTCTGAGTGATCCAGTGTCTCCACACCTTGGCCAGTGTTTGACGTCACTGTTCTTTATTGCAGCCCTTCCAGTACTCGTGTGGTGACCTCTCATTGTGGGTCCAATGTGCATGATGGACACTTAATACTGGACACTTTTTTCATTGTGCAAATGTGCTCTCTCTCTTTGGTGTAGTGTCTGTTCATGTCTTTTTTGCCCAATTTCTAACTGTTGAGTTTTGAGAATTCTTTATATTCTAGATACTAGTCCTTTGCTGGGCAGGTCGTTTGCAAGTATTTCGTCCCAGTCTGTCGCTTGCCTTTTAATTCTCTTTATATCGACTTCACAGAATGAAAGTTTTTATTTTCGTTAGGTCTGATGTATCCATTCCTTTCTTTTTTG
Organism: Macrotus californicus; assembly: GCA_007922815.1. NCBI lineage: Eukaryota > Metazoa > Chordata > Mammalia > Chiroptera > Phyllostomidae > Macrotus > Macrotus californicus. Next base: position 334,504 of record VMDR010000078.1, on the reverse strand, counting down.
TTTTGTTTTGTTGTAAGTTTTTAAAATATATTTTATTGATTATGCCATTACAGTTGTCCCATTTCCTCCCCTTTATTCCCCTCCACCCTGCACACCCCTTCCCCTGACCCCCACACTCCCCCTCTTTAGTTCATGTCCATAGGTCATATATATAAGTTCTTTGGCTTCTACATTTCCTATACTATTCTTAGCCTCCCCCTGTCTATCTTCTACCCACCATTTATGCTTCTTATTCCCTGTACCTTTTCCCCTTCTCTCCCCACCCGTTCCCCTGATGATAACCCTCTGTGTGATCTCCATTTCTGTGATTCTGTTCCTGTTCTAGTTGTTTGCTTAGTTTTTGTTTTTGTTTTAGGTTCGGTTGTTAATAACTGTGAGTTTGTTGTCATTTTACTGCCCCTATTTTTTATCTTCTTCTTCTTAAATAAGTCCCTTGAACATTTCATATATTAAAGGCTTGGTGATGATGAACTCCTTAAACTTGACCTTATCTGGGAAGCACTTGATCTGCCCTTCCACTCTAAATGATAGCTTTGCTGGATAGAATAATCTTGGATGTAGGTCCTTGCCTTTCATGACTTCGAATACTTCTTTCCAGCCCCTTGTTGCCTGCAAGGTTTCTTTTGAGAAATCAGCTGACAGTTTTATGGGCACTCCTTTGTAGGTTACTGTCTCCTTTTTTCTTGCTGCTCTTAAGATTCTCTCTTTTTCTTTAATCTTGGCTAATGTAATTATGATGTGCCTTGGTGTGTTCCTCTTTGGGTCCAAATTCTTTGGGACTCTCTGAGCTTCCTGGACTCCCTGGAAGTCTATTTCCTTTGCCAGATTGGGGAAGTACTCCTTCATTATTTGTTCAAATAAGTTTTCAATTTCTTTCTCTTTCTCTTCTCCTTCTGGCACCCCTATGATTCGGATGTTGGAATGTTTAAAGATATCCTGGAGGTTCCTAAGCCTCTCCTCATTTTTTTAAATTCTTGTTTCTTCATTGTGTTGTGGTTGAATGTTTCTTTCTTTCTTCTGGTCCACACCATTGATTTGAGTCCTGGTTTCCTTCCCATCACTGTTGGTTCCCTGTACATTTTCCTTTATTTCACTTAGCATAGCCTTCATTTGTTCATCTAATTTGCAACCATATTCAACCAAGTCTGTGAGCATCCTGATTACCAGTGTTTTGAACTGTGCGTCTGATAGATTGGCTATCTCTCTGTCACTTAGTTGTATTTTTTCTAGAGCTTTGATCTATTCTTTCATTTGGGCCATATATATATATATATATATATTTTTTTTTTGTCTCGATGCACCTGTTAGTAGTAAGGGACGGAGCCTTACGTGTTCACCAGGGCGGGGCAACCACGTTGCTGCGTTGTGACGCTGTTTGTGGGGGAGGGTCCAAGAGGGAACAATGGCGCTTGCTCCGCTCTGTGCCGGTTTTCAGTCACTTCCCCTGCTACCCACAGTTAAATTGGGCCCTTCTGGTGCTGAATTCCCGGGTGGGTGGGCTTGTGTACATTCTAGGTCCCTGTGATCTCTCCAACAAGCTCTCCTGTGAGGCTGGGAGTTTCTCCCGCTGCCGCCTCAACCCCCACAGGAGTTTTCAATCAGAGGCTTTCAGGCTTTATTTTCCGGTGCTGGGACCCTGGGTTGCATAGTCTGTCTCACTCCCCAGTTGTTTCTCCCAGTTTATCCACACGTGGGTGTGGGACCACCCAGTCTGCCAGCCACCGCCTTGCCGCGAGTCCTCTCCACCCGGATGCCCATCTCCGCCCCTCCTACGGTCTGGGTGAGTGTTTCTTCTTTAACTCCTTGGTTGTCGGACTTCCATACTATTCGACTTTCTGTCAGTTCTGGTTGTTTTTTGTTTTTAAATTTGTTGTTGTCCTTCTTTTGGTTGTGCGAGGAGGCACAGTGTGTCTACCTATGCCTCCATCTTGATCGGAAGTCCAATTCCTTTCTTTTTGGGATCATGCTTTCAGTGTCTAGTGTGAGAACTCCTGGGCTAGCCTGGGGTCCCAAAGACTTTCCCTTGTGATTTTCTAGAAGTATTAGAGTTTTGTGTTCATGATTTATTTTGATGTAATTTCTGTATAAGTATGAGATTTAGGTCGTTTGTTTCATTTCTTTGCCTGTGCGTGACCAGCACCGTTTGTCGAAAGGTATCCTTCCTCCACTGAATTGCTTTTGAATCTTTGTCAAAATCAGTTGAGCAAACTCAGCGATAACAAAAAAACCAACTGGCAAATGGGCAAAAGACTTGAATGAACATTCCTCCCAAGAAGATACACAAGTTGGCCAATAAGCACATGAAAAGACGCTCAACATCACTCACCACTAAGGAAATGCGAATCAAAACCACCATGAAATACCACTTCGTACCCGTTAGAATGGCTGTCATTGAAACAGTGGGAACTAACAAGTGTTGGCCAGGATGCGGGGAAATTGGAACCCTTGTGCATTACTGGAGGGAATGTAAAATGGCGCAGCTGCTGGAGAAAAGTTTGGTAGTTCCTCAAAATGCTAAATGGAATTACCATATGATCCAGCAATTTCCCATCGGGGTACACACCCAAACTATGAAAGCAGGGACTCAAACACTTTTACACCAGTGTTCATAGCAGCATTATTCACAATAGAGAAAGGGGAAACCAAGCCAAGTGTCCATCAGCAGATGAATGGATAAACAAAATGTGGTATATCCACAGTGGAATATTATTTGGCCATAAAAAAGAATGAAATTTGGATACATGCTATGGCATGGATAAACCTCGAAAACATTACGCTAAGTGAAATATCCCAAACACAGAAGGACAAATATTGTATTATTCCACTTGTTAGGTACCTAGAACATGCAGATTCGCAGAGACAGAAAGTAGAATAGAGGCTTCCAGAGGTGAGGAGAACGGGAAATGGGAGTCACTGTTACAGGTTATGAAGGGTCTGTTTGGGATGACGGAAAGGTTGTGGAGGCAGACAGCGACAATGGTTGTATAGCACTGGAAGTGTGCTTAGTGCTATTAAACTATGCACGTAAAAGTGGTTAAATGGTAAATTTTGTTGTGCATATTTTACAATAAAAATTTTAATGAACAATTTTAAAATGTTCCCCCGACAATATGATAATTGATTTTAGAAGAGAGAGGAAGGAAGACAGGAAACACCGATTGGTTGCCTCCCGTATCCTCCCTGACCGGGGGTCAAACTCACTACCTAGGTACATGCCTGGACCAGGGACTGAACCGGCACGGGATGACATTCCAACCAGTTGAGCCACTTAGCCAGGGCTACCATAAAAATTTTTTAAAATCCTCACCCAAAGACATGTTTCCATTGAGGAGAGAGGAAGGGGTGGTGGTGGGGAGGGGAAAGAGAGAGAGAGAGACGGACAAACAGACATCGATTATTTGCCTGTTGTATGTGCCCCAACAGGGGACTGAACCCGGAACCTAGGCAAGGCATGTGCCTTCCCCAGGAATTGAACCAGCAACTTTCGGTGCATGGAATGACACTAACCACCTGAGCCATGCAGCCAGGGCTACAACAGAAATTTTTAAAAATTAGTTGAGCATCTTCATGTGGGTCTAATTGCTCTTTTTTTAAAAAACAATTCCCAAATTAGGCCCTTTCCACGTTTCAACGGAGCTCCAACTTTAAGTGGGGCCTATATCCACGTATTTATTTTTTTATAATCATAAATGTAAGGTCACCAAATCGATTTCCCTTCACTGACATTACACTCACATTCTCTCCCTGCAAAAAAGTGCGTAAAAGCAGCCAGTGATCCTGCTTTTCGTGTGAGAAGCAAAATGGAAGTAAACACCATCACAAGTACAAATACCTATGTTTTAAATGTGACATTAGTCGTTATAAACCTCTCTTTTATTCTTAAAGTAGCAATAGTACCCTTATTACCACTGTTGTCAAGTAGGTTACGAAAAGTGCTTTGCAAACTGGAATGCTCTTCAGTTGTCATGTTTTATGATAGATTTAGTTGTTTTGCCTCAAAATGGAAGCAAGCTTCACGGCAGCTTAAAACCAGGCTCCACGTGGCCCGCCACATTCCAGGGCTCTGCGCTTAAGGACCTCAGCTTTGCAGGTCCCAGATAAAATTTGGTCACTGTACCGGGAGTGTCTCTTGGGGCTAGACCTGTAAGTCATAGTATTAAGTGATTGGCACTAAGCCACTGTTTATTTTAGGGGATTGTGACCCATATATCCAGAGCCTCACCCTACCTGGAATCAGACACCAAAGAAGCCAAGAGTCATTAGGAAAATATTGTGAGTATGGATTCAGAGCAAACAGAGGCAAACTTCCTCAAGATATTTTTTCCCCCCAGGGTTAAGCCTTATGAAATACTCCTCTTCACAGTGGGGAGCTCCCACATAGATTAAAATTGTTCATTTTCTCCAGGTTGAATCAAGTTCCTTCTGGCTGGAAGGTGCTGGTTACACACTGTCCGTTCTACCTCTTCAACTCACCCTGAATTCGGGCTTCTCTTGGCCACCAGCCTCATATTATCCCCCCGTGTAGTTTGTGTCTCAGCCTAATACCGTTTTGGCGGCAGTCAAGTCTTATTTTACCCATGGAACTATTTTGTCTAAGAAGTGTTTGCATACATGGTGATCTCATCCATCATATGCTGACTTTATGAGAAAACTCAAAGTCCTGCCAAGGCTCCTTAGTCCTGAGTTCCACGGGGCCTCTGACAGAGGAGCTCTGTCCCGGCTCTCCCCCACGCCCTCAGCCCAATGCATGGGCAATCTAGTTCACATTTCCCACAAATGTTCTCAATGTCACTCTTAGTTCTATCACTGTCTTTCAGAACACACGGATGAAAGCCATCTGGTCTCAGTGACCATCGGTTTCCTCCTGTTGATTAGGTCCCCAACACCTCGTGTATTTCCTAGTTTTGGATTTACCCCCTTCATAGTAAAGGCCATCTAGATGCAAATCCCATCCTCCTTCTCCTAAAGGCCAACATAAATACTGGCTGAGGCGCTCCAGATATGAGAAAATCTGCGGATGAAGTAGCTACAGTGTATTGGAAAGAACACTGGACTTGGGACCCGGATGGGGAGCGTATATGGGTGTGGTGGGGGCTGGAGATGAAGGGAGCGACAGTATCCTGCGAACAGAGAGGGCTCTGTACAGCTGCCGTCCCTTCCAGCACGTGGTCTCTCCACGTCCCCACAGGTCTCAGGTTCTGGGTCTGTGCCTCAGCTCTGTCGCTTTTCAACTGTATGGCCTTGAACACCTCAGAGCTTTCCTCGGTGAAGAAGTCAGGGTGATGCATACTTCTGAGGTTTTGTGCGGAACAAATGGAGAAGAGTATGAAAGCATTTTATATACAGCATACCAGTGTGCATAAGTCAAATATTATCACAGTGGAACATGGACTGTGTTTTAAACTCAAATATGAGGACATTTGCAAATAGTGGGATAGTTCACTGTGGCCTAGAAGCATGTTAAAAAGCTTTGCCAAAAGTAGAACTTGGGTTGTCTTTAAGGACTGAACTCACTGGGAGTGGAGGGGAACATTCAGGGAAGTGGCAGGGGACAAGCAGAGGTGCCAGGTAGTGGGGAGCATAGGACTCTGGCCCCAGCAGTACCGCTGGAGCTCAGGAGCAGAACAAACCCTTGTCCTTTCTGAAATAGCTGTTAGGACTCCCTAGAAGCATCTCTTAAAATGTCAATTGGAAGCTGACTGAAGTTCCTGAGTAACAGCTTATAAATCACTTTCTCATAGACTCCTGTAACAATCTACAAGATAAACAGGATCATGGAAATTACCTAGTTCAATCTCAGTTCATGGCTAGGAAGACACTGAGAACACCAATCAGGTCCAGGCTAAACAGTTGGTGGTGGGCCGAAACCAGGCTGTCACCCCTGATTTTATTTATGATATAAATGAAATTAATGTGGCCCACCCAGCATTAGCCCAACATTGCATGTCTCTAACCCTGTTGGAGCCTACCACTCGGGTACAGGGGCTCCGGTCCCACACCCACAGCCTTCTCTAGCTATGGGACCTTGAATTAGTTACTCGAACTGTTCATGCCTCAGTCTCCTCCTCTGTGAAATGAGATCATAGCTCCGAATGCTTAGGGTTGTTAGGAAACCTAAATGGCATTATACTTGGGAAGTGCTTACAGCAGTGGGTAGCACACAGTAAATGCTCAATAAATGTTAGCCGTCGGCCCTGTTTGGGAAATAGTCTTTAACCGTGGCTCCTACCAAAGGCACAAAATGTTCTTTCTCTTTTCTGGGAACTTGATTTTTATGCCAGTCTGAGGAATGATTTCTTTTCCCAAACTGAAATAAAGAGAAGACATTTGTTGTGTTCATTTACTTTAATAACACATTTACCATGTTACCACCATGGAATGTAAAGTCAGGTTAGACAGGTCTCCCCACGCGCAGTAGAGCCTTCTGTAGTGCACAAACGTCTGTGTACAGTGTCTGACAACAGCTCGCTCTTACATCATTAATCACGTCCATCACAGGTAAATTGTTTAGGTTAGCATTTCTGATGCTTCCAGAGAAAAAGAAACACACTGCACACATTTCAAAATTGGTTTTCATTATCTTTGCATTAGCACTTAAAATACCTATTTCTATTTCAAGGTAGCATTTAAAAATTACTGTAATGGAACAGCAGCAAAAATGTAATTCTGCAATTACAAAATAGCTAAATTAGGATCCAGAATTATCTTATGTTTACAAGTATGAGTCTAAAATAAATACTACCTTGTAGCAGCCGTCATCAGCCTCTTAGGTGTGGTTCTCACACACACACACACACACACACACACACACACACACACACACACACACACACACACACACACACGTTCAGTTGTGGGCAGGTTTGTGACGTCATATGCTATGCTCTGTTCTGAAAGGGTTGCGAGCCAACCAGCCCTAAAAACAGAAGTGCTTATCCAGTGCACAAGGCAGGCAGAAAAAACCAAAACTGGGCAAACAGGATTCCTACATAACATCAAAAGCATGTGATATTCTGCGGCAACTGGGAGTCCTTCAGGACTGGCAGGATGTGTTCGTGAGAAATAATTTCACCAAAAGAGATGAACGAGGTGGACATTTGAACACTGTCAAGTGCATTTAAAAGTGGCATGTTTCTTATGTGCTAATCTGACCCCTCTGAATAGTGCACTGAGTGAACGAGTCACTGGGAATTCAGTCACCCAGCAAACCAAGCCTACAAGAAAGGAAGCCAGTATTCAAATTACCATGTTACCACGGTCTGACCCACTCAAACGATTTATTTCCAACATAAATACAGAACCTCAATATGAGATCGCTAACTACGGCAGATACCACCACCAGGACCGAGACGCAGCTCTTCTTCTAAGGTTTAGGTTTATCCCAGAATTCCTTATACAGGGAATAGCCCATACCTAAAGAAAAAGAACACTGGTTAAGCATTGAAGTATTTTTCCAATATTAAGAAAATCAAACACAGTTCATAAAATAGCTACAAGTAGCACCTTTGCTAGCCTGCAATCTTTATAAGGGAACAAGACCGTGGGGCTGCTTACACTCTTGCCTTCTTAAACAATTTGTTTCTAAAATTATTTTTACAGTTTCCCAAGTAGCTTAAGGCTAGTATGACTAGCTCAGACTGTTCAGTATTTATCTGGTGACTTTAAAAGCTGTCGCTCTTGCTACATAATACCAGATAAAGTCAATGAATCACAAAGTCAATAAAAGCACGTAACACCTACATTAAGAAGGTCTTTCCCACCTTCAGCTCAATCAAACAGCAGTCATGCCTCTGCCACACCCGGGGTCTGGCCTACTGGCCTGTCTCGCCCCTTCAGTGAAATGACAAACTCAGTGACGGACAGGGCTGTCTCTTCCTTCCTTACAACCTCAGTGAGATACACCGGGTGGGACAAAAGAAGGCTTACAGTTGCTCGTTTAGAAAAAGAGTTCAATAATAAATAATCACACAAGAATAAACTCTGTTTTGCAAACTCTCGACTGTAAACCTATTGTTGCCCGTCCCCGTGTCACAGACAGTAAAACGGTGTCACTACCTGAACCACTGTTTATTAACTCACTTCCCCACGAAAATGAACGTGATGTTTGGGTACCACCTCAAAGTTAGCTTTAGGTAGCGACGCTGTTGTTAGCAAAGAGACCCGTTAGTGGGGCCACACACTCGAAACTTCCCGTAGACACCCACCGAGAGTCATGGCCCCCACGACGAAGCCTTGGGCAGCCACGCGCATGTGGATCAGGTGGACGGACATTTTGGTGCTCCCCCGGCTCTTCAGTTTATACAACCCGTAGGCGACAATGGCTGCGAAGCCCGCCATTCCTGAGAGACAGCACAGTTATGTCAGATACGGGGGCAGGGGGCCGAGGCGGCTCCGCCGTCCATCAGTGCACTTTCTACTGCCTTTATAAAAATGCTTTAAGAGAACATTCATTAGCTAACATACAATTGTGTTTTTAATCTCCTCCCCCCGGAACCAAAAACCCAAAGATGGGAGCAAAACTAGCAGATTCTGAAGGTTACGACTTTCAAAGTGCGGGTTTGTGAAGCCAGCAGGTAAACTGCTTTCAGAGAGCCAGGGAACCCCTCTGGTCTCCGATGGGGATCGATCAGGACGAGCGGCTGTAATAAACCACGACTGAGGACAGCTTTCAGAAAGGCGTGCCGAGTCCTTCTAGCAGACCGCTGACACTAACAAGGGTGGTCGGTCTCCGGATGCCCCAGCACTTCACTGAGATACGAGTCAATAAAACAAGAAGTCTAAATACACAGAGCAGAACTTTTATAACGAGAGCTGTATGATGCCAATCTCAGCATATCTGAATCACGTGTAAAAAATCTGCAAGTAAGGCTTACGGCTGGGCTCGATGGACGAGCCGATCACACTTCGATTGTTACAGTGTGCAAACTGATTATCTGAGCTCAAAGTCCAACTTACCAATGGGGACAAACGGGGCCTCTTTGGCTTTTCGGATAAATTTAGATCCCTGACCTTCATCGTATGAAGAAAGAGAAACATCTGTGTTGGATGACATACTGCTTGAAGAATCTTCCTGAAAGAGAATTTCCATGAGGCGCTGCAATTAAAAACACCTAGAACATTAAATGCCTGGATGCACTTAAAATCCTGGTTTCCATAAAAACCTGGGATATGCTCTTCACGAACTGTAAGAACTATTTTTAGGGATCAACTGCATTTCTGATGCACGGCCACTTGTAGGGAGGGCTGCATGTACCACCCACCCCCACGCTGTTCTCACGTTCCTCCACACGACCATTTCCTTTTCAGCACGACTTCGCTAATAACAGTGAATTTTACATTACTTTTGTCAATTAAAATAGTAGCTATTACTTTTCTATCTTCATCCTTTTATTTTCTTCTTCATACTTGGTCAAGTTCAACTTGACAACTTTAAATCACTCAGACCAAAGTGATACTCCTCTTGCCCCTTCCATACCATGGTGAAAACCCTACTAAGCACTTTTAAGTGTAGGTGAGTGTAGTCTTTATTGCCTAAACTACAATGGACTCCTTTACCCCAACAACATGCTACCTGGGTTCACTTCTTACCTCTGAAGAGTGACACTCCCGGCAGGGCTAGAAATGTCTCATTTTAAACCTAACTGTTGTTCAATTGAACCAAAACATAGCCTTTCAGTTTTTTATGACTTAGGGTTATCATTTTTAACATCGCCGCAGCATAAAAATCAAACCTCTCTCAGGGTCTTCTTAATAAAAGAGCACCTCCTAAGCTTTAGCTCTGTCTTCCTTTACACACTTTTTATTTTCTGAGTTTCCCTCTTAAAATTCTGGACTTCCTATTATAGTATTATCTTTTCAATGGTCTCAAAAAAGGCAAGATACTAGCCTGATGATTATATGAATAGGGGACATGAAGAAAACAGATTCATCTCGATTCTCACAAAGGCTGAGGGCTCCCCTCTCCCACTCCAGTCACCTTCCTTTACAACGGAAGCTAACAGGCATGTCATCACAATGAGGTGACGACAAGCCCAGTTCCACCTTAGTCACAGTAACCATTGGTGGGGTGGATCTGAGCTGCCTGTAGGCTCTGCCTACAGATGACACGAGGGAGTCAAACACAGCACCTGAGTGCCCAAGTCTCTGATTGGCATCCGCTGCAACCAGGCCGAAGGTCAGCCGCCCAGCCCACTACCCACGTAGAATCTCACTTCACTTCTGGGCTTTTCGTGTGCATCACACTCCCTCAGTAACAACAGCTCTCACGTGACACCTGGCGGTTCAGGCGTTGTGAGTGGTGGGCTAGGGCCCTCAAAGAAAACCCAGCTCTAGAGGAGAGGTTTACTACTTAGTTTGAAAAGTGGATCATCCCTCAAGCCCCCATCTCCACTGGCAAGAGGTGATGATTCTGTGATCTGGCCAAGAAGACAACCTTACTCCAGAGCAGTTCAACAGCATCACAGAGCTAGATATCAGGAAACTCAGATTAGAACTGGACTTCCTCTTTTTGTAATCCATTACCTGCTAATTGAACAAACCCACTTACTGAGCTTTTATTACAAGGTGGGGCAAAAGTAGGTTCACAGTTGTTCGTATAGAAAATAATGCTGTAACTAATAAACAACAAGAATACACTCTCTGTTTCACGTACTCACATCTGTAAACCTCCTTTTGCCCCACCCTGTATATACAAGGTCCAACAAGCTCAAGGTTCGGGACGCTCACTGCACTATCTGAAGAGACAACACAGAGACACAAAAATAATTAGTCGTTCAAAATTAGATTTTTTTAAAAAAGAGGCATGAGTGTGATTAGTTGCCGAGAGCATAACAGACAATGAGAACTAAAATGAGTGTGCTTTTAGCTCAAGTATGTTTGGGAAGTTTCACAGAGAAATACTTGAGAATGGCCTTCAAGAAACTACGTAAATGGACTAGAGAGAAATGAAACACTATTTATTTTAGGCTCGTATATGCTCATTAGTTGCCTTCATAAACTCACCATAAACCTCTCAACGGGCATAACTTTTATCACAAACTCTCCTTCCAGCTCCCTTGCAGATCCCCACTTGAACGACATCAAACATCTTACAGATGATCTCTGGACCTCCTCCCGGTCTGCACAAGCTGATTCCTCCAGCCCCATCCCTCCATCTCCCTCATGCTCTCTCCTGGCCGATTCCCCCCACTTTTCAGGTTCCGTTCACTGACCTCTAGAAAGTCTTCTTTGATTCTCTACATTCATGAAAAATGTTTTGGTTACGCAGTCCTTAGAATGCTGTTTTCTCTATCAAAAGCCTTGTAACTGCCTGTTTAACTGATTCTCTTCCTGGAATCCTTGACGCCAGGAGGCTCCACCTGTCTCCACTGCCTGGCACGATGCTGTGCATACAGTAAGCACACCACAGAGTGGTGAGTACATTTACAAGTAGTATTTTTCAACAATTAAAGTTATTCTAAGGTAACTTATTTAGGAATACTTAGTGGAAAAAATAACAATTATACATATTTGTAGTTTAATCGGTAAGAAAAATGCCAAAGCATATACACCTAAGTGCTCACTTGTTTTTCCTTATATTCATTCTATTTATGAAAATAGAAATGAGAACCAGAGTAGGTCTTGGTTTCTTGCAATGAGACAAAACTATCATATACCACAATCCACTTTTAAAATCTAGCACCTTCTTCTGCAGTCATAAAAGCATTTTCTTCCTTTGCCCTAAACTAAGAGTCATTTGAGAATTGTCTTTAAAAGCAAGAAAGTAGGCCGTTTTCCCTCTACACTCTCACACCTGGATCACTATAACTGTCCAAGAGGCAACTGAGGAAAATCCGCCCCGTCCCGCCCACAGGAGGCAGACACTGGCTGTGCCTGTCCTGTGTATATAAAAGAACAGAAGAAAACCCAGATTCATTCTTCATAGACTCTGAAATCTGTGTGAGCAGGACCTTTGATCCGGCTTTCAGAAAGTAGTCCCTGGGGTAAGAATCAGGATGTGGGGGACCATGTGGTCATTATTTCCTTTAAGTGACTAACGATAATCTGTCTCTGATCCAGAACACTTTGTGTGAACATTTCAGGATAATATCAATAAAGAGGAATATTAAAACTCCAACACTGAAATCAAATTATATTTTATACTATGTTACAAATTCTAACCCTGTTTTATTTATAACACTGCCTGAATATAAGATTGTGGTAATTCTTTCTACTCACGACCTAGAAACTTCCCAGGTGTCATGATTTACAGACACCTAAACTGAAAATGGTTAACTTTTAAAGTACCAGGATCAGTAACTATAAATCATATAACTTGAGAACAACAACTCATGGTTAATTCTTGCCAACAGCCTTATTTTACAGATGGAAAAAGGGTTAGAAAGGGCGATGTGAACTGCTCAGAATACATTTCTGGCCGGGTACGACTAGAACCAAGCTCCCCTGACACACACAGTACAGGGTTCTTTTGATTGACAACATATTGCCAAGCCATCGATCCTATGATGCTGGTATATTTTTAATCTGAAAAATATTAAAATCCATTCCTTTACAGAAGCCCCATCTCTTTCTTTGAATTGTAAAAGACATGGTAAGTCATGCCTAAAATTAAATGGATCCTCCTTCCCCGGGGACTTACCTAACAATTTCAACTGTGATTTGAAAAGATTTTTTCCCATTAGTACCACTTCCAGATTTTCCTTCGATCATTTTCTCATCCACACACAGCAATTAACCCAGATTCCTGTTAGAAAGTTGAACAGGTGCATAAAGAGGCACCAGTAACCAGATATTCAAAATCAGAATAAAAAACAAATTATTCTGTCCAGTGAGTAAGGTACTACTACTGACGACCTTTCCAAATGCATAGGGACCTAGAAGAGGCTTAAGGGAAGAGGAGCTGCCCAGCGTCCGGTGATGCAACAGACGAAGGATCTTCACAGCCTGTCATTTCGCTCTCAGCAACTAACCACGGTGATTTCAAATTTTGATTTTGCATCAGTCATAGTTTGTTTAAAAATGGCTGCCAAGGCTCCACCCCGAAGATTCTGACTCAGCCTGTGCGCGGCAGGGCCCGTGGAGAGTGTCTTAGCAGAAGCAGCCCCCGCTCCCCAAGTGACTCTGGTGCATACCGAAGGTAGGACAAGCCCTGGTACATACGCCTCAAATATATGTTCGTCCTGCTGGGGCCCGGTATTTCAGTCTGTGACACCTGTACACCCAAACCGGTCCTGCTGGAAAGTGCCTTTGGTAGGGATTCCCCTGAAGAGGGAAATAGCTGCTTCCCACACCGGTAATAAAAGGATGGGGCGAGTAACAATGCCGAATCATTTCGGCTGCTCCCACTCCTAAACCCGGGCAACGTTTTATCATCGCTAACCGGAAAAGACTTAAATTCCGTCACAGATGCTTTAGACAGGGCCCGGGGCCTTCTCACTTTCCCAGGGCAGGAGAGGGAAGCGGAGGGTGGGCGGAAACGACGGGTCGCAGAGAAGAGGAAGTGAAGGCTGGAAGGTCCTGTGGTTTTAAGCCCTCCTCTCAACCTTTCCACCGTCCTCCCCTCTCTCTTCCTGTGACCTTGCCAGGACTCTTAAGGACGGAGCGCTCGCCCTCCCACTCGCTCGATTCCGGTCTCAAGGCTCGGAGTTCCCACTTCGGGTCATTCATTACTGTTCCACCCGTAAGTCTTCTCTTCCAACCACGAGTCACTGCACAAGCATCTGCCTCACCTCCGCGCTGGCTCCATATCCCCTCATGGGACAGGGAGTCAGGCCTCGTCTTTGTACCCCCAACCTCCGGAAACCACGAGGTCTGGCCTGAGCCCCGCCACAATACCTCGCCCCCTTCACCCCAGGCTTTGCCCCACTCCCAGTCTCGCGGCTCCAGCCTTCCCAAGGTGCTCTCGGCCAAGCCACGCGTGACCCCACTTACTCCCGCCCCAAATCCGGGCGTCCCGCGTTACCAAATGCCCCTTCACACTTCACTTACCAACAACAGGACCTCTCAAATACCAACCCGCTTCTGCCCCCGCCCGCGCACGCCGTCGGGTCTGCTTCTCCCCGTCTCACCCCCAGCCAACTCCAGCCAATCAGAAGGTCGGTCTCGTTGGTGGGTGGGTGCGTACGTGTGCGCGGTGGGAGGGGCTTCCCAGAGCGGGTCGCGGATTGGATAGGGCGACGCGGCGCGGCTCGGAGTTCCGGACTCTTGCGTGGGAATTGCGTCAGAGGTGAGCTCTCGCAGTCTGGGGTTTGCGCGAGGGCGCCGGAGAGGCCCTGGCTCCTGCCCCGGAGGGACCTCAGGTTTCTCTCGCACTCTCTCCCCCGGGCCGGGTGGCGAGCAGTGCGAACGCCGTCTACGGAGCGGGCCGGAGGACGGGGCAGGGGATGCGGCGTTTCCACCGCCGCCAGTCTGGGTGAAGTTGCAGCTCTGTCTTACCCTCGGACGGGGAAGGCGGTGGGAGCGGTCGATCTTTTCCGCTCCCTCGGCGAATATCCTTGGCGAACGTGCTCTGTCGGGCAGCTGGTGGAGCCCTTCATGGAGCTTACACTCTAGTGGGGGGCAGCCATGAATCGCCAGCACTGGGTAGCTGGAGCTGTCACCCCACCCACGTCGGAGGAGGTATCGCTGAGGAAAGAAATGTCAGAGGCCCCTGTGACAGTGACCTTCCGGGGACAGAGGCCCTCATTTGTTCGTAGAGTAGATACTCAATAACTACTGAGCGAATTGATGCAAAGTGCCAGTGACTGTGCGTTGGGGACGATATCAGTCTCTCAGCGTAACCACAAAGACAGGCAGATTGCCACGGGCGCTGTCATACAGCTGGAACTAAGTGCCATGGGGCAGGGTTTTGATCGTCTCATAATTGAGTTAAGACACATGGAGGGGACATTCACGCTATGTTCGATAAACTAAAAACCCCATACCTGATTCTGTAGTATGCGCTGAGCTCCTTGAATGCGTGTATTTTGTCTGGTTCATGCCAGTGTCTCGAACACTGTTTTTGAGTTTAGTAGGAGTCTAATAATGTTAAATGCAGTTGGCTGGAGGGCTTCCAGGGTACGTAGGGATAATCAATTGGGGACTCATCCAAGATCATTAAAGCGATAAAAGAGCCGGACGCACTTCAAAATGAAGGTGAACCGAAAGTGTTTTCTAGAAACACAAAGGCTAGTAGCACAAGTGACCACAGCATATTCATTCCTGACGGGGATTTATACAAATGAAAGTAATGTTAGCTAGTTTGCTTATCAATCCCATTGCATGAGCTGATCCCACTGTAGTTCTGGCACGGAGGGCAAAGAGTAGGGGAAGGGCAAAACTTCGTGACTAGAGCAGAGGAAGAGGGTAACGGAAAGTGAATTTAAGCTGCCCTGGGGAGGACTTTAAATACTAATTAAAGAACTTGGATAGCGTTCTGTTAGGTGGCCCTTGAAGGCTTTGGCATAGGTTGTTGTCAAGGGCAGAATGCATTCGAGGTCCTTGGCAGTGAAGCGGAGGGTTTCAAAGGACTCTCAGTATCACTCCGCCAGAGAATGAAAATCTGTTCAGGAAGTAGCCCGTCGCGTTCTTTGTGCTGAGGCGGTGTCCTGGGTCTTGGGGCTATGAAGGCTGCTACACGCAGCAGTGCCATCCCCCCTCCCCACCCCAACCTCGAGAAGGACCACTGCTTTGGGGCAGCAATAGTCCTTACAGTCCAGTCCCCAGGGAGAGTCAGCTAGGGTCCAGGCCATCGTTAAGTTCCATGTTGGAAGGCTACCCTGAGGGGCTGGCTACTCATTATGTTACAACTCTGTACTTTTTACACTTGGCAGAATCAGAGTAGGACTTAGGCTGCTTGTTAACTTCCCAGGCACATTAATAGCGTGTTTTAAAGTGTTTTTTAAAAAAATTTATCTGAAAGGTAGGAGCTTTTAAGCAAACAAAAGATTCTCGCTTGGCAAAAAGTAATCGGACCCCTCCCTGGACTACTTATTTAAGTGTTTTATAGGAAATGCTATTTTTCCCCCCGGAAGGAACAGCTGGTAATTATATCTGACTACCATGTTCTGCTCATGTTTAAGATGGTTTTTCTTTTTTTTTACAATTTATATATTCTAGAACATTAACTCTGAAGGTACCTGGTCCATCGCTCCGCCCTTTAGGAAGAATAGCTCTAAAACGCAATTTCAGGACCCTCTACAGGAGGAAAAGTCACAACCGCCTTTTACATTTTATGAGATGGGATGATAGTGTTTAAGGACACAGACTCTGGAGCTTGCTTTGCTGCTTACTAACTATGTGATATTCAGCACATGACACAATCATTCTGTGCCTCAGTTTCTTCCTTTGTGCAATAATAGGAGCAGCCTAATAGGGCTCAGAGGGTTAGGTGACATGTGAAAACCCAGCATTGCTGGGCGCATAGTAAGTGGTGTATATGTGTTAATGACGTCCTGCAGGTCTTACTTAGCTTACCTGCAAACACAACAGATAGTTGCATGTGTGTGTGCTTTGCACTTTGAAAAGTGCATTGGCTACAGAAGATTTACATAAAAACCACGAATATAACATAATACAACCAGGACTTGAGCAGGTAAGAAGCAAGGGGCTACCAGGCACCTTTCCTTTTTGAGTTTACCCGGCCTCCCACTTTGAAATGATTCATTTCAGCCAACCATGGAAGGTGCTTCTCCCCTTAGTAACCCGTGCGGCAGTAGGATGTGTGTGTCTACATAGTGATGTTTTCTTTAGTGGACAAAAATGCACTTTGCATATTTTAGTCTCGACTTGGCTTTTCCACTGACGCACTCAGTATTATTTGTTATTTTTGTTCAGAGCAGCGGCATTCTTAACAAGTGCCAAGGAGGAAAAGTGAGATGGAGTAGAAAGGGCACCGGCCTGGCGCCCCAGGGCTGCTGCCACGCACGAAGTCAAAGACATGGGTTTGAGTGCTTATTAGCATTATGATCTTGAACAAGTTATTTGGCCTCTAGGAACCTCAGCTTTTTGATCAACAAAATGGGGCTATTAATAAGTACCTTCTAGGGTGCTGGCTGCTGTAGCTCAGTGGATTGAGTGCGGGCTGCCAACCAAAGGGTTGCCAGTTCAATTCCCAGTCAATTCCCACACATGGATGTTTCTCTCCCTCCCTTCCCCTCTCTCTAAAAATAAATAAAACCTTTAAAAAACAAGTACCTTATAGGGTTGCATTGTGGAATCTAAATAACCTTCCATAAGCCAGCAAGACCAAAGTAGCCACGGGAATATAAGGTACAGCATAGAGAATATAGTAACATTGCAATCGTATATGACGTCAGGTAGGCACTGGACTTTTCGGGGGGTCACTTTGTAAGCTGTATAAACATCTAACAACTATGTTTAGGAGAGAGAAAGTGTTCGCGTGATCTCTACATCTTCCCTCTGTTCAACCAATGCACCGGTTTCTGTTCTTATCACACTACGAAAACCACAGTAGTGAAGGACGTACGTAGTTCAATGGACGTAACTCAGTTTCTCCACCCACGTCTTACTTAACTCCTCTGTCTTTTTTGACACTGTAAACCTTCCCTTGACATCTTTCCCTTGGCTCTCCTCCAGGCTGGTCATTCTTTCTTCCTCACTGTCACTGAATTCACTTCCGCTGTCCCTTAAATATTGGTGTTTTCCAGGGTTCTATGCTGACTCTCTTTCCTTCTTACTATCTTCCCTTCTCTTGGGATGATCTCATGCACTCTTACGGGTTTTTGTAGTCTCATCAGCCCACTGATACTCTCTTCTCTCCCTGCCATATTTCTTGCCTCAGCTCCAAAACTGTCCAGGGTGGGGCAAAAAGTAGGTTTACAGTTGTGAGTTCATGAAACACAGAGTTTATTCTTGTGTTATTAATTATTGTATTTTCCATAGCAACAACTGTAAACCTACTTTTGCCCTACACTGTATATTCAGTTGTGTTGGACATCGGCACCTCGGTATTCCAGAGTCCGTAATGTGTCATAAGTGAACCGAATTAATCATCCTTCTCCTCCCCTTCCCCCTGCTCTGGACCCCCTCCTCCCGGCAAGCTTGCAATTTCTCCTGAACTACTTGACTTGGTTGGTGGACCCCTTTTAACCAGACATGAAACCTGCATAATCCGCTATGCTCTCCCTCCTTTTGTTCACATCCCATGAGTGACACCTGAGCAGGGAACTGAATGATGGGCCAACCCTATGAAGATCTCCCGGGGGGGGTCCATTGCAGAGATGAGACTGCACTCGCGCAGTGCTGTGCCCCGGTCGGTCATTCCGGCCCAGAGTGCCCCATCCCTGTACACAGTGAGGTTGAGAGGGTCACAGGACAGCACTTAAACAGATCAAATTAGGAAATACATTTGTATCATTTTAGGCTTCAGACAAGACTGTGTTCACTGACAGCGTTTTCAAACAAAAAGCTGTGAAGTTGTCACTGAAAAATGGATCTTGGATTCATTGCACTTCTCCCCAATTCCTTTCTGTTCTTCCTCAGTGATTTATTGGGGTGGGAGGGGGGGTAGAGGAGATGAGCCCATGGGCAGAACTCCCCTGACTTAGCTGAAGCCTTCCTGCCTCTTCACCTCGTTTGGGAGGCATTTAGTTTGGGGTTAACAAAACAGCCGTATCTTCTTAAAAATTTGTATACTTTCATATCCCATATATTTTGTTATTAAATGTCTTTCAGAGAGAATGAGTAGGCAGAATTTGGTCTTTTTAATATGCAGTTTTATGGGATTTATATCCTGATTTTAAATTAGAAGCGTTTCAATCTTACATAATCTGTATCACTAAAATGATTGACTTATTTTTATATTATGTACTTGTACGGGTTTGGGATTAGATTACATAGAAACAGAATTGATTACTGGAAGCAAAAGCTTTCTGTTTACCACAGGCGAGCAGCTCTTTTTATCAGAAAGGCTAGACACGATTTTCTACCTGGACTCCCTGGCCGGTTTCTGACAGTTGGTATGATGTCGAGTACTTGGTTGTCGTGAATATTGGACGACAAGCACCCTGGCAGCAAAGCCGGCTGCATTTTCACCCACACTGCCCGGCACTGTTATACACATGGGACACCTCCAGCAAGACTGTGAAGGACTCAGGCTGTCTCTTTGCAGGGGTGAGCCCCTGAGTTCAGTGACACTGGCTGCCTGTGGGCCCTTGTGCCTTCTTAATTCTCTTGATCACCTTCTGAAAAGAACCCTCCTCTCTTCCCCTCCACCGCCTTGGATATTGATTGCCTTTCTGCTTTCTCGCACTCTGTCTCTCCCAACAACGCTTTAGGGCTATTTTTACAGTCTGTTAATTCTCTGAGAATGAGGTGCGTCTTCTGGGAGGCTCTGCCATACTCAATGGCCCTGCAAATAGGCTTTTATTGACTTATCTCCAGGCTCTCCAAGTCATTTTGCCCTCACACTGAGTGGAGGGCACCATCTGTTGATCTCAATGGCTTAATGAATTGAGGGCTCGTAAATGCAGCTGACATCTAAATTAGTTCCAGCCCCAGTAAGGACCAAATAATGGATGGGAAAGCTACTTTCATAGCTCTGGGAGAAAAATGGATTACACGAACAGGCACTTCACTCAAATTGGTGGCCCTGAGTGACTCTCCCTACGCTGATGTTTTTGCTCAGGGACAGGAACCTGCCACCTGCCCTGTTCAGGGAAGTCTGGACAAGAAAGGTTATCTGCCGACCCCAGTTCACTCAGGGGATCAGCACTCAATGTTGTTGATCTTTTCAGAGAACGACTTTTGTTTCTTTAAGGAATTTCCTCTTTGTATTTCTCTTCTCCTTTCCATTTATTTCTCTTCTGATATTGATCTTGTCTTTTGCTTGTTTTGGGTTTAGTTTGCTCTACTTTTTCTAATGTCTTAAGGTGGAAGGTTAATGCATTGATTTTCATGTACGTTCGGTGTGTTTGATTTTTGTTTTCTTTCATCCCCAAGGATGTTACTGTTTCCCTTGTGATTTCTTCTTCGACCCATGGGTTATTAGAAGTGGGTTGTTTCACTTGCCCATAACTGTGAACTCCTTTAATTTCCTTCTGTTAATGATTCAATGTAATTCTCTTTTGGTTGGGTAACACGCTTTGTGTGATTTCAGTTCTTCTGAATTTATCGAGACGCGTTCACGGTCTAGCACGTGGTCTGTCCTGGAGAGAGCACTGTGTGTATTCTCCCGTTGAGTGCAGTGTTTTACCTGTCCGGGTTTTCAGCTATTCACTTTTCACTCCCCCAAACATTATTAATCCTCTGAGTTCCAGGTCCAAAGAATTTTGTTTGTCAAGTCTTTCTTAATCCCCCTTGTCAGCTCCCTGGCTGTGTTACAGCCCACATCAGTGTTTCTCAGCTCTGGTGTTAGCTGCGTCTCAAAACTGTATCTGCAAATCCCCGAAACCTTCCTTCTAGGAGTAATTTTGAGCGTGCCATTGAAAGGGTGAACCAAGTTGGTGGTCATTGACCGTCTCTGAAACGGCGAGCCCTAGGCTGCGTACTTTAGAGACTGGAGCAAGAGAAGAAGGCAGTGCACTCTGCCTCTGGGGAACCTGCCCCTTAGTTAAGGAGACAGTGTTTCTCCACAAGAACCCTTTAACACGGGATCCGACCCAAGTGCCAAGCAGAGGCTCTGAGAGTTTGGGCTTTTCTACTTAGTCTCTCTGTTCCTGCACGAGAAGGGGACACAGAGCTGTGAGGTTCGAACAGTCCTCAAAACTCCTGATTCGAAGCCATCAGTCTGTGTAGAACCCTCCGGCAGCTGGTTATCCAGCCTCCACTCGGATGCCTCACCCACAGGGAGAAGCCCCAACACTCCCTGCTCCGGACTTGATGATGGCTGTTTGCCAGCTTTGGGCCGTGAGGGAAGAGTGAACTGTTTTTTAGTGATGGTACACTCTTCAATCTTCTCCAGAAAAGAAACTGTAAGCCTTAAAGGAAGTGTGAAATCCACAAGGAGAGGAAAGAGTTCTAGTCCTAAGCTTTAATTCCAATGGGATAGGTCAAAGGATGCTTACACTGTATCATATTTTGATGTCAGGTCAGGTAAGTTAGATCAAGTTCATCCTGAGGGGGTCACTTTTGGGGAAACAACAGGAATGATTTTCGAGGCCTATTACTCTCCTATAGACTACCTGTGTGTTACTGTGCTCGGGTGTTCTGAGGGTATGGGGTTTGGACAGATGGATTCATCCCACGTGCTAGTAAGATTTTATTCCCATTCAGGGTAAAGACAAATGATTTCTGGGGCCAATCAGGCTATTCCTGCAGGTTTCTTATCAGGAATCCAATGAGATGGTTTTCAAACCAGAATGTAAACTCTTTTTTCTAGTAATCTTTGAAAAGAGAATTACATTAGAAAATAAAAGCTGTGGCCAGGTAGCTCAGTTGGTTACAGCATGGCCCCAATGCACCAAGGTTGTGGGTTCGATCCTAGGTCAGGGCACATACATACAAGAATCAACCAATGAATGCATAAATAAGTGAAATGACAAAAACTGATGTTTTTCTGTCTCTCTCTCCCCTCCCCCCAAATAAAATTATATTATGAAGTCAAATACCTACAATCTGGTGATGCACATTAATAAAATAGGAGGATGATACAAGAACTGGCCCACAGTTACAGAAAATGGTGGACTAAGTGAATGGTATTTTTATCACAATCGTCATGGTAACATTTATTGACAGCCAAGACAGAAGACTACTGGGCAAAGCACTCCAGGAGAGGGGAACATTAAGCCATTTGGTATTGGGGAATTAGGGAAGGGTCACAGCAGGTGACCTGCCTGTCCCTTGAGCAGGGTGGAAGAGTGGGTGGGCCTGGCGTGGAGAGGAGGGGAACGAGATGAAGGTCAGTGAGAGGGCCATAGACGCCGGAATTGGTAAGGTACGCTCTTCAATCATTGCGGGGCACCTAGAGGGCTGTAAGCCTGGGCTTTGGTGGGGGCAACGCACGGGAAAATTGCCGTCCACATAGGTGTGTCAGGGCTCTTAAAGCTTTCCAACAGGAAGATTAGCTGCAAGTCCGTCATCCACGTGACTCTCTGTGCTCGAGGCGGTAGCCCTATGGCACGGATGACTAAGGCAGTCCACCTATGACTTACCAGGAGTTCTCTTCCCAAGGAGGTCAGGGGAGAAAGTGGGAGTGGTGGGCCAGAGTGAGTCACCTTCCCCAGTGCTGATACCAGGAGATCAGGCCACGGGCTTTTGCTTCTGCTGCTCCTTCTCTTCACCTGTCCCCAAATTCTGGTTTTGTTAGTTTTCTCGTCCTTTCACTGTTTTGATAGGGCCCTGGAGTTGAAATAGCTCTCACCTGATAGATAGGGACCCTGGGCCCAGAGAGGCGGAGGGGCTTGCCCTCATTCCTGCACACACTGATTTCAGAATCGGGACTGGGAAAAGGGCCTGTGGACAGCCCCTTGCACTCTGGCCTCCACCTCGAGGCTTTTCTCTTTGAGTCATCCCCCGCCCCCAGCCCCCACTGGACCAACTGAGAGGCAAAAGGGACACAGAACAGGACATGGCAGAAACTTGAAGTGGTTGTCCCCCATCTGTGAGGTGCCTCAGGGAACATATGGAGAGGCAGGAGGAGTTTGGGGGCAGAGGTTCATCTTCCAGGACCCTATTCTCAAGAGAAAACCCAGTTTTAGGTCACATTTTAAAAACTGTAAAGTGTGAACTAACAAACTCTGTGACCCTTTCATAGGCCTCTTAATAGTTTATTAAACAAGTACCATTGAGCATTGAAACCTCTTTTCAATGTTTTCTTTTTATTACCCCTTTTTAAGTAGCTTTTTTGAAGTTTGTTAACTTACAACTAGGATCCGTACTTTTCTCCCCTGATGAATGTGATGAGGACTCACCTTTCCCGCCTGAATCGCCCAGTGACTCTCCTCTGATGACCACAGGCCATGGTGGGGGGGCCTTGGGTTGTATCCCTGCCTCAAAGGAAGTGTGTGGTTTCCATGTTTGAAGAATTGGAGGTGCTGGGCTCTGACCTCTGGCTGATGGGCACTCCTCTGCTTCCTTCTGCAATGCAGTCCCTACAAGTAACAAAATCTGGCTTTTAAATGTTGTCTGTATCCCCCTCCCCCAACAGTGTGGCGTAGTCAAAAACAGGACATGGAGCAACACAGACAGCCAGAAGAGCAGAAATGTAGCGCAGGGGAAACAAGTGCCTCCTGGTGAGCCCTTGATGTCCTCTGGTGTGTCCTCTTCCCTCCCACCCACTCCTGATGATGCTGTAGCTGAGTTCTGCCCCTGGGCTGCTCTTCTTTCTGGAAAGGCTTTGTTGGTCTGTCAGTTTCACTGTCTGTCTGGCCTCTCTTGTACCCTTGTCCTCTCAGACCCCTCAAAATCAGGTGTACTCTCTTTCTCCCAAGGCTAGATAAATGTTCTACGAATGCTCCCGTCTGGGTCAGGAAGGGAACTCCAACTTTCCCCGCACCAGTTAATTTTAAACATTTTGGTCCCACTTCTGTATAATTTGGAACTGGGGTACCAGAGAGGACCCCAAACTTCCGAGATTGATCCTGGGACCATACTTTACTGAAATGTGTGAGGGAAAAAAACAAGGAAGTTCTCATCATGGCTGCATTGAGTCCAGAGATCTGTGAGAAAATGAGGCCCAAACCTTAATTGCCACCTAGGAGAAGTATATTGGTAAAATCCTTTTCTAGGAAGTTTTATATGTTATTGTGGGGAAAAAAAAGCCCGGTAGCAAAACATCAAGCCTCCTACCTTTAGGTAGGGTGTGCCAGTTGTCACTTAATGCCTCCTTACTCCAAATCTACCCTTCATTGCTTTCCTTGTTTTATTAGAACACTTCTTCCCCAGTGTTATTAGAACATTGAGCCTGTTATCAGTAGGGGGTGCTAGAGGACAAATTTCATTCACAGGAGCTGGTGATTTCCAGCCCTCTAGCTTCTGCCTACTAAGAACCCCAGTTGCAGGAGACTCATGCTGGCCAGGCAAGGCCCGCAGCCTTCTGCCTGCCAGCCTCAGCTTCTGATGGGCACCAGCTCTGGCCCAGACAGTCCCGTGGACTTCTCTGCCATCTAGTGACTGCCATCACACCCTCTGCAAAGAACCTGTGTGCCAGCCTTAGGGGGGCCCCTCCCTTTTCAAGTCAGTTCCTTCTCTGAGTACTTCCCCTCTGCCCTAGGGTATTCTTCAGAGTTTGCTTTTATTCCCTCATAGAATTTCCCTTTAAATAGTTAATAACTCTTTATATTAAACTCTTTTTCAAATCATTGTGGTTACTGTCTCCTCACGGTCCTTTCGTGGGGCATCATGCTAAACATGCAATTGCTAGTAAACAGAACAGTACCCTATTAGGGCAAGGCTGTGATAAATTCAAAAATCCCTTGAACAGATGAAAATATGTGGGTCTTAATGTCACTAGAAATTATACAGAATGAGTCAGAACCAGTTTATTCAGCCAGAAATCACATCTGTGAACTTTCCACTTAGAATCGGTGTTAAGTCACTGTGTTGGTTGATGGGAGTAAGATAAAACCCTTACAAAATTCGGGGGACTGAGGCCTCTGTAATCTCAGAGAGCAGACGCCCCGTTTTCCTTCAGCAGCATCAGCGCCAGGAGCAGTCTAACAGCAGAAACCCTCCGCCCTTGACGGCCCTGAGACCATGAACCGTTAGAGACCGAGTGCCGTGGCGCTGGGGACCACTGCGCCAGTCCTTCCGTCAGATTAAGGAACCCCATCGCCACACGCGGAATGCGTGACCGAGAGTCACCCTAGACCAGCGCTGTCCAGGGGAAATAGATGGTGCGCCACAAATGTGATGAAAATTTTTCTCATGGTTGCGTTTAAAAAGTAAAGAGAAACAGGTGAAATGAATTTTAATAATATATTTCATTTAACCCAAAATACTGAAAATATTTTATCCAGATACAATCACTGTTAAGTCTATGAGATAGTTACATTCTTTATTTGTACTGAGTTTTTGAAATCTGCTGTGTGCTTCATATTTGTAGCACTCCCCAATTCAGACTAGTCACATTTCAAGTGCTTAATAGCCATAGGTGGCTAGTGGCTATTTTTTTTTTAATTTTTCATTTATTTGGAGAAGAAGGGAAGGATAAAGAGAGGGAGAGAGACATCAGTGTGTGGTGGCCTCTCACGTGCCCCCACTGGGGACCTGGCCCACAACCCAGGCATGTACCCTGACTGGGAATCAAACTGTCAGGCGACAGTTTGCTTCCCAGGCCGGCATTCAGTCCACTGAGCCACCCAGCCAGGGCTTGTTATTGTTTTTACACTGGGAAGTGACAGGGGTCTAGGGATCAGCACAAGGAAGGTACTTATAAATATTTACACGGTGGGCTGCTTCCTCTCAACCATTTCCCTTTACGTAATTCAACTGCTTTAATAAGTTAAAGCTTCCCCGAGGAAAAAGTCGTACTGATAAACCCAATACACAAGACTTATAAATGTTAGCATGGATGAAAAAGGGGTCACATGCTGAACCGAAAAGCTCGGGGGAGGTCTACATGGCGGCCGCACAAACTCAGAGACCGAGAGAAACCACATAGGATGGTCTGAACGTAAAAATTCCTAACTAAAAGCAAGTCATGGCGGGTAGTCAAGTACTAGGCCGGTAGAGAACTTCCTTGATTGACTAAGGTTAATCTTTCCCTTAAGTGAGCCTGTCTGTGATCTTTTTACATCTAAGATACCATTCCCTTGGAGTGTCAGTGTAATCTTCTCCAAGCCCCTTAAGGCACAAGCTCCTGCACTAAAGTACAGGGCCACAGAACTCCTCATTGTCATCTTATTGTGAAGTACTCACGTCCTGGGTTCCTCCGCAGCTCAGGCCACCTTAGAAGAAATACAGCACATATGTTCCAGCAGGATACAGGGGCTGTGAAAAGGAATTTCAAGAAAGAACCCAGATGGAAAGAGCCCTAGGATGTTCTCTTGACCATCGGTGAAGATACAGGATGACAAGCCACAACTCCCTGGAAACCAATAGCAAACAAGGTAAGTCTGGCTGCAATTCATAGAGACCACCAAAGGCCTGCGGCAGCTTTAGCTTAGAAAGGAAAGGGGGTTACTGTCTGATATTCAGGATGGGCCAAGTGAAAACCACGAAGTTTTGTAGAACTGTGTGGGGAGGTCAGAAAAATAAACCCAGGTCCAGTGTGTCAGAGGGAGACTGTTGAGCTAATACATAAGATTCCCAAGTCTTTGCCTTGTTTACCACTGTAGTTTACTGTGTATATCAGGAAGGGCATTCTTCCCTGCTCCTTTCTTTCTGCCATAGCTCTCTGGAATGTCTGTTGCCGTGGTGACCCATGACGACCCAGTAGTTGGTGCACAGCAGATTTTAGCATTGTCTCTAAAGTTCTCTATTGCTGCATATTCCACCTTTGGGACACAGTGTGCCAGACGCTATAAACATTTCCCCCACCAGCCAGGGCTGGTGTGGCTCAGTGGATTGAGTGCCAGCTTGTGAACTGAAAGGTCGCCGGTTCAGTTCCGGGTCAGGGCACATGTCTGGGTTGTGGGCCAGTCCCCGGTTGGGGGTGTGCAAGAGGCAAGATGTATCTAATGCATCGATGTTTCTCTCTCTCTCTCTCTCTCTCTCTCTCTCTCTCTGTCTCTTCCTTACACTCTCTCCAAAAATAAATAAAATCTTAAAAAAAAAAGAATGAATTAGCATCTTTAAAAAATAATTGTCCCCACCTAAAGACCAGCTAAGCACAGTTCCTCCCTGACATGCCGTGTGTGTTGGTCAGCTGCTTTGGGATGTGGAGAACTCTTTACCTTCAGGGATATTTAGTTTTATACCCCTTTTCTAGCTGCAACCCTTGGAACTTGGATTTTTGAACTTGAGCAGCCCCTTGTAAAACCGGTGGGGATTCTAGAACAAGGCCCAGTGCAGCAAGGAACACCACCGGGGCTCCAGAAAGTGAGACGCTGGTTTTTGCCTCACTTAACAAGTGAAGAATAAAATACCTCATGAACTTTAACTGTGGCTCCAAGGAGATAGAAGAAGATACTCGTAAAATTGAAGAAGAACCCCAGGTTCTCTTTGTAAGAGAGGAATAATCCTTCATTTGGTTCAGGTGGATCTTAGACATGGGTGAGCAATTACTAGAAGTTACTAATTACAAGTTATCCTGATTGCAAGATGAACTCTGTGTATTCACTGTGCTACTTGGGGTTTGCATGACTATGTGAAATCAGTTCTAGTCTGGAAGGGCATATTTATTGTTGGGGACCGCTCTGTGTGGTTTCTGAGACTGTAGCCCCGAGAGAGCAATCCCTGAAAGGGGCTAGTAAATCTCCCTGGAAAACCAGGTGAAAATGCAGGTGGCAAGCATGACTGGACTCCAACACCAGGGCTCCAGTGGGAACCAGGCCTGATAAATATACATTGTATCCTTTGAAGCTTGCTGTGCTTTGTTTTGTATAGCCCTGGTGATATAAAAGGGATGTTTAAGTTCTAGGCATTAGGAGTAAACTCCTTATCTCATGAAACACGTCTTAAAGACCCTCTGGCGTCAGCATGACTAACAGACCCTGAGCTATGACAGATCTCTGTGTTCCTTCAATTGTTATCTGTAGATAATACCTGTTTTTGTATGACTATAGCCTTTTTGACATTGATTGATGAACTATGCATGTATGCTGTATACACCTACACATATCATTCCCAATAAAAGCCATTGGGGAGAAGGGCTCAGGGCATTCTCCACTAGAGGGAATTGCTGCCCCCTATTTCGCTGGAACAGCAAGACTGTGTCCGGGACGACCTATTTACCATCCGCGGCAGACAGGAAGATTCTGCGGGCTGGAGTTCCTGCCACAATTTATAGCCTCCTGAGTGTATACTGTAGATGGTACATGTGTCAGAGTGAGGGCACAAAGAGGAAAGCAGCTGCTATCATCCCCAGAAGATAAACTCTGAAGTAGCAGAAACCCTTAATGTTTGACTCTGCAGAGAAACTGTGACCCTCCTTATATATCTTCAGGGTTTTACTGGACATAAACTATGACCTTTTTCAAAATATACATTATCAGACACCCCCTTTTAAATAGCTTTCTGAAGTTTGTTGATATAGGTTCATCAGTCATAGGCCTAAATATAAAACCTAACATTATAAAATTTGTAGAAGAAAACAGGAGATAATCTGTGACCTTGGGGTAAGCAAAGATTTCTTAGCTAAGACAGAAAAAACACAATTCATTAAAGCCTTTTACGTTTAGAGAGGTTATTGATAGACACCTATTTATATTTTTATTTTTAACTATTTTCCTCAGTGTTTTTCTTTTTCTTTTTTCTTCTTCTTAAAGCAAGCGCCTTAACATTTGTTGCAATACTGGTTTGGTGGTTACAAACTCCTTGAGCTTTTTCTTGTCCGGGAAGCTCTTTCTTCTTCAATTTTAAATGAGAGCCTTCCTGGGTAGAGTAGCCTTAGTTGTAGGTCCTTGCTGTTCACCACCTTGAATATTTCATGCCAATCTCTTCTTTCCTGAAATGTTTATGTTGAGAAATCAGGTGAGTCTAACGGAAGCTTTCTTGTATGTAACTAACCACTTTTCTCCTGTGGCTTTTAAGATTCTCTCCTTGTATTTAAGCTTTGCCATTTTAATTATGACATGTCTTGGTGTGGGTCTCTTTGGGTCCATCTTGTTTGGGACTCTCCTGGACTTGTGTGTCTTTTTCCTTCACCAGGTGAGGGAAGTTTTCAGTCATTATTTCTTCAAGTAGGTTCTCCATCCTTTGCTCACTCTCCTCTCCTTCTGGTATCTCCATGATGTAGCTGTTGTTACTCTTCATGTTGTCCCAAAGGTTTCTTAAACTCTTCTCATTTTTTAAAATTATTATTATTATTTTTTTTTGTGGCTGCTCTGCTTGCTGCTTGAGTATTTTTTTTCTACCTTGTCTTCCACATTGCTGATTCGATCCTCTGCTTCATCTAACCTACGGTTTAGTCCTTCCAGTGTATTATTTATTTCAAGATATTGCATTCCTTATTTCTGACTGGTCCTTGTTTATGGTTTCTATGTCTTTCTTCATGCTATTGAACATCCTTATAATCATTACTCTAAACTCTCTATCTGATAAATTGCCTGTTTCCATTTCATTTAGTTCTTCTTCTTGAGCGTTCTCTTGTTCTTTCATCTGAGGCCTGTTTCTTTATCTTCCCATGTTGGCTGCCTCTTTGTGTTTGTTCCTATGTATCAGGTAGACTGCAAAGACTCTGTACAAGCCTATGTCAGATGCTGCCTGGGCAACCTGCTTGGAGCAGTCAGGTATCCACAGCATTTGGCTCCCTCTGCTGGGCCTGGGTGTGTGCAGAAAGGACCAGGCTGTACACCAAGGCTGGCTTTTACCAGCACCGGGGCTCAGGAAGGGCTCGCTAAAGTCTCAGAGCCCAGGATAAGTAGCTGCAAACAGACTTTTGTGCATTGGCCCCTCGAGAGGCTCTCTGCATCTCTAGCCATGTCTCCTCGGCGGACAGAAACCCCGCTGCTTTTCATAGCTGGGTATTGTTTGGGTTCCTTTCCTGGTTTTGGTGCTCTAGGCTTTTGAGGCCAGCTTGGGGTTTAGACCCCACACTTCTCAGTGGGAACCCCCTGGCCACTGAAATATCTCTCCGGAACTTCAGCTGTTGCCC
Source organism: Macrotus californicus (assembly GCA_007922815.1). NCBI lineage: Eukaryota > Metazoa > Chordata > Mammalia > Chiroptera > Phyllostomidae > Macrotus > Macrotus californicus. Next base: position 304,872 of record VMDR010000078.1, on the reverse strand, counting down.
GTGGGAGCTCAGCCTGCCCTCTCAGGCCTTGGCAGTTCCTACCAGCCTCAGTGTGGTTTCTTCCGTTTGTCCTTGGTTGTAAGGCTTCAATCCAGCCAGCGTTCAGTTGGTTGTTCGGGATGATTTTTCTGTAATTTAGTTGTAATTCCAGTTTGGTCCTGGGAGGAGGTTAATGTAGCTTCCACCTACTCCGCCACCATCTTGGGTCTCCCCCGATTCCATTTCTGATGTTCGAGCCCCATCATGTAGTCCAAGCAGCAGTTCACTTGGGAGATGAAAGAGACACAGGCAGGAGAGCAGGGCAGTGCAGCAGCGAGGCGGGGGGGGGGGGGGGGGGGGGGGGGGGGGGGGGGGGGGGGGGGGGGGGGGGGGGGGGGGGGGGGGCCGACAGTAAAGGGTGTGTTATCAAGCCAGTTACCCTCGTGGGTAGCTGAAGCTTAGTTCCTGCTGGACGCTGGAGAAATTCAGGGAACCAGTATAAAACACACACCTCAGAGTTTACTCAGTCTGAGGAGTAAAGGAAGTGGGGTATTTTTGCACCAACTCAACCTAGTCATTGGGTGAGGGCTCTTAATGGGGCCGGAGCCTTATTTCCCTGGAACTTCTGGCATGCTGCATTCATGGGCAGGAGGTAAAACAGGCTTTGTTAGCCAGAGAAAGCCCTCCAGACAAAGCAGTGTGGGTATCGCCCGTTGGAAGTCAGCCAGTGTGTGCTAGGTAGGAGAGGCCAGGGTACAGGAGGACCCCCAGCAACACCAGCTACAGAAGCTATGCCCTTGCATTCTGAAACTTAAGCATACAAGAAGATATGATCATATTTTTCTAGAGCAATTTGTTTTCTCTTTGAGACCCCAACCCCCAGGATATTGTAAAATATTTCTCGGTCATTGTGAGGGCCACCCCTTTCCCAGGTTTGCGTAAGTTCTAGGAGATGCCCAGTCCCAGGCAATTTTTATGCCACCTGGTTCTTGGTGGCTCTCTCCATGCGGGCCTCTACTCAGATGCCATTTTCTGCCTCCCTCTTGGTCACCAGCCCTACCCAGCCACACTCAGCATGGTCCACTAGCACCTTTGAGCCTGGCAGTCTACTATAGAGGACTTCGTTTAGTTGTTCCTAGGCCAGGCTAAGGCATGGGGTGGGGCTGCCTGTGGCCTTACTCACCTCAGACTCACCATGTACCACATCCCTCTGCCCCCGAGTCCCACTGACTTCCGGACTCTGGCCAGGAGGCAGGGCACAGGGTCTCTCTAATGTCTAGATTGACTTACTTCCCTCGGGCCTCTCATCTTCTCCGCAGCCCAGAAACAATTTGTTAGATTGATCCAGGATAGAAAGAGAACCATAATTTCCTCAAACTCTTGTACTCAAAGGACAAAGAAAAATTCGAGAAACTCTCCTGAGGCCAGGCTGTTTGAGCGGAGGGAGGGTCGCTATGGGAAAACATCGGTTAGCATTGCAAAAACTCCCCGCCATCCATGACCAATACGATATGAACATTATCTCTCCCACAGATGCTCCCTCTACTTCCTTTTGCCCTTTATGTTCGTCATTGTAGCATGTGTACCAGAGGAGGGAAGTTTGCCGTTTTAAACAAGGCAGGGGTTCTTGACCTGGGGATCCGTGATATAATTCAGGAAACCCTGAATGTGGATAGAAAGAAAACTTACATTTTTATTTTGGTAAACAAAAGCAACATCTCCTTCAATTATGAATGTAGGCAACAAACCACAGTGCTATTAGCAGGATCTTGAAATACCATGTATACTCATCACTGTCATGGCAGTTGTAAGATCTGTCGCTAGATCTTTTTAAATGTGTCAGTAACAGAATGCACGTATTACTGTAGCATAAAGGTATTTAGAAATACCTTACCTATTTCAGAATGATTTGTAAACTTTTTGTTTTAAAATAAAAGTATCTTAAGATATCTGTAGACATGCATTTTCAAGAAATCATGCAGAGAGGTCCCGTATACCTTTCGCCCGGTTTCTTTGAATGACAGCTTGTAAAAGCCTGTAGTGCCACACCACGACCAGGGAGTTCACACTACTGCAATCCGTGGGATTCAGATTTCACCAGTTTGGTGTGCACGTGTTTGTGTGCGTGCGTGTGTGTGTGTGTGTGTGTGGTACGATTTTATCACATGTGTAGTAGATTTGTGTGACCACCAGAGCAGTTCTGTCGCCACCAGGCTCCGTCATGGTGTTTTTATTCTTTTATTCTTCCCTCCGCTCACCTCCCTGAGCCCTGCCATTTACGGGTCTGTTCTCCATTTCTGCAGTTTTGTAATCTCAAGAATGTCACGTTATGGAATCTGCACCCTTTTGAGGTTAACATATTTTCAAAAGTATGTAACCTTTACAGATCGGCTTTGCTCTTCCGTTCCCTTGCGGGCGATCCAAGTAGCTGTGTAGGTCGTAGTGTGTTCCTTCCCTTCCTGAGTAGTGTCCCCTGGTAGGCAGGCACCAGACTTGTTCGACCATTTGCCCACTGAAGGGCATTTGGATTATTTCCAGTTCTGGGCTATCATCGGCTTTTTAAACATATTTTGTTTTATGTTTTTAAAAATATTATTCTGAGAGGGAATCCAACCCCTCGCCACACTGCCCAAGGGACCTTTGGCACAGAAATTTGGCTCTAAGGCAAGAAATCTGTATCTCCACATTGTTCCCTTCTAGCCACAGGAACTGGGTGGGGAAGGAGACAGGGAGAGGCAGCCTTTTAGAGCCTTCTGTGGCCAGGTGTTCTGTGCTGCTGGGTGAGACCTGAGGCAGACGGTCTGTCATCACAGCCACATCACTGAACTGATCTTCGCTGTAATGTGGGGCGGGGGGTGGGGGGGGAGAGTGAGAGGGCCCAGGAACACGGCAACCCGAAGCCCAGTCATTGCCCCCAGCTGAAGGAGTGTCTGCCACACCCACAAATGAGTCATAGGAGTGATTTTCAGGAGACAGAGTAGACTAACGGGGCTGAGTCCCGCAGCTGGAGCTGCAGGGGTGAGGAGAGCAGTGGGAGGTGGGCCATGAGGGGGCTGGAGAATTCAAGGAAGCGAATTCTAAGAACTGGACACTAACAGTGACAACATGAGCTTCTGTGAATTTTAACAAGGCAATAGTTCCCTGCCTGAGGCAAGCCCATTTCATTCTTGTCAAAGGACAGTGTGTTCTCAGCCAACACTGACTTACGCTTGACCTCACCTGCTGAGAATTTACTTGGAGGAGTCAGGCCTCACACTGTGATAACCACGGAGCATCCCAGCCCCCGAACAGGGAAGTTTCAGGTGGAATTTGGATTGTCTCCTGCTTGTTATGCCCACAGCCATCTATGGTGCTTGGTGGCCTTGACAGGAGGAGTGTGGTGGCCAAGTGCCAAGGAATGCCAGTGGTTAGGAAGCCAGTTGGGAGGAAGCTGCTAGAGCAAGGTCAGGGGCGTGCAAGAGTCTGCAGGAGGAGCCGTAAGTGGTCAAAAGTAAGCCCACCACTGTCGTACAACCGGGAAAGAATGAACGGGGCTGGGCGTTGGCTGTCCATGGCTGCCCACCCCCACGAGAAGAACGACAACCAGGCAGCCTGTGCCTCCTGCTGGATGAACAGCCCCACCCGGGAAGCATCAGATGGGAATCAGATCAAACTCCCAACTTCCAGTTTCCGTGAAACGCAGAGCACAGTGTGTTAACCAACACCTAGGATGCATTCAGCACGGGCCAGGCTGTGCAGAACTTTACATGCAGGATGAACAGCCAGTTTCCTCAGTAAATAACAAAGATGGAGGTGCAGAGGGAACCTACAGGTTTTTAAAGATTTAAAAAATGCATCAGCCACTCACAGTGTGTGGACCCTACTTGGAACAAAGAAACTTAAGGGAAAGATCGGTGAAGTCTGTGGCTCAGTTATTTGATGGTGTTAAGGAATTAGTGTTAATTCTTTAAAGTGTGGCCATGGTTAAAGCCCTTCTCTTTTCAAGGCACACACTCAGATATTTGTAGATCACATGATATGATTCCTGGTATCTGCTTCAAAAAATATAGGAAGGGGTAACTGGGTAGAAGTGTAGGTGAAAAAGCTCGGCTACTAGTTGATCATTTGAAGCTGGACTGTGGACGTAGAGGAGTTCATGATTCTATTCTGGTGCTTTGGGGGACATGTGTTTGAAAATCGCCACAACAAACAACTTGCTAGAACCACAGAGCTTACCTGGTGAGGAGAGGAAACATCTGGATGTGGAAGGGAAGTGCAGTCAGCCAACTGGCTGGGGGTGGAGGGTGGGGGCTGGGGAATCGGGCCACCTGGGCGGGAGACAGCCTTCTGGGGAGGGCCTTCTAGATGCGCAGCTGGGGTGAAAAGGTGAAGGAGTGGTCAGGCAAGGTTTCCCATTCTACACTGTTGATTGACAGCCAGGGTTTCCGTTTGAAAGTGTGGAAAAGAAAATAACTTCGGAGGAATGAAATTGGTTACAGAAAGCTGGCGGCTCAGCCCGCCCATGCCTGCCACCCACTTCCAGGCTCAGCCGTGAACATGGCCAAGGGTTTATAAATAGCCGAGTGAAACCAGTGGACGCTGAAGTAGCAGTGAGACTTACTGTGCACACGCCAAGGAGACAGTTTGTCAACTGGGAGCACACACACCAAAACGTGGAGGGAAGCTTAGGGGTAGGTTGTTACCGAGCGGCTCATAAAGTGAGAATGTGGTGCGTCTTCGTTCTTTACAGCCATTGGTTGTCACGCTACAATTTTCTTCAATGATAAAGCCTTGCTCAGTGGTTACCTCTTACCAACCTTGGGAAACAGTTCAAGTTTCGCTCATGATTTATCAGAGGCATAAGCAAGAAATGACCAAGGTCAAGTTAATCCTGCAAAATAAACCACATTAAGCTTCGCTGGTATGACTAAACTTGTTTTGTCTGCTCATGAAGTTTTCAAGGCTGATTTTTTTTTTTTACTATCCCCAGTTTCCAAAGCCCTACCCAGTGTTGTCCTCCTTTGCTTGGCACCTGAGGGTGTGCCCAGCTGCAGCTGTTTGCCTTCCCTGATGTCGGCCTGGCTGGGCATCCTAGCCTCCAGTCATTTGTCCCAGACAGCAGTCCTCATGGGCAAAGCTCCAGAGCCAACACCAGGGGTCAGAGCACATCATCAAGTCCAACCCTCTGTGACTGCCCCGCAGGCAGGGAGACTGAGCCCCAGAGAGGCCGAGGGAGTGGAGTCTGTGCACAAACAGCACTGGGACAAGCCTTCGAGACGAGCAGGTCATCTGGGAGCCTTTCTGCATGGAAACAAGTGCTCACTCAGCAGATTTGTTGAGTGTTTACTGCCTGTCGAGTACTGGCTGGGCTACACTGCGAGGGATCCTTAGATGAGTAAGAAATAATTTTTTTCCTGGAACAGCTAACTGGGTCTGAGTTGGAGGGGCTGGCGGGAAGGAAGCAGCAAAGAGTTAAACAGAATATTCACATACATTGTGGCTGAGAGAGCGTTAGCGTGAGAGTCAGAAAGTCCGGGGGCTGCTCCCATGGGCTGCGTTTGTGCGCAAGTGGCTCTCCGTCTCTGAGCCATGGCAAGCCTGTCTGCAACATGGGTGTGATAACTTCAGCTTGTCCTAGCCCACAGACCAAACATCTGGAGAATGACTCCGTGAACTTTGACATGTAATTTGTGGTTGAAGATGTTTTGACAAATGAATAAATATATTGATTTCAAACAAATATGTTTGTACCAAGGCAAGGGGCTGGTAGGTGGTGACAAGGCTGCAGCCCGCCCACCCTCACCTTAGCAGAAAGAAACCCCCTCCTGAGGGTCTGAGCACAAGACCCCGGAGAGACAGCACAGGTTGGGGGGCTGGAGGGGGCCAGCCAGTGGGGCAGCGCAGAAAGACGACATGGAGGCGGTGAGGTGAGCAGTGCTTGCTTCCTGTTGGGCCGTCGGAGCACGGTGGGAAGGAGTTGGTCTGAGATTCTGGCACAACATTAATCGAAGTGAGTAAACATGGGCCCTAACAGAAGTTTTAAAGTGGAGGGCCAGTTTGTGGTTGAGAAATTCCAGTTTTAAGACCTTAAGGGTAAATCAGACTGACCCTCTTGTGGCCTCAGCCCAGAATGGGGTGACCTTTGCCCAAGAAAGACAAATGGAGAGAAAGAGACAGCAAGGCAGAGCGTAGGATGGGAGCCAAACCGGGGCTCTTCCATCAAAAAGCCAGTCTGTGAAGTGCTGGCCGGGCTCTGCCAGCAAACCACCTGGCTAGCCCTCTACTTTCTTCTCTGTGTGGGCAGAGGGTGCCTGCAATGCCAGCAGCCCTCTGGCTCACCTGGACAAATCCCTGCTAGTTTTTACAGCCAGATGTTGAGGGGACTCTCCATCACAGCCCTGGTGGTGCAGGCTGGGGAGCCTGGTGTGGGGCTAGCACCCCTTGCTCCTCGTGGGGCACCTCCACAACCAAGATATCCCTCCTGATTCTGAACTGCCACACCTGGGTGTGGAACTAGCCCGCCACAACTCCACCCTTCCTACCAGTCTTCACATGGCTTCTTCTTCACAGCCTTAGTTAGAAGGGTTTTCTGTTCAGCTACTCTTCAGGCGGTCCTCAAGGGTGGTTATTCTGTAATTTGGTTGGAACTTTGATGTGTCCATGGAGGAGGTGAGCACATTTTACCTGTCCCACCATCTTCCTTGCACACCTTGAAGAGAGCAGGGAAGATGAGTTCAGAGGCTTCTCCTGTAAGTCCCCTTCCTCCTTGACTAGTTTCTCTTGCTGCTGGGCACTGCCATCTCTGCTTTCCTGCAGGAAAGTTCCAACTAGCAAATACGTGTATAGAAAGAACCATGGAAGTAGACAGTCACCATGAGGCAAATACCATAGCACTGCTTGTCAGAAAGTGTCATCAGCAGATGCTGCCCTGGGGGCTGGTGGGAAGTGGCTGGCACTGTCCCCTGGGTGGAGGACACTTCCTCTGCATGAAAGAACTTGGGCAAGCTCTGCCTAGCTGTCTGCCACTTGGGGTTCTCGGCAATTATCTCTGCAGCAGAGCAGAGAAAGGGGGAGTCGAGAAGGAAAAACTCAGGATGTGAGGTTGGCTGGCACTGCTCCCGGGCCGGGCCGGGCCGGGATAGGGGCGGATAGATGGAGGGCAGGATGACGGATGAGAGCAGCGGGGTGACGTGGGCCTACCTGGCCAGGCTCAGGCCTTCCTGGAACTCCCTGCCCCTGGAGCCTTCACTGACTTCCCCTGACTGGAACCTGCTCAGGTCCAGCAAAAAGGCCCAGCCCTTGCTGGGAAGATGCCTCAGTGAGTTCGAGGGAAAAATGACTGCAAAGACTCTGGGTTGCCCCCACAGCCTGCCTCGTGTGCCAGGGAATAGGTGTTTGATGGGCTGTGGCTGTGAATTCAGCGCAACAGGAAACAGGTGGTTGAGATTATGAAAGAGGGTGAGACAAGTGGAACGGCAAAATAATGACGATCATGGAATAAAGTGAACACCCATGAGTTCATGCTGATAAATGAATAAGTAAATACAGGGAAGGGCCAGCTTTTTCTTACAGTCAGATTCCAATGAATAAATGTAGAAAGGGTGATGGAAATAGACAATCACCATTTGGCCAATACCGCAGTACCAATGGTCAGAAAGTGCCATCCACAGATGCTAAACTTCGTGGGTGAAAGTATGATAAGATGCAGGACATGTGAATAGTTTTGAATGACCTCTTCACAAGATGCTTGGTAATTGCAAATGAATAAGTAGTCATTTCACAGTGGGAAATCCTGGCAGGCAGACACCACTGTACCGAGTGATCAGAGTTAGCACTGTCACCCCTGGGGCACATTTAAATAGGGTACCTCTGGTATGATGCACTGAGAAGACACCACCTCATTTCTGTGGTGCTCCTGCCGGAATGTACAGCCTCAGTCTAATTAGGAAGAAGCACCAGACCAAAATTTAGGGACACCCTGCAGTTCTCTTCAGAACCGTCATGGTTTGGAAAGACAAAGCAGGGCTGAGGAGCTGTGCCGTAGGGTGGACAGACTGAGTCGCGGCAGCCAAATGCAATGTGGGTTCTGCTTTAGACCCTGGACCAGAGAAAGGACGTGAGTAGGGCAGCTGGCGACATTTAAATAAGGTGTATGGGATAGTGAATAATCTTGTGTCAATGTTCATTTCTTGGCTCAGAGTATGGTACTGTGATCGATAAGATGTTAACATTAGGGGAAGCTGGCTGACAGGTATGCAGGAATTCTGTGCACTATTTTTGCAAGCCTAAAAATTATTTTGAAATAAAAAAAGCTTAAAAAAGGAAGAGGGGGGTAGGAGGAAAGAACCCAGGTTCTAGAACCATGACTCTGTGGCTTTTGTTGGACAGCTCCCTGGGCCTTATTCTCCCTATTGGTGACTAGCATTTGGACTGGAGACTTGGAGACCCACCCACCTGGAACGTCCCCCCGCCCTCTGTTGGAGTGAGAACCCACCATGGGCTTGGTCTCCACTCTAGGTAGCCTGTGGATCCCAGGGAAAAGCAGATATCTCGGTGCTTGTGCACCTCTCTGGGAACATGCAGCTTTCACCATGCCTGTCAGAGGGGGGCACCGTTACCACCACCAACACGACCGGAAAACCAAGGTTCCGAGAGGTGAAGCCACCGTCTCTAGATCACACAGAAGGTACACACAGAGCCGGATCCAAGCCCCACTCTGTGCGATCCCAATGCCAATGCCTGTAACCACCTGGCATTATCTGATTGCTGCTCAGTCCAGGCAGAGGCAACGGGTGTTCACCAAGCACCTGCTGTGCATCAGGCTGACAGCGAGGCTAGAGGTGAAGGTGGCTGAGACACTGACCCTGGACCACAGATGCTGTCTTGGCAGAGAGCTACCCTCATTCCGCCCAATATATAGGGGGCAGTGTGTCACACACACATATTCATTCATTCAGGCTCTGCCCTTGCCCAGACCTGGGCTCAGGCTGGTGGGTTGAATACAGTCCTTACCCTGGGAGCTCCTGACCTAGTAGGGGAGCAGGCAAGTAAACAGGGCAGGTAGCTATACAGAGATACATGCTGTATTGGGAATGGCGGGGGGAAGAGGGAAGGTGGTTTGGAAAGTCTAGGAGATGAGAAGATTGCTGGCACACCGCGGGCGAAGCCGACACTGTACTGTGTGACGGGAGTTACAATCAAAGAAGAAGCGCTGGGTAAGGTTGGAGGCAGGGTCCCGTTGGGGAGGTGTAGAGGGTGCATGGAGCTGGAGGTTGGGAGGGCTGCCCGGAGAACATGTTACCAACTCAAGGGGTTCACCACTTGGGGTGCTCTCTTCAAGGAGATGTGGTTGTCACAAGGTAGTTGAATTTACTTGCAGCAAATAAAGGAGACAGGATTTACACCCAAAGCTCTGTCTCCCCAAAGGGAGACTTAGCCATTGCTTATATGCACGCTTTGACCAATTACTTGTTGATTGCTACTTTGCAGTTGGCTATACTCAGCAGATTGAGTTCCTGTCAAGCTCATAGTGTTTACAGCTGCATCTGCAAAACAAGGCACTACATTTTAACATTTGGCAAGAATGTATTTAGTAAGAACTGCCCAGACTTTGAGACCCTTGTCCTCTCTAACAATTCCCCCCTGAGATTTGTCACTTCTCATCCTCGAGGGACTAGAGACAAGTATCATCATTCTGTAACTGCTTCCTGCCGAACAGGGATGGAGTGTGTCTTTGACTTAGAGGAGGGAAAATCTCTGGCTGTCTGACTTATCAAAGCCTTGGGTCCCCTAGGTTCTGGGATTCCTCAGAACAGGGGTGTATGTACAAAGAGAGCACTGCACTAACAAGAGACATGTCGTAAGAGGCAAGGCAGAAGCCGGGGAAAAAATAACAGACCAAGACTCTGCCTCTTAAACTCACAAAGATATCAGCAAGGGAGAGATGGGAAGGTGCTGTCACATTTGAATCTTCTTCCCGTATAATTCAGGACACCAAGCCATGGTTTTCATTCAGGAATCACCTACTGGGCTGCTAGGTCTATCCGGGACTTGGAAGGACAGGTAGGATCTGGGCAGAAAGCGACTATGCAGAAAGGGTGAGCCCAGTGGGTGAAACACAGCAATCCCAAAGGGGGAAAGGATACCAGCTCTGACAATTCTACACAATATCTAGTCGGTGTCCCATGGTTTCTCAAGCACAGTGATGCTTACCATGTGGCTGAGTGAAGAGCTGCTCCTCATAACGTGCCTTGGCCTGGGGAGGCAGGACAGCTCAGGAGGAAGTCCAGACACAACGCTCTGCATCTGCTCTTTTGGGACAGCGCATGACAGAAAAGCCCCCTGGGATGGCAGGAGGCGCTCCAGGGGATACAAACTTGTGTGTGTGTGCATGCATGCACACACAGGAGACACAAGAGGTGGGTAAGGCAAACACATGAGGCCACTTTGTTCAGGCCCACACAGCACAAGGCCCTCTAGGATCAGACATTCCATTAGACACCATCCTCTAGTGAGCCAGCTGCATAGCTGCAGCTAGGAGACCAAAGCCCTTCCAAAAATTAACATGCAGGGAGAAAGTACCACTTACTCGCCAACTCTTTGCCCCTCAAACCCACTGCCCAGTAGGCACTGGGATGAGCTTTGAGATGAGCAGATCATCTGGGGTCTGTAGAACCCACAGATTCCATCTTTCACAGACTGTGGCTACTCCCCAGCTTGGAAACTGCTGGTAATCTTCCAGGGAGGTGTGGTCAGAGACATGTTTTCCAATTACACTGTTTGAGAGAGAGAGAGAGAGAGGAAGGAAGACAAAGAGGGAGAGAGAAACATTTCCTATATAAGCCCTGACCCAGAATCAAAACTGGAACCTAGGGGTATCAGGATGATGCTGTAACCAACTGAGCTGCTGGGCCGGCGCCAAGCTTGGCTTATTCTCAGCGAGAGAAAGCAGTGTGTGGCTGTGCAGCAGGGCTGAGCGGTGGCAGGCACGTCGGGGTGCTTTCAGCCTTAAATCAGGATGTGTAGAGGATGTCCGGAGAACGGAAGAGCCTAGGGGGAAGAACGCATCCTCTGTACTTCCCCGAGTAAGAAGGACCCAGACGCTGCTGCTGTCCTGGGCACTGGGCGCGCATCTCCAGGCAAGTGGATCTGGCTCTGGTACGTTACAGCCACTTTCAGAGTGGGGCGGGCCCTGCTTAGGAACTGCAGGGAGAACTGGAATCCAGTGGCCTGGAACATGGGGCAATGTGTGGGGAGAGGGAGGTGTTAACAGGGGTCACTGTGGAGCTTTCTCTCTAGGGCGACTGTTGGAGCAGTTGCCCCAGTGGCTGAGGAGTGTGGTGGTCTGCTGGCCCCTTCCCAGCTTGACTCCAGCTCTGAGAATCTGCTTTGTGAATTCTGAAAATCCCTGAGAGTTTGTATCAGATGTGGCTGGGTGGTCTCAGACATTTACTCTCCTCTCTGGACCTCAGTTTCCCCAGCTGCACTATGGTGGGAACAGATAAGATGGTCTTTAAGGGTCCCCCCTCCCAGGGCTGAATTTCCCCAGCTCTGTGATCTTTTGCATACACCCACAGTCTTTCCTTGTGTTCCCCATCCTCTCGTGACTGCTCCCCCCCAAGTTCTCAGCCTCTCCTTCTACCCCAAACAGTCCCAGAATTCCCCCCTTATCCATGCCAGACTGAGCCAAGTGTCATTTTAGGGGCTGGAAGGGAAACCAATAGTTATTGGCCATGCATTCATTTATTATAAAAACTCCACAAAGGAGGTGTTTTGTAGGTGAGAAAACTAAGGCTCAGAGAGGTTAAGTAATCTTCTCAGGTTACTCAGTTGCTAGGAAGTGGACTAATCTCTGCTGTCTGTTCTCCATGCTATGCCACGCTGAGTGTGCCACCCTCCCTGGGGCTGTTGGCTATGTTTCATTTTGAACCAGCATAATGCTGAGATGCACATGCAGGGAGCTCCAGAGAGAGACTTTCAGGCAACAGTGACAGAGGCAAAAAAGTGAGAACACTTCGGGAAAGATGTGAAAATCCCAATTTCTTTTGCCGCAGCAGCTCTTTGGAGAGTCGGGCTCAAAGATTGCTTAGTTTTTAATTCACTGAGGTAAGCTTTGGGAGGTGGAGTTTTCTTGTGATTTATCACTGTCACAAACATCCCCATCTCCTGATAAGAGCCAGGAAAGCATTGAATAATAATGTGAGCATTTGGAGCAGGCAGATCTGACATCCCCCAGGGAGCAGGAGGCAGTATGTCAATCAAGGAGACCCCTGACCTGCTGGAGACTGGAAAAGGGCACTCTCTCTTCCAGCCAGATTCTGACTCTACAAATCTAGGGAGGTTTAGTGCAGCAGACGGGGCTCCAGGCATGAAAACAGAAAAGATACACCAAAACAGTCCCGAGGGTAATTCTAAGATGGGGGTGGGTGGGAAGGGAGTCTAGGGTTATGGGGTGTTTTGTAGCCTCTTTTCTATTTTTTCTTGTATTTGCATATTTTACATTGAGTATATATTACTATTGTAATGAGGAAAAATACACGTTAAACAAATGAAGAGAGAAAGACAGTGACTGTTCAGTGGTCCAGGACTCAGTCACTGGTCAGAGCTGTAGGGTCAGCTCTGCCTAGCTTGTGGTGTGGCCCTGGACTTCTGTGAAACCAGGGAGGTGACACCTACTGCCTCTTCACAAGGGAGCCAGGAGGCCTTGCAAGGACTGGGCTATAAAAGAGCATCAGGGAGTACAGAGCCGCATGAAAACGACAAGGCTAGTTACTATTGTTTTTCTTGTATTTTTTACATTGTACTGAATCCAAATGCAATGTTTCCCATGGTGGACCATGCATAGGGCAGCTGTCTTCCCGTGAGTCTAAGGAAAGGGCTTAGCCCCAGGGTATGGTTCAGGAAAGCTCTGGAGCCAGATACAGGGACTTGATTTTCAGTCTTGAAGTCCACTTGCTGTGTGTCCTTGGGTACATTACTCTCCCTCTCTGAGCATCATTTACTCATTTGTAAAATAGGAATAATAGTGCTTGGCCCATGAGGTTGTTGTGAGCAGTAAGTACATTAATATATATAGACTTCCAGCCAAAATGAAGGACTTCTGGCCAAGATGGAGGTGTAGGTAGATACACTATGCCTCCTTGTACAACCAAAAGAAGGACAACAAAAAATTTAAAAAGAAAAACAACCAGAACTTGCAGAAAATCAAACTATATGGAAATTCGACAACCAAAAAGTTAAAGAAGAAACATTCATCTAGACTGGTGGGAGGGGTGGACTGGCAGCTGGGGTAGAGAGGACTGGCCAGGTGAGGCAGCGGCTGGCAGTGCCACATCTGTGTGCGGATAAACCAGGAGGAATGACTGGAGAGCAAGACAGACTGCACAACCCAGGGTTCGAGAGCAGGAAAAGAAAGTCTCAAAAAAAACCTGTGGCTGTAAAAATCTGTGGAGGTTACTGTGGCAGGAGAAACTACAAGCCTCACAGGAGAGTGTTGGAGAAACCCACAGGGTCCTAGAATACACACACACACACACACACACACACACACACCCAGGAATCAGCACCAGAAGGGTCCAATTTACTTGTGTGTAGCAGGAGAAGTGATTGAAAACCTGCTGAGAGATGAGCAAGTGGGCATTGTTCCCTCTCTGACCACTCGCCCACACACAGCACCACAAGGCAGTGACGTGAGTTGCCTTGCTCTGGCAAATATCTAAAGTTCCACCCCTTACAACATAACAGGTGCACCAAGATGAAGAAATATGGCCCAAATGAAAGAACAGATTGAAAATCTAGGAAAAGAACTAAGCAATGAAGAGATAGCCAACCTATCAGATGCAGAGTTCAAAACATTGGTAATCAGGATGCCTACAGAAATTGTTGAGTATGGTCACAAAATAGAGGAAAAAGTGAAGGCTATGCAAAGGGAAATAAGGGAAGGAAACTGGGACTCAAATCAACAATTTGGAACACAAGGAAGAAATAAACATTCAATCAGAACAGAATGAAGAAACAATTAAAAAAAAATGAGGAGAGGCTTAGGAACCTCCAGGACAACTTTAAACGTTCCAACATCCAAATCATAGGGGTGCCACAAGGAGAAGAGGAAGAACAAGAAATGGAAAACTTATTTGAACAAATAATGAAGGAGAACTTTCCCAGTTTGGCAAATAAAATAGATTTCCAGGAAGTCCAGGAAGCTCAGAGAGTCCCAAAGAAGTTGGGCGTGAGGAAGCACATCCCAAGGCACATCATAATTACATTACCTAAGATTAAAGATAAAGAGAGAATCTTAAAAGCAGCAAGAGAAAAGAAGATGGTTACCTACAAAGGAGTTCCCATAAGACTATGAGTTTATTTCTCAAAAGAAACCTTGCAGGCAAGAAGGTGCTGGAAAGAAGTATTCGAAGTCATGAAAGGCAAGGACCTACATCCAAGATTACTCTATCCAGCAAAGCTATCATTTAGAATGGGAGGGCAGATAGAGTGCTTCCCAGATAAGATCAAGTTAAAGGAGTTCATCATCACCAAGCCCTTATTATATGAAAGGTTGAAGTGACTTAGTTAAGAAAAAGAAGATCAAAACTATGAACAGTAAAAGGACAACAAAGTCATGACTATCAACACCTGAACCTAAAAAAGAAAAAATAAAAACTAAGCAAACAACTAGAATAGGAACAGAATCACAGAAATGGAGATTGAATGGAGGGTTATCAGCAGGGATGGGGACGGGGACAGGGAATAAGAAGCATAAATGGTAGATACAAAATAGACAGAGGGAGGTTAAAAATAGTATAGGAAATGGAGAAGCCAAAGACCTTGCATGTACGACCCATGGACATGAACCATGGCAGGAGGCAGGGGTGCAAGACAGAGGGGAATAAAGGGGAGAAGAAATGGGACAAATGTAATAAAATATACTTAAAAAATACATACAGAGTTTGGGGGATGGGACCAGAACTGACTTTTTTTTTTTCATTTATTAATTTGAGAGAGAGAGAGAGACATCAATTTGTTGTTCCACTTACTTACACACTCATTGGTTGCTTCTCGTGTGTGCCCTGACCAGGGATCATCAAACCCTCAATCTTGGCGTATCATACGACGGTCTAGCCAAACGAGCTAACTGTCCAGGGCCACTTGTTGCTGTCTTTGAGAGGTAATGGGACTTAGTGTTTGAGAGCCCGGACTCTGGCTTTCAGTTCCTGGCCCTGCTACTCACTTGCTCCGTGACATTGGGCCAGTTCCCTATCCGCTCTGTGCCTGTGTCCTCAGCTGAAAAGCCGGGCTAATGATAGTGTTTTAACTTCCATAAGGTAAATGAGAGGATAACTAAGTTAATGTATGTAAATCCCTTTGTCCCAGCGTCCAGCACACTGTCAGGGCCCCATGGTGTTAGCTGTTACATGATTGTGTCAGGCTTAATCCTCACAAAACCTTTGGCTGTGTTTATTTTATGGGTAAGAACTCAGGCTCGTGGAAGTCAGGCTCCTGGACGGAAGCCCTGACTTTGTCTTGGGGCTGGCAGGGCAAAGTGAGAGGGGAAGCGGAGACCCTACCCTGCCCCCCACTTGATCATTCATGAGTTCTCTCCCTGCGGCCATTCCCGTGGCACTGGACTTCTGTCTTCATACCGTTCTCACGTGGCTGCCAGTTCCTTTTCCTGTTTTCCATTCACACAGCATCAGCCTCCCAACCAGCCTTCTATTCCGGTGCCCTGAATGCCAGCAGCCTGGTCTCCTGTCTCTCCTCCATCGCTAGTCTTCCTCCTTCATCCCTGCTTTTTAATGAGCTGGCCCAGACTCTGGGCCTGGTTTCAAATCTCACCTCTGTCACTTACTAGCTATGTGGCCTTAGGGAAGTTCCTTAGCCTCTCTGTGACTCAGTTTCCTCCCAGGTAAAATAGAGGTAATAATAGTATCTGCCTCGAAGTGTTATTGCAGGGCTCACATGAACTGATGCGTGGAAAACTCTGGGAACAGAGCCTGGCCCACAGTAAGCACCGTGTAAGTGGTGGGTATTGCTGTTGCTGTATGCTCGGTAGGGTTTAATGCCTGGTGTTTTCCCAACTCCAGAAGGAGGAAAACAGAGAGCCCAACACTGTCCCCTCAAAGGCAGGTTTTCCACACATGTGCCCCCACACCAGAGTGCTTTCTGCAGCCAGACCCTGTGGTCAGAGTGTGTGTAACTTCATAACTCCTGGCTCCACGGTCCCAGCCACAGTGAGGCTGGGAAGGCAGGATGGGAATGCCGGAGGTACAGGCAGAGGCGGGCCCATCCCAAACTGAGGCGGGGCCATGTGCAGGCCTTGGGGTTCCATCCCTCAGGTTCCCTTGCCTGCTTCAGGAGGACTGAGTGGGGTGGAGTGGGGATGGCCCCAGGGCAGGCACATGCTGTGACACTGGTCCAGGGAGGCTGCACCAGCTGGAAGTGGCATTTGAACGTGACTCAAGTGGAAACAGTGAGGGCTCTGGGCCGATCACGCTGCACCAGCACGGGCTCCCAAGGCTGCTGGGGCAGAGCCGGCCTGGGCTAAGAGAACAGCTTCCAGGAGGGTCTTGGCTCAGCTGTGTCCTGGGTGCCGCGGGGGAGGCAGAAAACTGGGCAAGGAAAAAGTGAGCGGAGAGACGGGAGGGGGCGAGGTGGCTGCACTGATTAATCCCAGGATCCTTTGGTGAGTGTGCCTCAGATGCCAGCAGCCCTGCGGAGACACCAGTCTATCACAGGAGGCCAGTGGACCCTTAAAAGGTGACTCTGCTTCCAGGAGATGGATACTGAGGCTGACAGGTGACCTCCTATGAGGGCTTGGGGGGCAGGGGCAGGGGTCACACTGGGCCAGTGGCCCTGCCAGGTTTCTGGGAAGGGAGGGTTCAGGTTACATTTTAAAGGATATGACTTTTAAGTTGTAAGGAAGCCAGCAAAAATGACTGTCTACTAGAAGTGATCTCAAATGTTAGTTTTGGTTTTATATTTTTGAAAGCTGGTGTGGCCTCTGGGGTCACTTTAGATATTGTTTACTTGTTCACTGGCCTCAGCCGCACTGTGGCCAGCACTCTCAGCACAGGTGTCTCAGCACAGGATACCTGAGAGGAGACCTACCTGTGACCCCATCCTCGAGCTCTTGGCTCAGGAGGAGGGCAGCTATGGGACTGACGTAGAAGGTGGAAGAGGGAAGGTGGCAGGGGACAGAGAGACAGGGTTTGGCCCAGCTCCATGGGGTCCTGATAAGGGCTGTGCTGGCAAAGGTGGTCGGGTACGAGGCATGCACAGGAGAGGGGGGAGCTCCGGTTTGCAGCATATGCCATGGTGTAAACATTCCCACCGTGACCCATTTCCAGCTACCAACGTACCATCCCTGAAAGTGGAATTGGTTAATTCCATGGCTGTCAGTCAAATGCCTCCCAGATGTGACACAGCTGGCTCTCACAAGCCTGTAGGAGCTGGCTCTGGGTCATGACTGACTTGGAAGCTTCTCTGCCACTTGTTGCTGAGGCTAGAAGTCCTACTATCATAGGCTCACCCTTCACATCCAAGTTCGGTCCATGTTGAAAGGGGAGCTGGGAGGAAAGGGTCATCAAATCCACCTCGTGTTTGGGCCGTCTAGTCCTGGGTCCATCATTGGCTGATGCGAAGCCGTGGACAGTGGGGCTTCACCTCTCCAAGTGTCAAGTTTCTTCACCTGGAAAACGGGGATCACAGTGATGCCACTTCCCAGAACTGTGGTAAGGGTTAGATGTGAAATTGCACGTGAGTGTGTAGCTCATAGAAGGAACCCAGCTAACATGGCTGCCTCCCGGTCTAGATGGATGGAACCTTATCCTCTCTCTCATCACCTCAACTGAACTTCTCTGAGAGGCCTCGAGATCCTCAGGAGGACACAGGGCTCTCTAGCCAGAGAGTCTTGCTAAGTCAAAGCTGGAGCCAGCCCAGGCCAGCAGCTTCAGGCAGTCACCAAGGGATGATGATGTTGCCCTAGAGACAAGCTGCGCTTTGCCTCTGTGCCCTTGGCTTCCTTGTAGGGGAAGCTCAGCTGCCCTTGCCCTTGCTCTCCCTCTGGGCCTTTTTAAAGCCTCCCACTCTAGCCTGCATATAGTTCTCTGGATTCCCCAAAAGTTCTACTACCGAGCTTCATCTGGGTTTGCCTTACTACCTGCTAATTCATACTAGGGTGTGAATAACTGACACCTCCATTCATTCCTCTTAAGGTGTTGCTGGATAAACTAAATGAATTCAGGCGATTAGGAAAAGGGAAAACAAAACAAAGGAAAAACCAGAATGGGGCTAGAAGGACAGTTCAGGGTGGGGTAACAGAGACCTAAGGGCAGCAGGACCATGGGTTCATGGCTCAGTCCAGCCACTGACTACTCACTGTGTGCTTTGCACAAGTTATTCCCCTTCTCTGAGTCTCAGTATCCCCGCATGTAAGTTGAAGGAGGTGGACACAATGCACTCTCACTCCCTCGGTCTGAGATGCTTAGGGCACGAAAGGTCACAGCAAGTATATATTACCTATTGTCACCGTATCAAATACCACAAAATCAGGGGCTTAAAACATCCCACATTTATCATCTTAATGTTTTAGAGGCCAGAAGTCTAAAATGGGTTGGCAGGGCTGCGTTCTCCTCGAGGGCCGGGGAAAATCTGTGCCTCTTCCAGCTTCTAGAGAGCTGTTGTCTTTAACTGTGTCACTCTGACTTCTGTGTCCATTGTCCCATCTTTGATTCAGATGCTCCTGCCTCCTTCCTACAAGGACACCTGTGACTACGCTGGATAATCTAGGACACCCTCTCCATCTCGAGGCCATTAACTCAATCACATCTGTGAAGTCGCTGTTGACACACAAGGTAACATATTCACCGGTTGCAGGGATTAGGATGTGGACATCTCTGGGAGGCCATTATCTGTGGACCACGGGGAGGCCGCATTTTGCTTTGCTCAGGAAGGCCTTTGAGGCATTAATGGTGGAATCTACAGAGGCTAGACCAGCCAAGGAGGGCAATGTCCTAGTCAGCTGAGGCCTCCTGAGCCCAAATCACACCTCCCTCAGGTGGCCCCTTTCTGTAAGCTGGATAGGTCAGAACAGAGGCCAAGGATGAGATGGATTAGGGACAAGACACAGTTCCTGGAGTCTGTAGACCCAGCATTCAGCTGCAGCTCAGCCAGTGACTTCCTATGAAATCATGAAAAAGTCGCTTTGCTCCTGGGTTAAATGGTCCTGACAGTTCCTTCCTAGTTTGCCTTGCAGGACTGCCAGAGTGGGTATGAAGGTGTCTGGCCAGATCCCAGGTCTCCATGGGGGTGTGGCTGCAGTTGTTCATGAGAGTGATGGGAGGGGCTGGTGGCCGCAGTTCCAGGAGGCCTGGAGAGGAAAGGGAACAGAGTGTTCTAGGTGGTGTGGTCCAACCTAGGGCCCGCTGCCCTGACATCCAGCTTTGATCAAAGCAATCATCAGGCTTGGTTGTTTGTTAAAGCAAAAGTCAAGGACTTGGAGAACCCATGTCAGGTTCAAGTTCAGTGCTGACAGACCAAAACTGCTGGTGTTTAGTTAGGGACAGCTCCTGACTAAGAAATCCTAATCAGGCCCAAGCACAGAAGAGCACTTCTTCCTTCAAACCCCAGCAGCTCAGACTCCCAGCCATGTGTTGGGGTATCTTTCCTGCTGCCCAGAAAAGGGAGAGGCTCAGGGACAGGAGACCCCAGGTGCACAGGCAGAATGGAAGACCAGGAAAGGAAGGTATAGGGCCAAGTTCCTGAGACCAGTCAAGAGCACAGCCTGGCCCTGGAGAAAGGCACCCCCCCTGAGCTCCTGGGATGGCAACAGGGTGTGTGTGTGTGGCTTTCGCAAACATCTGGCCCAGATTCCATGACAGGAGCCCAAGGGTGGGACAAGGAGTGGGAGGACTGCAGGGTTCCCTTGGGAGAGGTCCCGCCTCAGCAGCAATTGGATATTTCTGTCAGCTCTGAGATCACAGTGTCAAGGAAACTGGAAGCATCAACATTTATTTCAAAATGCCACCTGGAAAAAAATAGACAAAACTTCTATCAGGAAGGGCTGGGGAAAATGTTAACCATATCTATGTAAAAAGCTAAAATTGTTACTATATAAAACCTTTTTTAATATGAGCATCCCACCCATTAAAACAATAAATTGTTCACAGAAGAAATGTAAACTGGCATTGAATGTAATAAAAAATTCAATCTTGAGGACTTCTGGCCAAGATGGAGGTGCAGGTAGATACACTTTGTCTCCTCGCACAGCCAAAAGAAAGATAACAACAAATTTAAAAACAAAAAATAAAAATAACCAGAACTGCCAGAAAACTGAACTGTATGAAAGTCCGACAACCAAGGAGTTAAAGAAGAAACATAAGAGTCGTAGGAGGGGCACAGACGGGCAGCTGGTGCAGAGAGGATGAGCAGCAAGGTGACCAGAGGACCAGGTGGGTGAGGCGGTGACTGGCAGACCAGGGATTCCCACATTTGCATGTTGATAAACTGGAGGAACAACTGGGGAGTGAGAGAGACCATGCAACGCAGGGTTCCTGCATGGGGGGAAATAAAGCCTCTGACTGTAAAATCCTGTGGGTGTTGTGGCAGAGGGAGAAACTCCCAGCTTCACAGGAGAATTTGTTGGAGAGACCCTAGAACGTACACAAATCCACCCACCCGGGAATCAGCACCAGAAGGTCCCAATTTGCTAGTGGGTAGCGGGGGAAGTGACTGAAAGCCTGCTGAGAGCCAAGCAAGCGACATTGTTCCCTCTCTGACCACTTCCCCACATACAGCGCCACAAGGCAGCAATGCAGGGTGCCCCACCCTAGTGAACATCCAAAGCTCTGCGCTTTCCAACATAGCAGGTGCACTGAGACAAAAAAATATGGGCCAGATGAAAGGACAGATTAAAGCTTCAAAATTAGAACTAAGCAATGAAGAGAGAGATAGCCAGCCTATCAGATGCAGAGTTCAAAACACTGGTAATCAGGATGCTCACAGAAATGGTTGAGTATGGTCGCAAAATAGAGGAAAAAGTAAAGGCTATGCAAAGTGAAATAAAGAAAAATATACAGGGAACCAACAGTGAAGGGAAGGACACCAGGACTGAAATCAATGGTTTGGACCAGAAGGAAGAAACAAACCACACCACTCTCCTTAGGGACCCAACCGGAGTGTGTCCCTCAACACCAGCAGCACGGGAGCTCTCGAGCATCTCCTTTGCCTTATCCTGTTGCTCACTGCTATTATTATAACTGTCCTTGTCCTTTTAGAAGCTCTCTGTGTTCCCCAACTGCCCCAGATAATCCCTGCCCCTCACTTTTTCCCAACTCCTTCCCCAACTGCCCCAAATAATCCACGCCCTTCACTTTTCCAGGAGCAGTAAGGATTCCCCATCAGTTAGCGCCCAGGCTTCTATGACCTGAGAACACCTGAGGCTAAGTCACTCACCCACAGTGACATACATAGTCAGTGACAGACTCGGGCTCCCCACACTTGTGCTTGTACTTGCTGGGCTGCAGGTGCTGGTGCAGATGTGAGGAGCCTGTTGGACATCCAGAGCAGTAGAAATGGGGTTTGAGAGAGGGGGAATTGCCTGGCTTCACCGTCTGTCTCTCACACTACTCTCTGGTTGGCAGAGCTCCAGGACGGGGTGCATCCTCCCAGCATGGCCACCACCGCCTCCCTTCAGCCACTGCTCACCACCAAGGTCGCCAGTTCTGAGAACAGCAGCTCCTTCTATGACTACGAGGACTACCTGGACCTGGAGGCCTTCCTGCTCTGCAAGAAGGACGAGGTGGTGTCCTTTAGCAGAGTCTTCCTGCCGATCAGCTACAGCCTGGTTTTTGCGCTGGGCCTGGGCGGGAACCTCCTCCTTCTAGTGGTCTTGCTCCGGCACGTGCCTCGCAGACGGATGACAGAGGTCTACCTGTTGAACCTGGCTATCTCCAACCTCCTGTTCGTGGTGACCCTACCCTTCTGGGTCATCTCCGTGGCCTGGCATTGGGTCTTTGGGAGCTTTTTGTGCAAGGTGGTGAGCACTCTCTATACCATCAACCTGTACAGCGGCATCTTCTTCATTAGCTGCATGAGCCTGGACAAGTACCTAGAGATTGTCCACACTCAGACCCACCACAGGCTGAGGACCTGGGTCAAGCGCCGGCTCCTTGTTGTCATGGTCTGGGCTGTGGCCCTGGCTGTCTCCATCCCTGACATGATCTTTGTGCAGACACATGAAAACCCCGTGGGCGTGTGGAACTGCTATCCGGATTTCGGGGGGCACGGGACCTTCTGGAAGCTCCTTCTCCGCTTCCAGCAGAACATCCTGGGGTTTCTCCTCCCACTCCTGGCCATGATCTTCTTCTATTCCCGCATTGTCTCAGTCCTGGTCAGGCTGAAGCCCCCAGGCCGGGGCCGGGCTCTGAAGGTGGCCGTCGCCCTCGTGGTGGCCTTCTTTGTGCTGTGGTTCCCGTACAACCTCGTCTTGTTTCTGCACTCGCTGATGGACCTGAAAGTCTTATGGGACTGCAAGGCCAGCCAGTACCTGGATTATGCACTGCAGGTAACAGAGAGCATCGCCTTCTTTCACTGCTGCTTCACGCCTATCCTCTACGCCTTCTCCGTCCGCTGCTTCAGCCAATACCTGAAGGCTTCCCTGGCCACTCTGTGTGGGCGGCACCAGGCCCCTTGCCCTCCCCAGGCCCCACTGTCCAGCTGCTGTGAGAGTAGCAACCTCACTGCCCAAGAAGAAATGACCAGCGTGAATGACCTTGGGGAGAGGCAGACTGAGGACTCCCCCAATAAGGAAGGCGTGGAGAAAAAGGAAACCCAAGTGGCCATGCCACAGTCTGATGAAAGCAGATGGGACCCAGCTCAGCTGGGCATCCACCCAAATTCTTCTCTCCAAGGGCCTCATTGACGATGTTGCTAAACCCGGTGGTCAGTTTTCAGTTCTCAGCCACCACCAGCACCCGCTCACTCCTTCCAGGACATCATACTCTCAGAACTGCTGCAATAGTGGCCCGGCTGACCCCTGTTTCCTATCGTCATGTTCTCCTATCATCTATCGCAGTGGTCCCCAATCTTTTTGGAACCAGGGACCAGTTTCTGTAACTACCTCTTTGTACTTCCTAATACCCTCACCTCCTCATTCATTCCCCCATGCCCGCCTCCCATTGGGCAACCATCAGGATGCTCTCTGGGCCCTGGCTGGTGTAGCTCAGTGGACTGAGTGCCGGCCTGAGAACCAAATGGTCGCCGGTTTGATCCCAGTCAGGGCACATGTCTGGGTTGTGGGCCAGGTCCCCAGTAGGGGGCACATGAGAAACAACCACACATTGATGTTTCTCTCCCTCTCTTTTTCCTTCCCTTCCCCTCTCTCTAAAAATAAATAAAATCTTTAAAAAAAAAAAAAGCTCTCTGGGTCCGTGATTCTATTTCTGTTCTTCCTGTTTGCTTAGTTTTGATTTTGAGATTCAGTTGTTGATACATATGTACTTTTTTGCTATTTTATTGTTCATAGTTTTGATCTCCTTTTTTTCAAATAAGTCCCTTTAACATTTCATATAATAATGGTTTGATGATGATGAACTCCTTTAGTTTTTCTTGTCTAGGAAGCTCTTTCTCTGCCCTTCGATTCTAAATGATGGCTTTGCTGGGTAGAGCAACCTTGGCTGTAGGTCCTTGCTTTTTCTTGGCTTTGAATATTTCTTGCCAATCTCATCTAGCCTGCAAAGTTTCTTTTGAGAAATCAGCTGACAGTCTTAGGGGAACTCCCCTATAGGTAACTAACTGCTTTTTTCTTGCAGTTATTTAAGATTCTCGCTTTATCTTTAATCTTTGGCATTTTAATCGTGATATGTCTTAGGGTGGGCCTCTTTGCATCCATCTTGTTTGGGACTCCCTGTGCTTCCTGGACTTGCATGTGAATTTCCTTCACCAAATTAGGGAAGTTTTCTTTCATGATTCTTTCAAATAGATTTCCAGTTTCTTGTTCTTTCTCTTCCCCTCCTGGCACCCCTAGAATGCAAATGTGGGATCTCTTAAGGTTGTCCCAGAGGCTGCTTATACTACCCTCATTTTTTGGGATTCTTGTTTCTTCTTGTTGTTCTTTGTGGTTGTTTTTTGCTTCTCAATGTTCCAAATCATTGATTTGATTCTCAGCTTCATCCACTCTACTGTTGTTTCTCTGTAAATTGTTCTTAATTTCAACTAGTGTATCTTTTTGTTTCAGACTGGATCTTTTTTATGCTGCTGAGGTCCTCACTAAGTTCTTTGGGCATCCTTATAACCAGTGTTTTGAACTCTGCATCTGACAGATTGCTTATCTCCATTCTGTTTAACTCTTTTTCTGGAGTTTTGATCTATTCTTTCATTTGGGCCATGTTGCTTTGTCTCCTCATTTTGGCAGCCTCCCTGTGTTTGTTTCTATGTATTAGGTAGAGCTGCTTTGACTCCGTGTCTTGGTAGTGTGGCCTAATGTAGTAGGTGTCCCTTAGGGTCCAGTGGCACAGCCTCCCCATTACTCAAGCTGGGTACTCGAGGTGTGTCCTTTGTGTGGGCTGAGTACACCCTCCTCTTGTAGTTGAGCCTTGCTTGCTGTTGGCAGGTCAATGGGAGGGATTTATCCAGGCCAGTCAGCTGCAAGGGCTGGCTGTGACCACTGATCACCGACCTCTGCCCTCTGTGAAGGATCAGCTGTGCAGGGGCAGGGTGGTAGTGCTGTGACGTTGTCTGTAGCTGCCTATTGGTTGTGCAGTCTCTGGGGTTTCCCCAGTGGTAGATGCTAAGGTCACCCCCTACCTGTGTTGCCCGGTGCCACCTGGTCTGAGCTATAAAGCAATCTGAGATGGCTGCTACTTGGTGCTGGGCTTGGAGATTCCCAGGTGAAGCCAAGTTGAGAATCTAGGCTGGCTGCTGCTAGTCCTGGGCCTGGGGTTCACAGAGGCCAGCTCTTGCTTGTTTAAGAGGATTTGGGAAGTTGTGAAGCAAGAGCCAATACCAGCCATTCATATGGAAAAGCAGCTTGGGTGGAGCCATAATTTGGGTGGGGTGGAGTCTCAGGGGATCTCCAGGAGGGGCAGAAAGTGTTAGCCAGGTTGATGGAGTCTCAGATATGGCATCAGCTTGCCAGCTCAGTGGGGAGGGCTTAGCAAAGGGACAATGACCTCTGCTTGCCTTGATGCCAGACACTTCACTTTCTCCCTGAATACCACTGGTGCCTTTCATGCTGCTACCCTGGTCCTAGAGTTCAGATGGAGTGAGTCTGAGTAAGTTCATGTGTGGGTTCTTTATGAGGAACTGCTTGGGGCTCCAGAAGTTTCTTCCACTGACTCAATCCCCACTGGCTTTTGCAGCCAGAAGTTGTGGAGACTTATCTTCCTGGCACTGGAACCCTGGGCTGGGGGGCCTGGTGTGGAGCTGGGACTCCTTTGTCCTGAGATGCCTCCCGAATTTGTATCCACCACGTGTGAATTTGGGACCAGCCCATTCTGCATCTGTGCCCCTCCTGCCAGTCTGGATGGATGTGGTTTCTTTAGTTCCATGGTTGTCAGGCTTCCATGCCACTCAATTTCTGATGGTTCTGAGTGGTGGTTGTTCTGTAGTTTAGTTGTAGTTTTGATGTGGTCGTGGGAAGAGGTGAGCCATGTCTGTCTTCGCTGTCATCTTGATTGGAAGCCTTTGTGCAGCCATTTCAATATTGAAGATGGATGAAAATACACAATATTTTTGGCATATTATGCTTTATTATTTCAAGAGAGGTAAAAAGGCAACTGAAATGCAAACAAAAGATTTGTGCAGGGTGTGGAGAAGGTGCTGTGACTGATGGAACGGTTCAAAAGTGGTCTTGAAGGTTCTTGGTACCATTGACATTTTGGCCAAATAATTCTTTGCTGTGGGTCTGTCTTATGCATTGGGAGGTGTTTAGCAGCACCCCTGGCCTCTACCCACTAGAAGCCAAGAGCAGGAGACAGCTGACAAATTCAAAATATCCAAATCAATGAGGTTATTGGTGAAAATGAAAAATGTGTCTTATTTTATGAAAAAAGCAGACTTTTTGGCCAATCCAATACTCTGCAACCAACAGCCAGAGTGATCACAGCCCCCTCAGCCTCCACTCCCACCTTCAGAGAAACCCGAGGCCCACCCCCACAGGCTGCTCCCATCCCTCTAGTTCAGCCGGGGAAATATTGTTGTTATTTGTTTAATATCGTAGCCTTGGTGGTGGCTCCGGGGTCTGGCAACCAGGAAATGCTGGCAATATACCACCTGGGAACGGCCTAGGGTGGAGGGCAGCAGGGCTGTCCCCCCTCTCCCCTGTGAAGGGTGGTGAGAGCATTCGGGGCAAGTTACTACCTAGGAAATCATCTCTTTTCCTCCCCAGCTTCTGGAATTCCTCCCTCGGCATGTCATCCCTGATTTGCTTTGTTATAAGCTATCCTCAGAGAATACACACGGCAGGCTTTTCTCTCAGGGAGAAAAAAATTGGTTCAGAAATGAGGAATTGGGGACAGAACTGCGGGGCCAGGACAGGAAGTGACTGGATGCATCCCTGCGGGTCTCAGTCTTCCTGCTGCTTTGAGGCCTCTGCCAGTGAAGGAAAGGCGACCCTTGTAGAGGGTGTCTCCAGCTGTCCCCATGTAGGCGCCATAGAACCACAGGTGCCAGTGGTGGGAACTGGCCTCCACGTGCTCACGCCAATTCTAGGTTGCTTCCTGGGAGGCCTGTTGTCATGGTGAACATCCTTGGCTGTGGGATGGAACACCTGTGTTCACCCCACGCCTGACCCACCGAGGCTTCCCTGGGTCCCAGGCACACCCTCAAACCGATCACAGGCTCCATGAACTTTGTTCTCGGTTGAGACCTCCTGGCCCCGACTCAGTGGACTTGGGCCACCAGCCCTTCCCTGCCAGCCTGTCCACAGGCCAGGCTCCTGGCCTGCATTCCTTTGGGTGTGGGGGAAAGGACAGGATGCATCACCTAGGTCTGGGCAGGGTTGAGAAGGTACATGAAGGCCTCACCACTTTGCTCCATTCCTCAGCTGCTCAGACACAGGGCCTGGCTCTGTGGGCATGTGGTTGGGAAGCTCCACATAGATAACCCCTAGCCCCAGACCCTTGTCCCTCTCCTGTGCTCCCTACTAACTCCTCCTTGTGCTCCTGGCCCCTTGTGGAATAGGCTGGGACATCCTGTCTTCTCCTAACCAATCAAACCTCTATCAGGCTCCAGGCAGATGCCTGGGCAGATGTCCTCAGCCCAGGCCTATTGTCCTGGCAAAACTCGGTGCAGAACGGGCAACCTCAACAGAAAGGAAGAGGCCAGTCAGAGATGTGGAATGGAGTAGCAGAAAGAAGCCCCACTGGGTAGTCCTTGCAGGGGATCCATGCTGCCGAGACCCCTGCACCAGCTGCTACAGTGCCAGCCCCAGCCAGGGCCCTGCCATGAGCCCACTGAACTCTGCACCAGCACCCCTCGCACCCTCCCAGCCCTGGTCAGCACGCCTGGCGACAGGGATTGTCTGTAGTTTGTATGCCTGAAAGCTGAGGGCAGGCAGGGAGGGGAAGGAAATGATTTGAGGACATAAAGTAAACTAGCCGAGACTGGAAGTCTGGTTTCTATATTTAATCTGCGTCTGGGGAATCGGGCGGGTCAGAGATGAAGGAGTAAGATTCCAGGCCCTATGGACCCCAGCATGGGGAAGGGGCAGGAGGAGACCAGGATAGAGAGCAAGGGCTCATAACAGATGCGCTGTGACACAGGAGGCACTAGGGGAGCCGCAGGAGCGGGAGGCCAAAGGATGGAACAGGCCAGATCTAAGAAGGCTTCAGGAGTAGCCAGCACCAGGGTTGGCAGGAAAAGCAAGCAACACGCTTTACACACAGTTCCATCAGGAAAGGCTGGAAAAGTTGGATTGCACTGCGAGGAAAATTTGGGGACCAACCGTGGCAAACCTTAAATGTCGGGTGTGTGAAGGGGATGGGAAGCCGGGAAATAACATAGTGCCGGTTAGAGGTGCTTTGGGAAACAGGTGCCTGGCAGCGGGGTGAACCGAGGGCCTGCAGGCCAGGTGTGGAGGGAAGCGCGTGAACAACACCTGCATGGAAGGCAGCATTTCTGCAGACCGGCCGTTCCCTAGAGCAGCCACCGGTCACCCAGGGCTGTCACGCCCTTGGCATGCGGCTGGCCGGAACTGAGCCGTGCCACAAGGGTGAAAAGGACATGTCGGAGTTTTAAACACACAGCACAGTATGCAGATGATGCCAATGTTGCCCCAATACATTCAATTTTTTTAAAAAAGTACATACCAGATTTTGAAGGCAATACTGAAAAAGAAATGGAAAACTATTTTTATATTGATGACATGTTGAAATGCTAATATTTTGGCTATGTAGGGGTAAGTAAAATGTATTATAAAAATGAATTTTACTTGTTTCTTTTTCTTTTAAAAATCTGTGTCAACTAGGCAATTAATTAAAATGTACCCACGTGGCTTGCTTTATATCGCTATTTTGAGCAACACTGTTTTTAGCACATGACTTCCAGAAGATGTGGAATGGAATTGAGAGAAAATGAAGTGGGGGTCAGTGGAGACTCCCAGTTGGGAGCTCACCCCTCATGGTGACCAGGCTCTGTGCCGCAGGAGCGGTGGAGGCAGGCGTTACCCCCAAATGGAGCTGCCCCCACACAGTCCCTCTTCCCCTGGACTTCCTGTGAAAGGGGGATTCTGCTGAACCCACAGTGAGAGATGGTGTTTCAAGGAGAGAGTGATCAGTCTGAGAGGTGTCTAAAAGGAGACCAGAGAGCAAGGAGGCCAGAGGCACCAGGACAGAGGTAGAGGGTGCCACAGAGCCACAGGAAGCGGTAGTTGGCGGGGGTCTGGGACTTCAGAGGGGCAAGAAGAGGTGGAGACCCCAAGGGCATCCCCTGGCCAGGCTTGTGGCCCCCTTGGCCGCGCTCACTCAGGAGACCGCAGGCGGTACCGGAAGCGCACATCGTAGCTGGGCTGCGTGGTGCCGAAGCCCCAGCGCTGGGGGTCCACAGGCGGCATGGGTGCATCGGGGTCCACCAGCTCCAGGTCGAAGTGCGTGATCATGAGCAGGACGAAGAGCTTCATCTCGCTCAGGGCCAAGAACCTCCCGGGGCACATGGAGACGCCTGAGCCCCACGGCATGGTATAGTGGTGGATCTTTTTGCCTGCCTTGTAGAAGTCCACTTTTCGGCTGCCGTCGGGGTTGAGGAAGCGGTCGTACTTGAAGGCAGTGGGCTGGGGGTGGATGTCAGGGTCCATGTGCACCGAGAGGTAAGGGAAGAGGGCCACAATGTCCCCACTTCGGAGCAGGTACTCCTTCCCACTGGCCATCTGCAGGGTGTGGTCACCGTTCACCACCCTGAGGAGGGTGGGCGCTGCCCGCAGGCGCAGTGTCTCTTCCATCACGCTGTCCAGCACCGGGGTGTGTTGCAGGGCGCTGACCTCGAAGTCGAAAGACTGCCCGGCCTCCAGCTTGGCCTCCCCCAGGACCTGGGCAGCCTCCTCTCTCAACGCCTGCATGGCTTCTGGGTGCTTCAGCAGGAACAAGAGGGCCCAGAAAGAGGTAGGCCCCGTGTTCCCCTGGGAGGCCCAGAGCATCATGAAGTTGAACTTGTCCTGCATGGATGGGGCGACTCCCTGCTCCTTCAGAAACTGAAGCATGTAGGCTATCCAGTTGCTGACGCCGTCCTTCTCCAGGCTGTGTGTGACAGACAGGGTCTTGTGGAAGAGGCGCTGGAGCCGGCCCACTTCTAGCCACTCCCGGGGCCCCAGCAAGGAGTACACGAACCTGGGGAACAAGCGGTCGAACTTGCGGAACTGCATAAACAACTCCTCTGCCTGCCGTAGGTCCTGCTCCACGTCCTTTGTGTAGCCAAACAAGCTCAGGTAGCCAGCCCTGAACAAGGCGTTGTAGCAGAAGTGGAAGAGGCCATGCTCTTGCCAGCTCCTGGCATCTGGACACTGGCCCGTGGGCCCCAGTATGACCAAGGACAGGCAGTCCCGCATGGTTTTGTTGAGATCCTCCAAGCCGTCGCCCATGAGGTGCTTGGTGCTGGCTGAGTGTATCATCCGGTGGTCCCCCGGCCCGGACTGGTATCCAAATACCTTTAGCACCAGTTTTTCGGCATACTCCACGAAGTCTAGTTTCCTCTTTACATCCTTGAGGATGGGGCCGAAGGAGAGGGGGTCCATGAGAAACGTGAAGTACTGGCCCCCGAGCTGCACTGTGAACACCTCCCCATGCTTGGCCCGCATGTGCTTCAGGAATTCCAGCATATTCTTCCGGAAAGCCATGGCATGGCCCAGCCAGGGCACAGAGCCTTTATCCAGAGGGGGCTCCTGGGGCCTGCGCTGCCGGAGCAGCCCCAGCAGGCACAGGTATCCCACAATGGCCACCAGCAGGGCTCCCAGCACTGGACCCCAGAGCACCATGGCTGTGCTCTCCCAGGTTAAGATCTGGACACGCTGCTGTCTGGGTGCCGGAGAACTGCTGGGAGGCCTTGACGATGGAAAGGTCTGCCCACTTGGACCTTGCCCCGTGGCTGCAAGTTATAATAAATAACCCTGGCAGAACAGCATGTGGGAGTGAAATTAGCACTTGCTAGAGCCTGCTCATGTGGGAGGACCATTGGGACCAGGAGAAAGCCTCTGGCTTATGGCCACAGCCTCCTTGCCAGCTTTAGGCGTTGCCCTGACCTTTTCAGACTCAGCTCCAGCATCTTCTCTATAAATCCTTCCTTGACCTCGCTCCTACCCCCCTGGCTTGCTGACCACTCACAACTTTATTTACTCATGTGCAGTAAATAAAGTAACGATTCACTAAGTTGCTATCTGATTTATCAGAAATGCACCAAAAACTCAATTTCACATCCACCCTTCCTTTATCCGACTTCAGTCTCCAAGCCTCTGGCCTCAGGCCCTGCCACTGGCCCAGGCGGCTTTCACATTTCTCTAACGAGTGCAGACTGGAAACCTTGAAACCATGAAATGCCGGGGATAATAAGGACCTCAACCCAATGGCTTTATTTCACAACAGGGTTCCAGTGAAAAGGGGACTTTGACAGCTGCCCTGGCTTGGGTGAGGTGAGTTCACTGTTTACTCAGGGCCTCTGTGACGCGTCAGGTCAGGTCCCAAGGAGAAACCTGTGCCATTGACTCTGACGTTTTAGTCCGGCAGCCTCAGCCACTGTTGCAACAGTTGAAGTTCAGACTCAATTCAGTCACTTCTGATCACCCCCCAAGTGACTCTGACTTTCTCAATGACCTGCAAACAGGGACTCTGTCTCCTCAGATAACCAGAGGATTTCCACATGCCCTCTTGAGTGAGTTTCCTTTGCCTTTTGCAGCTCCCTTCCACAGGAGCTGGAAATATCCACCCTGCCTCCATGAAGTCCTCTCTGATTGCTTAGGACACAGCAAGTGCTCAGCACCGTTAACTCTCTCCAGCCTTAGAATCCACTAGGAATCCTTGGGCCAACTCCAGTGAGCTGACTTTGTCCCCCAGTTTTTAATGGGTGGCATCACCACCTTACAGTCATTCTCACCTTTAGTCATTCATTTATGCACACCCATTCATTCGTTCATTCATTCATTCCCTCCTTGGAACAGCTCCATCTATCCATTTAACAGATATTTACTGGCCACTCACTGCCATAAATTTTGCTACAGTCCTGAATGAGACAGACACAGTCCTGACCTCTTAGAGTTATGGTCTAAGGAAGGGGAAAAGATATAATCATTGCCCAGAGAAATATGTCATTCCAATTGTGTTAAGTGCTGCAAAGGAGAGGAGCAGAGCAGGAAGGCGGTAGGGAGTCAGGAAGACTCCATTAATCAGGGGGTAATTAAGTAAAGGCCTGGAGGATGCTATGGAGGGCAGGACCAATAAAAAGGCATTGGTCCGATCAAGTATAACATCAAGTATAGAAAACAAAGTGGAGTTGCTCATGTCAGCCAAGATCACTGCCAGTCAGCCATGACACTTTGATTCAAGAGGGAAACTACCTAAGTCAGAGCAGACACGTCTGGCAAGGAGACACACCTAAGATATCTGTGCACATGACCAGAACAGCTGTGTCTGCAGAGTGGGACCACTCATAGAAAGGCTCCTGGGGAAATTCCCCACTTGCCATCAGGGGTGCCGAGACGCTCATAAAAGGCCCAGAAGGGTGGAGTCCACCACTCTCAAGGTATAACTGAGGCAGGAGGCTCCAGACCACTGCAGGGACAGCCGAGCTCCACACACCGGAGTACTGCTTCACGCCACGCTGACCTCCCTTGGCATCGGCTGCTGGAGGCTCTGCCCTCCTGGACTGAGGACTTCACCTGCCCTGCTGCCCACCTGGCCCTGGAGATTCTTTCTTGCAAGAGGCTGACGACTCCCTTGCCCACCACGCTGTCTCCCAGACCTGCAGACTGAGACTGTGGGAACCGGGTTCGTTATCCCCCATTGATTGCTGTGTGTGTATGTTATATTTCTCTTAGATTGTTAGAGTGTGAGCAGGGCATTAGTGTGTGTTGGTGTTCTCCTTTGAGTGAACATCATTCGGTGAAAGCTGAGTGAATGGCATGGTTACTGTGTGTGACCTTTGTCTGTTCCTTGGTGCTGGGCTGCTCAGCAGGCAGCTAGCCCAGCAGTTGCCCATCTGACTTACCGGAAAGAGTCTGTCACGAACATATGTGACAAATTCCAAGGCCATGACAATGGGAATTGTGTGTGGAGGTGTGGTGGTGGGGTGGGTGGCTCAAAGCATGTGGCAGAGCTGCACTAAGGTAGAGGGTGCGCACCCACTCGGGCCAGTGTGGCTGCCCCGCGCAGGGAAGAGCCTCCAGCAGGGTGCGGGCTCTGCAGGCTCAGGGCCGATTTGTGCTCTGACCCATCACACTTCACTGAACCCTCTCGCACCAGCCCGCAGGGCCACCCGGGCGGGCGTCTGGATCCAGCCCCTGAGGGGCCGCAGGATGGTCAGGCAGTGACCACTGGCTTCCGCGGGCGGAGGCTGGCCTGCCCCAGGGAAATCGGCCCACGGCCCACGCGGCTTCCTTCCCAGACCTCCCACCCCTCCCGCAGGGACCTCGGCCAGCGATCCACAGAGAGCAGGGCGAAGCCTCTGCCTTCCACCCTTCCTCCGAAGCTCCGTGGGAGGGTGGGGGCGAGGTCACGAAGATCCGCCGGGGGATGGCCTGGAGGGATCAACGACACACAGAGGCGGCCTCGGGGTGGGCGCGCTGGAGTGCCCGCGGCCCGAGAGCAGGAAAGGCTGCGAGGCCAGCGCGGAGGGCAAACCTCAGTGCCGAGGCGCTCTCTGTCGGTCCTCGGGGGTTTGCGCCGAATCGCTGGGTATCTATCTGCCCGCTCGTCTGCAGAGCAATCAGCAAGGGAGCGCGGCTGCGGCTGGAGCAGGGCTGGAGCAAGGGGTGCCTCCTTCCCTCCCATCACCGCTCTTTCCACCAGGGGCGAACCAGGACCAGCGAAGCCGCCACTTCGGCTCAGACTCCTGGGAGCTCTCCTACGTCCTGCAGGGGCCTCGTTTCATTGCCCTTCGGCACTTTTTGTGCTTGCGTTTCGCCTCATTCGCACACTCCACGGAGGGCAGTGGGGCGGGTTGAGTTCTCTGAGCTGGGCGCATGCGAGTCTCTAGTCCCATCTGCCCTGCCCTTCCCATCCATATATCACCCAGAATTTTGAGCAACTGGGAACCCACCGGAGAAAGGGTTCTGTTGACCTGTTTTGGTTCCTGTCGTGGGGTTCTCTGTGGCTTCTGTAGTCCAGTTGCACCGTCTGTACCCGTCTTGTTTGCCCTTTGTTCCCATTCTAGATGACATCGACTGCACCCCCAGTGCCCGCTCCTTCTGCCCGCTGCCTGCGCCCCAGGATGCAACAGCGGCACCATGGAAATAAATAGAGATGCAGGGGAGAATCATTTCACTCTGCCTTTAGATCCGGTAATAGTCTCATCTAACTTAGGGATGGGCTTATTTATGACTCCTTCACCTGCCTCGCCTTCAAGGACCCTTCTTTTTTCCAGAAATTGAAGGAAACTCTGTCATGGTAGCTGGGCTCTTGACTGTCTGGCCCAAGGTTAAGTATCTTCTAGTCAGCATCACATATACCTGTGCTAACCCAACAATAAAAACCAAAGTGAGAGGCAGCAGGCGTTGATTTGAGATGGAAGGAGAGCTATTCCGGACACACTGATTCAGGCAGAAACCCACATAGTGTTCCAATTGTGAGCTAAAGGGAAGGGGAATGATTATGTGAATAGAAGAGACTGGATGCACAAACGGATAACGGCCAGACCGTATAGAAAAATTGAACTCTGACCTTTCAATCTTCAGCAACCAGTCCAGGAGGCCAAAATAACTCCTATAGCCCCAAACAGCCAGAATCGGAAGAATGTGCTCCCTCAGCCAATTGCAAGAGATGTTTTGCTTCTAGCTAACCCTCATGCCAACACTCTCCAACCAGAGCAAACCTGAAGCCTTCCCTTTTTTCTGCTATAAGCCCTTCCCACTTCTCTGCCTACTTTGAGACTCTGCCAGATGTAAGTAAGTGACTATGGCCAGCTCCCTTCCTATAATAAACTCGGAATAAATAGTGTTTGCTTTTTCCCATATGGGTGGTCTCTGTTTATTTCCACAACTCTGTTTAAAAGTTTAACTTCCTGATGTGCTGTGTGATGCTGGGTAAGCCATTTCCTCTCTTTGGGCCTTATTTTCTTCAACTGAAAAACTGGTTCGACATTTGTTTTGTTCAACAAATATTCCTTGGCACGTAAAGAATTTGGGCCCTCAGAGGTGCTAGACACTGGGCAGCTGTTAGAGGCACAAAGATGAACCCATCAAGGAAGTAGTCTGTTCTCGGGGAATGTAGAACCTAGTAAAGGAAGGCAGATACATGAACAGGCCTGGCTAAGCGACGTATGTACTGCTCTGTGTCAGCCTCCATGCTGCAAGGGCGCATCGAAGTGGGGAAGGGCGGTCAGTGGAGACGGCAGGGAGCGGATTCCCAGAGGAGGCCTCCCCTCCGGCTGTCAGCTCTCCCACCTACTCCCCATCCCTGCAGCAGAGCCCCTGAGATAGCCAATGTTTCAGGGAGAGATGGACCCCTCTCCCCTTCCTCCTTTGCTGGGAAGAGAGGAAGACCACAGAGATGAGCCACCCTCCCTCCTCCTACACAAGCCGGAATGGAAGGAGTGCCGCAGCCTCCACCTCCCTGGTGTGGAGCCTGGGCTCACTTGGAGGGTGGGGTGCTGGGCGTGGGGCTGGCAGGGCTGGTGGGTCCCCCGGGCACGAGGCCACTATGCCAGGCCCGCCTGGGTCCAAAGCATCCCTTGCTGACCCTGGGCAGCCTTTGGGAAGACCTGGCGCATGCTCTCTTCCCTGATGGGTGCCCATGGCCAAGGTGAGCTGGGCAAGCTGGGTGAGCTGGGCACGCTTGGGCCCTGCGCTCGAGCTGCTGCGGGGACAACCCGCGCCAACCTGGACGTATCCGGTGAGTGCTGGGTGAGCACCAAGAAGCTGGCTAGGTTCTGCCCTGGGCTCTAGGCCCAGATAAGGGGCGGAAAGGAGTCAGTACGGCGACCGGGAAGTTGGGGTACACCCCAGAGTGGAGGGCCCGGAGGAACAGGCAGGGGGCAGAAGCATTTGACACCCCACAGACTGACGCCTGGGGGAAGCACACCTGCCGCCTGGGCCAGGTGCTGCCGCAGAGGTGTTCACAGCGAGGTGCGCAGTGACAAATGTCCAGAATCTGACACTGGTTTGAAGAGCTGGTCATGTTTGAGATGGGTCTAGAAATGAATGTGAGTTTGCAGGCTCAGGGGAGGAACTGGGTCTTCAGGCAGGGGAGCTCCAGGTGCCAGGGCACAGATCTGGGCAAAGAAAGGGTTTGGATTCTTAACAGGATGGTGACGGGAGAGAGGACAAGGGTGGTGGCTGAAGAGACCATTGTTGGCAGGTAAATTGGGCCCCTGAATAGTGAATGGAACTGTTTGTGGTGCCGAGGATCTGGGCTTTTTTAGGTAGGCGACGGTGAGCTAGCCAAAGCCCTTGAGCCCCAGAGTGCAGGGTGGGTCACTGTGGGGACTTCATAGGGCAAGAAGTGACATGAAAGGGACCGGGACGGGTGCCCCCATAGTATGGAGATCGCTGTCCTGACTGGGGCAGTGGTTGGGAATGACAAGAAATTTCGATGCCTTTAAGTTAGTCATGTTGTGTTTCTGAAGAGGGTGGGTGAGGAAGGAAAGGAAAGATGCAGGAGCTCTGGCTCCCGGAGATAGAGGAAAAGGGGGCTTTGAGACTGACGCGTGGGGAAGAAGAGCAGGATGGGGTGTTTTAGAGAGCGTGTTGGGGGCAGGGGAGTGCAGAGAATAAATTCGGAGTCTGAGTCTGACCTGTGGAGCCCTTTCCAGAGCACCCTGAGTGTTCTGAGGGGCCCGTCGCTGCCTCTTTGGCTGGTGGCAGTGACTTGGAGGGAGAGAAGAGAAAGTGTTCTATGGAGGGGCAGGAGAGGTGGCGGGAGAGAGGACAGAAGGCAGTGTGGACCAGCAGGCAAGAGCCAGAGAGCCAGACAGGCTGGACCTCTGCCTCAGCTCTACATCTTTGAGGGCAGTTGCTCCCTGAGCCTCTCTTTCCTCTTCCATAAAACAGATGGAATACCCTGATAGGGCGTGAGGTATACACAAGGTAATAGATGGGAAGTGCTTGGCGCAGGTGCAATGAATGGTGGTGGCTCTAGTTATCGAGGGCTGGGGACCTCTGGAGAAGGGCTCATGGTGGAGGAAGGATGGCACCTAGAGCACAGACCGTTGTTTCTGGCAAAGAGGTGAGAAGGGAAAACCTGCACAGACTCATGAAAAAGCCGGGAGGACATTTGCCGAAGTAAAGGCGAAGAGACAGGAGGACATCGATGGCTGATCACTTTCATCTTTGTAAGTGGTGGGGTGGGGGGGTGCGGAAGCTGCTGACGGCTCCTTTAGAAGCTTACCCAGCATCCCCTGCTGTGCCTCTTCCTGCCTGGTCCACCCCTTACTCCAGGCCTGGGACCTGGGCTCCTCCCAGGGCATCTAAACATACGTCCTTTTGGGACTCAGTGACCTTTGAAGACCTGGCAGTCTACTTCTCTGAGGACGAATGGACCTGCCTGGCCCCCACTCAGAGGGCCCTGTACAGGGACATGATGCTGGAGAATTATGGGGCTGTGGCTGCCCTGGAGAAGGCTCTTTCCCTTTGGGCTGTGCCTTGGCCCTTCAGAGCTTCCTGGTTCCTTCTTCTTCAGAGGCTCAGGCATCTTTGAGAGCCCTCGGCTGAGCAGCAACTTCAGGCTCTTGGATTCTTAATGGCCCGACCTCAGTGGTTCCTGAGAAGTAGGAAGTCCTGGTATCAATTCAGGCCTCACATAGAACCTTCTTGCCCCAGGGTGAGAGCT
Organism: Macrotus californicus; assembly: GCA_007922815.1. Classification (NCBI taxonomy): domain Eukaryota; kingdom Metazoa; phylum Chordata; class Mammalia; order Chiroptera; family Phyllostomidae; genus Macrotus; species Macrotus californicus. The sequence goes on along the minus strand of VMDR010000078.1, from coordinate 267,463 downwards.
GCCCGTCCCCTAACCCCTGTGCTGTGGGTACAGTGGGAAGAGACCAGATTGCTGGTGCCCTACCAAAGCCTTAGTCCCCATCCTATCAGGTTGGGAGACCCGGCCCCAAACCAACCTGGTCATGCAGATGTCTGAACTTGAGCACTCTAAGAGAGGGCCTTCCTAGGTATGACTTCTGCCACTGGTCTCTGCCTGAGCCCTCCAAGGTTACAGGGTTCTCTTATACCTATTAGCTGACCCCAAAGGGCAGCGTGAAGAGTTGCCAGGTGTAGAGAGCCCTGGAGTCTCTTTAACCTACAAGAAGGCTTTCCTTCTTTTTCCATCATAAAAGCTACCCTCCCTCCCTATCTGCCTTAGGGAGGTACCCTCCCTCTAGCATTGAACCTGCAGGTTATCTTGAAAGAGCTCAGCCCCTTAGTCCCCCTGTGGGAGTTGCTCCTAGGAGCCATGTGTCTGTTGTCTTACACGGAGGATTTTCCACCCTCTAAGAAAGAAGGTAAGAAATTTTGTTTCCCTTCAAATAGAAGTTTGCCTCCCAGAGGGTCTCAGGCTTCCTTGGGAGCACTGCCCTGAGGCTTCTTCCCAGGCCCCCTCCTTGTACCTCTAGCTCAGTCCACCCAGGAATCACGCTCCTCACTGCTGGCTCTTGCAGCCACAGGCTGAGGTTGACCTCTGTGAGTCCAATGTGTGTGCTGTGTTGTGTCTTCTTCCCTTCACGCAGCACCGCCTGCTTTCAAACCAGCCCTGATCTCTCAGATGGAACAAGGGAAAGGGCTGGGTTTCGAGCCACAGGGACACCCCTGCGTAGGAGAGCAGCTTCTGCAGGCGAGTTCAGCAAGAAGTGACCCCTTTCCAGCTTTGTGTCTTCCTTGGCTTTTATTTCATCAGAACGAAAAAGGTGTGTTCTCTGCGCCCAGAGCCATGGGGTGCACTGGGATGCTCGGTCACACTCTTCCTGACTGGTGTGTTGCTCTCCGCTTCCCATCCCCTGGCACTGCAGCAAACACCCGCCTCGGTGTTTCACACACTGGGATGCTTTCCTTCCTGGGGGGGATGTGGAAACAGTTTTCTAAATACTGGCTATGTGTGATCACCTTTTCCAGTCTCCCCCAGTTTTACAAAATTGATCAACTCAGTGTAGCATTCTCTTGTTCACTGATCAAAACAAACAGAAAAATTTATTTTTGCTTTTCATGATAATTCACATACTGAATTTTAAAATCATTTCTTATATTCAAATACTTCATGGTAGCTGACAGGTGTTGAGATTTTCTCCCCTTTAGGATACAGCTCAAAAATAAGATGTACCTATTTAGCTAAAATAACATCACATGCAATAAAATTAAAAAGTTCTTCAGAATCATCACTTCTGGGAAGACAGGACAAAGGCTTAATTCTTTTCTTTTAAATACCAATTTTCAAAGTGGGAAGTTGAGTTAACAGCCATCTTAAGTGATGTCCAATACACATTTTCTTTTTTCTGCAGGCACATGGATTTCCAAAGATGTAATGTTTCTCAGTTCGTTAAAGTCATTCATATTGGTATACAAAGCTTGCTTTCATGTCCTTTTAAAAACAGTTTTATTAAAGGCATAACTCACATACTATGCAGTGCCCTCGCTTAAGGTACACGGCTGGGCGGTATCCACAGGGCTAGGTGAGCATTGCCATAAGCTACCTTCAGAACGTTCTTGTCACCCCACAAAGAAACCCGGTGTCCGTTAGCGGCCATTCTCTGCTCCTCCTCCCCCCACACTCCGTGTTAGGCATCTGCTTAATTTACTTTCTCTTTCTCTAGATTTGCCTGTAGTGGATATTCGAGATCAATGGAATTAATCATGCAATCGCGGTCATTTTCAGTCGGCTTTCACTTGACGTGTTTTCAAGGTCCTTCCATTTTGTGACATGTATGAGTACTCCACTCCTTTGTATGTGTGGGTAATATCCATCAGACGGATAATAAATACCACATCTTTGCTCATCCATTCATCAGCTGATGGACATGTGGGTTGTCCCCACTCTTTGGGCATTACCCATAATGCCGCTATGAACATTCGTGTACAAGTTTTAATGCAGGTATGTGATTTTTCATTTCTCATGGGTCGGTACTCTAGACATACACAGGGTGGGGCAAAAGTAGGTTTACAGTCGTGCGTACGCCAAACAGAGTTTATTCTTGTATTATTTATTAATGATTGTATTATTAATTATTTTCCATACAAACAACTGTAAACCTACTTTCGCCCCACCCTGTTCTTTAGTGGGTCACGTGTTAATTCTGTGTTTAACATTTTGAAGAATGGTAAAATATTCTCCAAAGTTGCTGGGCCATCTCAATATCCCACACAGCATTGTGTGAGGGCTCCAGATTCTCCTTATCTTTTTCCGTATGAAGTAGCATCTCATGGTGGTTTTGATTTGCATTTCCCTAATGACTGATGATGCTGAGCATATTTTTGTGTGCTTATTGGCCATTTGTGTGTCTCTGGAGAAATGTCTATTCAAATCCTTTATACATTTTTAATTGGATTATTCATCTTTTTATTTATTTTTTTATTGGGAATTGAACCTGCAACCTTGGTGTATCAGGACTCCATCCAGCTGAGCTACCCGGCCAGGACTCTTTTTAGTTTTGAATTGCAAGAGTTCTTACATATTCTAGACACTGAATCCTCATCAGGTGCATGATTTGCAAACATTTCATTCCATTCTGTGGTTTATCTTTTCACTTTTCTAATACTGGCCTTTGAAACACACAAGTTTTAAATTTTGGTGAAATTCCTTAGGATTTTCTATGTACGAAATCATGTCATCTGCAAATACTTCTTCCTTTCCAATTTAAATGCCTTTTATTTCTTTTTCTTGTCTAATAATCAAGGCTAGAACTTCCAGTACAATATTGAATAAAAGTCTGAAGAGTATACATTTTTGTCTTGTTCCTGATCTTAAGGGGGAAACAGTGAGTTTTTCGTTATTAAGTCTGATGTTAGTTTTGTTTTTTTTTCATATTCTTTATCTGGTTATGGAGTTTCCCTCGATATTCCTAATTGAGTGTGTGTTTTTTTTAATCATTAAAGGGTTTTAGAGTTTGTGAAATGATTTTCTGTGACTATTGAGGTGATTACGTGGGTTTTGTCCCCTTATTATTATTGTGTTACAGTATGTGGGTGATTTCTGTATGATGAACCCTATTTATGCTCCTTGGATAAATTATAATTGGTGATAATGCACAATCATTTTTATATATTGTGGGATTCAGTTTGCTGTCTTTTCTTCTTGAGGATCTTTGAACTTATATTCCCAAGAAATATTGGTTTGTAGTTTCCCCAGTCTTTGGTTTTTGGTATCAAGGTAGTAGTTGTCCCCATAGAATGATTTGGGAAGTATTCCTTCCTCTTGTATATTTGAAAAAGGCTGTGCATGATTACTATTAAATCTTTAAATGTTTGATAGAATTCACTGTGAAGCCATCTGGGCCTGGGCTTTTGTTTGTGGGAAGTTTGCTCTTGTTAAAAATGAGTAGTTTTCTCTTTCTTAAGGGGGAAGGCTAGGTTATTGATTTGATATTTTTATTTTTTAATGTAGACATTTACAATAATATATTTTCCTGTAAGACTGCTTTGGCTGCCTCCCGTAAGTGTTGGTGTGTTGTGTTTTCATTTTCATTCACCTCACATTTCTGATGTCACTTATGCTGTCTTCTTCGGGTATTTATTGAGGCTTGCTTTGTAGCCCAGCAGCGTGATCTGTTCTGGAGACTGTCCCATATGTGTTTGAGAGAATGTGTACTCCGTTGTTGGGGAGGGTGTTCCATAGATGTCTGTTAGGGTTATAACGTTGTTCAAGTCTTCGAGTTCCTTTTTGGTCTTCTTCCTATTCTCATCTGTCATTGAAAGTGGGGTGTTGAAATCTCTATTATTATTTCCCTTCAATCCTGCTGGAATTTGCTTCATGTGTTTTGAGGCTCTTTTTCAAGGTTTATATATGTTTATAATTGTTATCTCTTCCTGATTGATTGACCCTTCTGTCATTATAAAATATCCCTTTACCTCTAGTACCATATTTTGTTTTAAAGTCTAATTTGTCTGATATTAGTACTCTAGCTCTCTTAGAGTTGCTGCTCAACTTACAATGAGCTTACGTGACAATCAACCCATTGTCAGGTGGAATATTGTGAGTCAAAAGAGCATCTGATACAGCTAACCTAGCCTCCCCTACCTTAAATATGCTCCTATTAAACTACTCATTCTAAGAATTTGTATGTCAATTACTTTTGGTTTGTATCATCTACAAAAAAATCACAATTTATTTCTGTCTTTTTAATCCTTACACTTTTAATTTACTTTTCTTGGTTTATTACGCTAGCTAGAACCTCTGGTACTATGAATAGCAGTGATCATAGTGGACCTTGTTGCTTCATTTCCAGTCTCAATAATTCCATTACTAAGTATGATCTCTACTCAGAAATGTTGTAGATAGTCTTTATAAAATGAAGGGAGATTCTGTTGTTTCTGATTTTGGTAAGTTTTTTCCTTCAATTCGTAATTAAGAAATAGAAGGTTGAATTTTATCAAATGCTGCTTCTGAGGTCTATTGAGATGACCATACGTTTTTTCTCTTTAATTTGTTAATGTGACCAATTACATTGATTGATTTGTTATGTTAAATCAAGCATGTATTCTTGAAATAAATTCCTTTTTGCTATGATACAGTAGCCCCCATATCATAAAAAAAAAGGGACACATTTGGCTTTTTACACATTGACACCTGGAGGAGGTGTCACACATTGGCTATATTTTACACATTGGCTATATTTGATTTACTAATATTTTTATACAGGACTTTGGCATCCATGTTCATGAAGGAACTTGACTGTAAACTTTTTTCTCTTATATTGTCCTCCTCAGGTTTTGCTATCAAGGTTGTGATAGCCTCAAGCAGTGAGTTAAAATCTATCTTTTCCTTCTGTTCTCTGGAAGACTTTATGGAAAATTGGCATTGTCTGCTTTATACTTACTGGGTAGAACCCTTACTGAAGGCATCTGGGGCTACAGAGTTCTTTGTAGGAAAATTTTAATTACAGATTCAGCCTATTTAATAGGACTATTTCAGATTTTCTTTTTTCTTGTTTTCATTTTGGTAAGTTGTGTTTACCAAAAAATTTCCCTTTTCCTGTTCAAATTTCAAATTTACTGGCATAAAGTTATGTATAATATTCTCTTCTTTTCTTTTTGATGATTGCATAATCTGTACTTACATTTTTCACTTATGGTGTGGTTATTTATGATTTCTCACTTTTCTTGATCAGTCTCATTAGAAGTTTAATAGCTTTATTAGTTTTTCAAAGGACCAACTTTTTACTTTAATCTTATTATATGGTTTTTTTCTATTTCATTAATTTCTACTATCATTTTTACTATTTTATTCCATCTGCTCTGTGTCATTTCTTTTTTCTTTTTTTGGCATGGATACTGGTTGAGCTAGTGCTTAACTCATTAGTTTTTTACCCTTTTATTTTTTAAAATATGAATTTCTGAGTTTTCTGGTATGTACTACTTTATATCTTCACATTTTATTATTTTCATTATTACTCAGTTAAAAATACTTTCTAATTTATGTTGTGATATATTCTTTGACCCATGAGTTATTTTAAAGTATATTCCTTAATTTCCAAACACATGAGGATTTGGTAGTTACTGATTTCTAGCTTGGTTGAATAATTATCAAAGAATATATTCTATATGATTTCAGTATGTTGAAATATGTTGAGATTGCACAATATATGCTCAATTTGGGGGGAAATTCTCTTAATTAATATATATATTAAGAAAAAGAGCTCATGGACCTGGACAAAGGTATTGCGATTACGGGACAGGGGAGGGGTGGAGGGGTGGAGGGGATAGAGGGGTAAGTGGAAATGGAAAAAATACAACAAAAAATTAGTAAGGAAAATAAAATAAGACAAACATCTGCTTTGTAACTGTTGGATGCAGTGGTCTCTATAGATCCAGTGCACCCACTTTGTGTTCTTCAGTCTTCTGCACCTTGGCTGGTCTGTCTGGATATCGAAAGATATGTTGTAAAATCCCATTCTGCGCTTCTGGATTTGTCCCTTTCCCCTTGTTTGCTTAGTGCCTCTGAGGCTGTATTCCCAGGTGTGTCGAAGGCCTGATGGGCCCCTGGCAGGCAGGCAGGTGGGTGGGCAGACCTCATGCTACTACTGTCTGTGGTCCTGAAATACCGTGCTCCGGGTCCTTTTTTTTTTTTCTTGTAATCTGGGGTAATGATACTGTGGACTCTTGCAGGGATTCTGAGAACAGTCAGGGAAAGCTACAGGTGGAGGGAAAGTAGAGGGAGAGGAGAGAGGAACAGAGGAGCGGCCAAAGGACTGCCGGGCGGGGGAAGGAAAAGAGGCTGCTGTCTTGACTGCGGTTTCGGGCGTCCCCAGGGGCCAAGAAAGAAATTGCTTTTGGGAGGAAACTCGCGAGGGTTCTTTCCTCTCACTTCCTGCCATGCCTCCAAATGCGACCCTTATGCAGCTGGGCCTTTCATGTCCTTCAAACCCAACAGAAAGCTCAGCTCCCTGCCCTGCGAAGTCCAGAGATGACCCCGATCTCATTCCACGCGCACTCTTCTGTTCCCTTTGACCAGGATGCCTCCCCCTCCCCGTGGCCCACTTGGAGATCTCCTCGCCCCCTACATGCTCTGCTGGCTGAGAAGTGCTGGACGCCATACCTCACCTGCTCAGGCACGTCTGTGTCTCCCTCCGCCAGGTGTCAAGAGCAGCCTCCTCTGGTCACGGCACTCATTTCCACACTCTCTCTGAGCTGGAGAGCCTTGTGGGCAGAGGACTAGGTGCTAGTCGTCTTTGTCATCCTAGCTCCTTATGTAGTTCTTGGCATATAAGAGATGCTTAACGTCAAATCTGGAGGTGCGTGAAGTGGTTTCTGCAACCAGCAGATGCAAATATATTGGACAGTTCAATGGCTCTGGCATACGTTCACGCGGCATGTATTCAGTGAGTTCATTCTCCGTGTCCAGCATCACGATAGGGCCCAGATTACCTCTGTGACTAAGCCAGGCCTCTGTCCTCACACTGCTCAGGAACACCTACAAGAAGATAGGCAGCCGCCATGTGCAGCAGAAAGCAAGGACTCCAGCAGGAAACAAAGTTTCATGACTCCACCCCACACTGAAAGATGGGCTGGCCGAGGGGTGTGGGCCCTTGCTCCTGGTTAAGGTCTGTAACATGCCTATGGCAGGAGATTGTTGAGTGAGAGCCTGCTATGAAGTCAGGAGGCTCTAAAGCCACAGTGGGCGCATAGCCACAGGTTTTCTCGCTGAGGAGCAGACGGTGGGATCAACTGTGCTTGGTGCCTGCCGTAGTTCCGTCTCCACCTGGGCGAAGCCGGGACAGGACGCCGATCTAGGGAAAACCCAAGGCTGAACCAAAGCGCAGAGCAGCTGCGCTGGGCAGCGTGGGCCACACGGTGGTGCTGTTTACCTCTTCGAGTCCTCATTGTTTGAACACCTCCCTCCGGCACCGCGGACCCTGAAGCTCATCAGTGCGTTTCCTCGTTGGCACGCCTTCTGCGGGGATCATCGTCTGCGACGGTGAGAGCCGCTCAGGAGCCCCATTACCTGAGATCCCAGGAGTCGTCCTCACATCTCGAACGAGGTAGTCAGCTAACCAGTGTCTGCCGACCTGGAGAAGCAGGGACTGGCTTCAGGAAGCATGCGCAGCTGGTGCTGACCCTCCTTCATCCTCTAGGTCAAGGGTCCCCCACCTCTGGGCCAAGGACTTGTGCTAGTCCTGGCCTGTTAGGGACCGGGCCACACAGCAGGAGGTGAGCTTGAATGTCATGAGCTTGGATCATCCCAAAACTACACCCTCCCTCTCCAGGTCTGTGAAAAACCTGTCTTCCACAAAACCAGTTCCTGGTGCCAGAGAGGCTGTTCTAGGTGGCCACGTGGGCGCAGGAACAGGGTAGGGGCCGTCACAGCTTTGGGGGCTTTGTGAGCACGGCTGTGGTCAGGGTGGCAGAGAAGAGCTGTTCTTGATGAGCCCCATAAGGCGTTACACTCCTTCCATTCACCATCTGTTCAAAACTTTCCAGGACACATCACAAGGCAGGCATTGCTCCCACTTCACAGACGAGGAAACTGAGGCCGGGTGGGCGCATGCTCTGTCTGAGGCCGCACCGCCCAGGAGTGACTCTCCACAGCTCCCAAGTTCCCTTTCTCGTGTGATTTGTGAGATGGAGCCCACTCTTGCAGCATTCACAAATAACTTAGGGAGACGACTCCTATAAGTACGTTGAATTATAAAAAGGTGACAGCCACTTAAAACTGATGAGAGAGGGCTACTTTTATTGACATGGAAACAGTCACAATATATTGCGAAGCGAGGAAAAGCAAGCTTGAGAACAGCGAGCCAGGTCTCAGTGGAAGCGAACCATGAAAGGACTGTGCCCACTGCCCAGACAGCTGTGACCCGGGAGGCCTCTCCAGGTCCCCACCAGGCACCCCCTCCCAAGGGCGAACCTGTCTGTCTGCTCTGCCTACAAAGGAATAGTTGACTGTGTACGTTTTTAGGTTCAGATGCTGTCACCACGTTTGGTCTGTGAGATGCATCGATGTTGTTGCACGTGGCAGAGGCCTTTGAAAATCGCTGGGCGCCGTCCCATTGACTGAAGGTACTGCTGGTCGATGGACATTTGGGTGTGAATAATGTCACTATGAACCTCCTGTTACACGTCTTCTGGTTGACGTGGCCACTCATCTCCTGAATATTTGGGTTGTTTCCAGTCCGATACCGCAGGAATGATGCTGCGACGTGCGTTCTGGTACCTGGCTTTTGGCGCTCATCTGTAGGCAGTGCTGTCCGGTGCAGGTCCGGGGGTGGGTGGACTGGGGCACGGGGACATTCAGTTTCAGTAGACAGCCAGAGTGGTTTCCAATGTGGTGGTACATCTTGCTTTGTCTGGACATTCAGCCCCAGACACGGGGTGTGTGTCAGATGTTCCCTGGATTAGTACACGGAGAGGGAGGGAGCAGGGGGCAGGGGGTGGGAAAGCATGTGACAGAGGTCGCCAGCGTTGCAGACATGATTTTTCACAGAGTCACAGGCACATCTAACACGGATTCCTGTTAGTTTTCTTTCCCTGTGGAGGGCAGTGCTGCAGCCTGCCCCCAGGTGCTCCCAGGGAGCCCGACTGCCAGCCGCTGGGCACCTGCTCCCGGTCTCCAAGATGTCCAGGCACTGGATGAACGTCACTAAGCTGTTAACCCAGGTGCCAGACCCCAACTCCAGGGCTGTGGACTCCACGCCCTGTCCTCTCTCCAACAAGGAGCATGCAGACTCTTCTGTCCTGGGGGACTGTGCACAGCCCACCCGGAGGTGATTTAGGGGACACAGGCACTGTCTGTGCTTCTGATAACGGAGGGGTGGGTGTCAGCCATGTACTCCAGCTCCCCAAAGGGCCTGTGGGGTGCCAGGAAAAAGGGTTTGTCTTTCTGAGGATTTGCAGGGGAGAGCGATGGTTTTGGCGACTCTCAGCAGGTCCCTCCGAACTGCGGACTCACAGAGCACCCACACACCTTGGAGGCGGGATCTGGGCCTTGTGCCCAGGTGCCTCATGCCTCTTGCCTCCGCTCATCAGTGCACAGCGGCCAGGACGGTGCCTTCTCAGCACCTGGGACCCTGCTTCAGGCGGCTGCGGCTGCCCAAGCCCGGGGCAGGGCTTTTATTGTGAAAGGAGCTCCCCCCTTCCGTGCTTTCGGGGAAGTGGGGAGGCAGGGCCGGGAGGAGCGGCAGGGACTTTGCAAACTCTGCAAATGTCCCTAGCTGATCTCAGTGGCTCCAGGCTGCGGGAGGGCTCCCGCAGACCCACAGATCCACAGGTCCCGTGCGCATTCGCCCAGACCTCCTCCAGCAACTCCACCCAGGAACATCCCTCACGCATCGCATGCCCAGGAGTTGTCGTGGGGCCACTTGGCTGCTGGGAAGCTGTGGACTTCGGTCTGAGAAACCCACGTCCAGGGAAGCCCTGCGAGCCACTGTGCTGGGCGGCCTGGGTGCAGCAGGATGAGCTGGTGAGCTGACTGAGCACGGAGGAGCGGGTCCAGCCACACTGCAGGGGACATGGTAGGAACTGCTGCCGGGGAAGTGCTGCGGAAGGGTAGGGTGGGCACCCAGACAGGTGGCTGTGGGCAGCGCACACACACCATGGGCACACAGAGCCTTAGAGACCTCTCAGGCCAGCACTGTTCCCGAAGTTTCCATGGGAGTGGTGGTGGCTTTCATTTCTGCGCCCAGGACAAGGGTGGACAGCTGTGCTGCTTCCCTTGGTGGGGGGGATCGTGACTCAGGGCTTGCATTATGGACCCGCACATCCTGGTTGAACCCCGACCCCTCCCAGCTCTGCACAAAATTCTTCCAATTCGAAGGGCAGGAGAGGAGAGGATTCTGGGGGGCACTCAGGGCTGCCTCTGATGGGTGAGGCACCTGGAAGTCACTCTGTTGCACTGGAAAGTGTATGTGAACTTTATATTATCTTCTTAACTGAGCCATGTTTGAATATTAAAAAGTAATGCCCTACATTTATTACATAGAATCACATTGGCCCCAGTAAGTTTCCAAAGCCTGGCTCCCAGTGCCCCACCCCCTCTACCCCCCAGGACCACAGGGCAGGTATGGGAGCACTGGTCAGTCCCGGATGTCATTCACGAAGCTGGGGACAGCTGGGGACCTCATGAAAGTAGCTCTTGCATCAGTGGAGTTCACAGACACCAACAAGTGACCCAGACAGGCAGACACTGGCTGGAACCAGCAAAGGACAAGGCAGGGGGCCAGGAATCCTCGGCAGGAACTTCAGTTTACTCCTCTGTAAAATGAGACTGGTCCAGATGTCCACAGAGGTTCCATTTAGCTCCAAAAGTAGGTGATGGGTGAATGATGCTGAAATTAGACCCCAGCCCTGGTGGTGATCTTCTCTTAGCATGGACAACTTAGAGGGTATGAGGAAGAAGGGGTTCTTAGCCCTGGTTCTGATGGCTCTCCAGACCAAATCCAGGGTGGGGGGCATTTTTGAGGCTCCCCAGGTGACTGCAGCATGCAGCCAGGACTGAGAGCCTCAGACCTCAAAAGCTGAGGGACCAGGGATGGTGGGGCTCAAATCTGCCCTTCCCCGGGGGTCCCTGCCTCCGTAGAGCAGCCACACCTCAGTCTCAGGTCCTAAAGTGGAAGGTTTGGGTGAAATTCACCAGGGAAATTATGCAGGTTACACGCGCCCCTTGGGAAATGCTTCCATAGAGAAACCGCTTTAAACTCGTTAAGACCGAGGTGTGAACTTGGCCAATTTGTTTGACGATAGAAGCCTTTACCCAGTGATTCCTCACCACTGCTGTGCTGTGGGTCCAAGGTACAGGAGAAGGGAAAGCCTGAGGTAGAAACACGAAGCTAAAAGTCCGGAATCCTTAAATGTCTTTTTGCAAAAGTAAAACCAGCACTGCAGGGCCCGAGGGCACCTCTGGTCACCCTGAAGCGGGTGCGGCCTCTGCCAGGCCCGGGAGTAGATCTCTAAAGCTAAGAGTGGGTCCTCACTGCTTTTCCGGAAGGTAACGGTGGGGGACTTGAAGTGTGCTAAATCTCTGAGCTTGCGTGAAAAATACTGACAGAAGTTAAGACAGCCAAATTAAAGAAAAAACTTTTCTTTCTGATTCTTGGGGGGTAGATAATTGACCGCCATCCAGCCAACTTCTGTGCTCAGGTCATCACAGTCACACTGGGCTGTGCCTCCTACTTCTTGAGGGACATTTTAAAGGGTCGACATCGTACTGAACGTGCAGATTCACAGCCTGATTTCTGCTCTTTGTCTTGTGCCGAAGCATGTTGCCGTGACTCCATCTCTACAAAGAACCCGCGTGACCGTGTTTTTAATGCCCTGTACCAGGATTCTGATGGCCATCTCCCTGCGTGCAGACCTTCCCTCTGGGGCTGTTTTCTGTGCCATGTGGTCAGCCTCTGGTGGTCCCTGGACACGGGGGTCCGAGAGCCCAGCTAAGTGGGAATCAGGCGAGCTCCTGGGGACAGATGGGCTTCTTCAGCCTCTGCATCGCAGATTTGACACGGCCAGACCACCCTCGGGGGCCCGGCATGCGGAGGCGTCTGTCTTCACTCCATGCTGTGGGCACATCATCAGGCAGGGACCACGAGGGGAAAGGGGGGGGGATCCCAGGAGAGCCCACACTTGGGGCAGCTCTCCTCAACAGAAGCATGAGCTGGAATCCCAGGAGGTTAACTCAGAGGGGGGTCTCCAGGTGAAGGAGCTGAGTCCACCCTCAGAGCCGGCCCAGGGCCTGGGCCTCCTAGGTCTTCCACTCTTCCCACCACCAGCGTCCAGGTCCCATCACAGACACAGGGGCCTCTGCACAGATGGGAGACAATTGGGGCAGGCGGCGTGGAGCGGTGGGGAACAGGCACGGGGTTTGAAGTCAGAACGGGGTGTGTACCAGACGAGGCCGCCCTGTGGCTGAGTCAGCGCTGAACCTCAGGCTCCTTCTCTATACAGTGGGGCATTGATCATGGGTTGTCATGAGGGAGCAAATGGAATCAGAGGTGAGAACACCCGGAGCCCCGGAGGTGCTGTAACAATGAGGGTTTTCCAGAGGACCCACCACAACAGGTTTTCTTTGTGCCAGGGCCTGAAGCAAACCGTGAGGAAGTCACTGTGTGCTCCTCCAGTACCAGCCCAGGCGGTGCCTCTGGGACTCTTCTCTAAGCGTGGACTCAGTGCAGACAGTTTCTATTCTCAAATACTTTTCTTGCTCCTTTAAGTCTGTCCTTTCAGCGGGCAGGAAGTACCCAGCCTGCAGGAGAGAGCTGCCCCGTCTTTGTTCCCCCGGCCTCCTTGCTGGGTGAGTCCCTCAGGAAGCCAAACCGGTTTTGGAATCAGAACTGGGAATCCAGGCTTCCCAGCCAGGCTGAGTCTCAGGGTATCTGACACCTTTTGTGTTGTGGTCACGCCCCTCACCTGCAGCTCCTGCTGCACACCTGAGCCAGGTGAGCACAGGGTTTTGAATAACCCACTAGCCCCAACCACACCAAGCAGGAACTTGGTCCAAAAACAGTGGGTTGGAAGTAGGGGAGGAAGGTGGGTTGGTCTCACGAAGAAATGAGATCCTTCGCTGTTTCAGGAGCCAGTGGGAGAAACGGGCTTCAGACGGGCCTCAAAGATGCTGACAACCCTCCCACGAGAGGCCGGGGAGGTCCAGCCCCTCCTCTGCATCCAAGGTACCAACATAGAAACAGACTGCACCAGGTTTCCTCTAGGCCCCGGTGCCATGAGCCACGTGGTTTTGGATGTGGCTACTGAAGTGTTTCCGTCTGGGGTGCAATCCCTGTGTTGTCCGAGGTGTCCACACCGGCCTGTGTCTAATGGCCTGACCATGAGGACGCAGCAGTGGTTTGTGGGTGGCCCTCGGGCTGTCCTTCTCTGTGCAGACCCTATGTGCCCCCCCTCAAAGCACAGGCTCATATCCCTGGAAGTGGCCAGGGCCTGGCCTGGTGACTCCAGAATGGGAGGTACTTTGAGGTAGCAGCTGGTGAGTTTGGGGGTAAAGGAGGTGAGAGTGAAAGGGAGGTAGAGGGGGGTGGAGGTTGAGGAACCAGTGAGGCCTTGTGCTGGCCTCCAGGCCTCAGCTGGCTCCAATGGACATGTGTCTCCCTTGGGCAGGGCCTGGGTCAGTGGCTTTGGAATTCTTGAGTGGCACATCTAGATGGCCATCAAGGGGGAATTTACAATCTGTGCATGTGTTAGTGCTCCCTCTCTCTTCCTGCTGCCCTGGCATGCATGCATTCATTCATTCATTCATTCATTCGGAAAATGCCCGCTTTAAGGCAGACATTGTGCTGGGGACAGAAGGAACACAACAAATAACACAGATGATGCTCCTGGGGAGTGTGCAGTCCAGTGATGCAGCTCGTGTGTGCCTGTGTGTGCACCCACGTGGGTGTGCACGTGGGGCGGAGCAGGTAGTAGGTTCAGGGGAGAGGGAACTCGAGAAATGTTTCTTTCTTATGAGCCAGATGATCTGATGAGGATGCAAAGAAGCGGGATCCTCCTGCTGGATGCCCCCAGCCTGAGCAGTTAGTGGCACGGGAGGACAGGGACAGGGAGTGTCGAAGGACAGCCTGGATTTTGTCAAGCGAAGAGAAGAGAAGCCACAACACATCTACTGGAATAACTGAAAAACAAAATACCCTGACAATGTCCAGGGCTTCCCAGGATGCAGAGCAACCGGGAGCTCAGTGTGAATGCACAGCACACCAAAAGCAGTTTGTCATTTTCCCCTGAAGTTAAACACACGCTTATCACTTACCCAGGAATCCTGTGTGGTCCCCCGAGAAGAGTGACAACTTACGTCTCTACAAGGACCTGGATCCAGCTGTTTATCGTGGCATTATTTACAATCTCCCCCAACTGGCCATACCCCAGACACTCCTCAGCTGTATCCTGGAGCGGCACATGGTGGGCCGTGTCTCCCCAGGCTCAGCCGTGGAGGCAAAGGCACTGATGTGCACGGCAGCGTGGGTGAGTCCCAAGGGCATCAGGCTGAGGGGAAGATCTCAGTCTCAAGGGTTCCGTACCGTGCGACTCCGTTTGCATGACATTCTGGAGAGGTTGAAACTGTAGGGGTGGGGAACGGGGATCGTTGCCAGGGGTGAGTGATGGAGGGCTGTGACTCCCCAGGGGCTGTGCAAGGGAGCTTTCCGGGGAAGCAGAACTGTTATGTGCTGAGTGTGGCGGTGCTCACGTGAATCTATACCTGTGTTAACCCTCCTAGAACTGTGCACTAAAGATTTCACTTTTATTGTATGTAAATTTTAAAAAATCGTGTAACAAGAGAAGGAGGGAAAGGCAGCCTAGCAGAAGGAACAGCATGTGGAAAGCCCTGGAGGCAAAAGTGAGCTGTCCAAGTTGGCTGGGAGAGAGTTTGGGGGAACCTCCTAGAAATGGGGCTGGAGGCAGAGCTTGGCTCTTGGGCATGAGTGGTCTCCAGACCCAGCCAGGAATTTGTGTTATTACCTGAGACAGAGGGAGCAAGGGAGGGGCTTTTGAACTTGGAGAGGTGGGGTTGTGTTTGCATTTGGGAGAGCAGTTTGGGGGTGGGGTGCAGGGAGTGGAGTGGAGTGGAGGGGGAATTAGGGGGCGTGATCTTGATCCTGACTGACAGGAGGGAAGAGGGGGCCTTCCCCTGGCAGAGGGAGCAGCGGGGAGGGTGAGTTTCTCGGGAGAAACTTTCGGCCCTTGGCAACCTCAGATGGGGAGCTGGAGGACAGGGCAAGAGTGACTTCAGGTCCTTGTTCAGACGTCTGGATGTACAGGCCTCTCCTTGCGTACCTGCCTCCCTCCCCTCTCCTCATCTTCAGTTTTATTGATCTTATGTGTCCTTCAGTCACACTTAGAAGTAATCGTGATATAGAAGTAACTTGTTTAAAAATGGTGTCAGTCATTTTAATTCTATCAAACAGACAATTGTGTTATATTCTAGAGAGCAATGCTGAAGTTTTGACACCGCCTCCCCCCCACCCCCCACCCATTAACCCTCTGAACTGGTTTGGCCTTGATAACTGTGAAGATGGGACAGAGCTGCAATGCTCAGTGATGACAGTGCTGTCACACAGCCTCGCCACCGTGCCTCCCATCCTCGGTGCCCTCTGCCACCCAGCGCAGCCACCACACCGTCCTGTCCTCCTGGCCGCAGCCCAGCTGACTGCCCCTGCCAGAGGGTGGGCGGGGCTGCGGTGGCTCCATCTCACCTGGCCCAGCTTCCCTAGCTGCCCTGGGCTTGGGTTTCTGCTAAGTGGCGGTGGGAAGGGGCCGCGTCACATGCTGTTTACTTGTGGGCAGTTTTTGTTTGGCTTTCGAGGGTGTTTGCTTGCAATGAGCCAACAACCTCTTCAGAACCATCTGGAGAATTCAGATCCTTCTGTCTCGGCTTGGGCAGCAGGTTCGAGCCAAGCCGGGTAGGGATTTTTCCAGATACACCATCAGCCAAAGAGCCGGTCAAAGACAGCAGGAGGGATAGGGCTAGAAGAGAGGAAGGGAGAGAAAAGCGACCACTCAGAGCCAGAGCTGTGTGGGTGGGAGATGAGGAGACTGAGGCTGAGACAGAAAGGACCGACCAGCTGTGGAGGTCCTCTGGCCTGGGGGCACCTGGGCTGGAGTAGACCGGAGCCTGACGGCGTGCCCCTGGGGCCCGGGGCTGCACTGGGCTGGGGTTCCCAGCCAGCTCTCAGCAGGGTGCCACCCTGCAGCAGAGTAGGGATGCTTTCCGCTGGCCTGGCTATGAGTCCACAGGACTGACTGCCACCACCTGTGGGCACTTCCCCTGGCCCAGGTCAGCCCTGTGCCCCTGCTGGGCAGTGGGATTGAGGGAGGGGACTGTGAGCAGGACAAATGTGGCTTGTCCCTCGGCCAGCCTCGCCTGTCCAGACTGGTTTTGCTCCAGTGCAATGAGGTGGCTTCCAGTGCGCTGGCGCTGGGAAATTCTCAAGTCATTCCGTCAAGGACCTAAAAAGTGGCTTTAGTACTTCTAAATGCTTGGGGACGTGTTTCAGTGGGAAGGGAAGACCCAAATATAGTCAAACCTGTAACATCAAAGGGTCACAATTTCAAAAAGTACAGGATCCACAACGCCCTTCATCCTAATGCCCTTCATCCTTTGTCCCAAAGGAGGTGAATGAAGTCCAGCTTCAGGGATAATCCGATGGCCCCTGAGCAACCGCAGAGGGTGGGCCACGGCACCCTGCTCTGAAGCAGGAATGGTTGCTGGGGGGAGGGGCTGAGGCCAGATTCCAGCTGTGCCCGACCCGGGTGGGGGCTTGGGGTCGCACTGTCTGGGACGCCTGGGTCCAGTGGAGGTGGAGGCTGCAGCCGCCAGTTGGAGGCCTGGAGGCTGGGACCGCCAGTGAATGGGCCATGCGGACGTCCATCCTGTGCTGGGAGGTGGGGGGCGGGGCGGGCCACACAGGCCTCTTTCTCCGGGACTGAGTGACTCTGTTGTCTGGCCACACAGAAGCTCAGTGTGCACCTCCTGGGCGACCTGGACCCTGGCTCGGGACCTGGCCATCCGCAGTGGGTGGCCTCCTAGGCAGCACGAGCCTTCCCTGCTGGTCACCCTTTGCAGGTCCTGGTCTGAGTCAGCTTACCGAGGGCTCTCTGCCCCCACCCACTCCCCGCCATGCCCAACTACCCCCTCCTCTCCCAGCCTTAGAGAACCCGCTGCAACCACAAAGGTTCTATTGTATTTCCTTCTTTCCGAATTGCAACTCTACTTAAAATCTGTTTGGGGAGGGGGTGCGGATGGCTGACTGGGCAGTGCCCCCCTGCTGGCAGTCAGGAAGGGCTGCAGGCTCCTCCTTCACGCTCTCTCATCTTCCTGGCAGGGCCCCAGGGTGGCTGGGTTTAAACGGAGCTCTGTACTCCGTTCGGCTTTCCAGCTTGAGGAGTTCAGAGCGCGAGTGGTAATCAGAACTGAATTCGAACTCTGCACCTTGGCCGAGTCAGTGACCTTTTTACCTCTCAGCCTCAGTTTCCCATGAAGACAGCACTGCCCCCTGGTGGGCTGGTGTGTTCGGTGCTGTGATGAGCATAACGCCCTTGGTACAAGAGCCACCAGCACAGCGACATTCCCAAGTAATGGCGACTGTGATGATATTGCCCCCGGACAACAGACGGGGCTGGAGGTGCAGCAAGGCCTGGGTGTCTAGGACAGTTGGTAGGGTCTTGCGGGGAGCTGCAGGGGCAGCATGAGTTGGGGGGCAGCCTGGGGCCCCAGCTCTCAGGAGAAGGGGTTCTGGGTGGGGGGGGTGTGCTGTGAACAGACCGCCTTTGGGTCAGCCCGCAGAGCCATCCCTGTAATGGTGAGCTCGAGAAAGATGCACTTAAATAGTGAAGTAAAAGCAGGCCTAGTTCAAGGTTCCTTTTTGTACAAAAAATTAATTTATTTTCTAGTTCCAGTTGACATGCAGTGTGATCGTAGCTTCAGGTGTGCAGCCTAGCGATTAGACAGACACCTTGCGAAGTGGTCACCCCAGGGAGGCTCATTAAGGTTTCTTGAGCTTCAGATTCAGGGGAGCCCGAAACTTCATCGAAGAAAAGCCGCATCTTTGTGGGCACTCATCTCTGACCAACAGGCAGCCTATCCTCAACTGCGCACGCAGGCACTAGCCACAGGAGGGTTAGCGGAACCTGTGACTGTCACCAAGAGGAAACAGACACTTTCCGTCAAGTGTATGGAGGCAGATACTTGGAAATACCGTCTTCACACCTCACTGCTTTGAAAGTGCATTTGTCATTAGATGTCAGCACATCTCTGTCCGGGATAGTCCAGAAAGAAGGCACATAATTCTTTCCTCAGTCCCCACTCCCTCCCCACCCCAACCTGAGAGCAAAATGTATGGCTGGTAGTCCAAAGGCAGCCCGAGAAAATTTCCAACCAATGACGGGCTGTGAGATTCCGTCTCTGCGTGGGGCCCCCACACTGGTGCTCTTGTGAGCGGGAACAAAATGGCAATTCAGTTTGGGGCGGGGAGAGGACCCTGGCGGCCGGCAGGGCTGCCGCAGCGTCCAGTCATCGTAGAGACTACAGCCCAAAGACCAGTAGGACAAAAGACAAAGAGGCAAAAGACACGGCAGTTAACTCCCTCCCGTCCAGGAGGAGAAGGTCACGGCCCATCTGCAGGGCTGGCGTTTCCCCCACGGGTTCCAGGAGCACCCACCATGGAGTGAACCCCGTGGGCATTGACGGAAAGCTATCACCATGGCAACAATAGTGACAGTAGTCACACCAATCGAACCGACTCTGGGCCAGGCTCTGTTTTGAATGCTGTGCCTACAACGGCTCATAAAACTCTCGCGGTGCTTAGCGGAGTGATTTCGTCTTCCTGAGTGACAAGTCACACGCTTTTCCCGCCAGCATGTCATCTTCATAAAGGGGAGTGACATTCATCTGTTTGGTGCTTGATGCATCTCTTCTGTCAGGAGCGGTGTTGGCTCAGTAACATCTGCCCGATGAACTAATGAGTGGGCCCTCCTTGGAGGGAAGTATTATTCTTATCACCCTTGTACAGATGAGGAAACTGAGGCCAGGACCACCCAGCAAAGACCCAGTGGGGCTGAAATCAATGTCCAGACAGCCTGGCTCTGAGCTCGGTGTTAATGGGCTGGGGATGGTAGGGAAGTCTAGTGAGCTGCCACCTCTGGGCCCCAGAATGAAACTTGGCAACCAGCTTGGGGGCTGGAGAAAGGTCATGGTGAGCAGATTTCTCCTGGGGGCTCGTCTTGCAGTTGGGGACCCTGTCGGGCCCTCCAGGACTGTTTGGATGTGGGTGCTCAGTCCCTTGCCGAACCAATGCTTGTGGGCCGTGGGCCATCCCCACTGAGCCTGAGGACTTGTGGCCTCCCTGGAGAATGTGCGTGAACCCCAAGAAGCTGTTTGTCTTTCTGATGACACGTAGATTACTCTGTCCCTGGAGCAGAGACTGGGCAGCTGGCTGTGCCAGGGACCTTGTGCAGAAGTGCACATTCCTCTCCCCCTCTGTGTGCTGAGTGGTGAGTCAGAGCTGGGGTTGGACGTGGTCTGGGGCACTGCTCCCGCAGTGGCGGGGCCCGGCCTGGGGTGGGCAGCCCCACGAGCCGGGGCTCCTTGCTCGGCGCACGTGGCACTGAAGTTTTCTTTCTGCCCACTCTCCGCCCTCTGCGACACCACACCTGGGGTGATAAGCAGAGTCACAGGAAGGGGGTTTGGTGCGTGGCTGTGTCTGGAGGTTGGGGAAGGAGTCTGGGATCCAGTCACCGGGTCCTGTCGGGCCCCCTGCCGGCCTCCGCCCCGAGCTGCAGCAGGGCTCCCTCTCGGCCTGACTGTTCTGTCTTCCAAGTGGCAGGCAGGCAGTGTGCAGGCTGCTGCTCTCGAGAGAGAGTGGGGGAGGGCGGGATCGGCAGATAGGTCTGGGATTCACAGACGTGGGGAGGATCTTCAGAGCGGAAAACAACACATCCTTTTCCAAAAACGCACCCTGGGCTCTCACCCAGGGCACTGCAGATTCTCCTCCCAGCCTCCCAGCACATGAACCCAGGCAGGGAGGAGCCTCCTCCGCCGCCGCCCCCTCCTTCCAGCTGACGTGCGTGCATGCACTGTGGTTCTGGAATAATTGTAAGCATTCGACAGCTACCCCATCTAATTTGCATAACCTCCCTATAAAGTCTTGTCTTAGTTGGCTTCCTCCAGAAGCAGACCTTCCGACAAGGATTCCAGTGCAGGTAGCTGATTTGGAAGCTGTTTCCAGCAGACCCTGGGCTGGGGTGGGGTGGGGTGGCGGTGCGGATGGGGGGAAGCCACACTGTCGGGAGATAGTGTGCTTGCTGCTGCATTTTCAGACCACACCCCTCCCTGCCGGCACGCCCTCCGTGTTCTGGACCAGCCTGGTGCACACGGGTGCCTCTCCACAGCCAGCACCCTCCGTCCCCAGCCAACCCCAGGGTGTTGGAGGGTGGACATTTCCGTGGTGTGACACTTTGTCACGTTCCCTATAACACTTCTGGGTAGCTGAGGTTGTCAGGAATGCAAAGCGGAAAAGCACATTCCTGCTTTGTGAATACTTTCCTTCTGGCACGTGCTGTTTTGAGCGCTACGCCCATGCAGCTAACTGTCAGACCGTCCAACAGGCCGCTGAAGTTGTGGACGATTCAGTTTGCACTGTGTTAGCAGCAGGATGCGGCGTGGAAGATGCAGAAGACTCATTTCTCCGGCTTGCTAGTGTTGCCTTTTAAAGTCTTGCCATGACCTATTTCCCGAACTTCAAGATAATTCACATTTTCTTGAAGACAGGGAAAACCTCATTATTTGGGACTGCATGGCACCCCCGTGCACTGGTGAGGTACCCAGGAGATGTCTGTCACAGGAGGGCTTTGTCCCCCTTCCAACTCTGTCCCCCACCCTCTCCACCCCAGGCCAGCAGATACTCCATCCCAGATGCCCTGGCTTGGCAGATCTGCAGCTAGGCAGAACTCTGTCTAAACAGGGCTCTGTGAACTAGTCCAGAAAGCCTGCCCGGGGTCAAGTGCTGGGTCAAGTTCCACTTCATGACCCAGAGGAGCTGAGTGTCACCCTTCCAGCTCCTCTCCTTGGTGGACCCTGGGGATCCACAGTCCAGGGTAAGGGGCCATGCCTTCTAACACTGGACGCAGCTGGAACCTAACAGCACGCGGTCTCGCCCAGCCTGGGCTGGGTTTGGCCCAGCCAGACCGGGGCAGGAGGCCAGGACGGGGAGAAGGAGCCAGAGTCGTGAAATATTGGTCTGTCTCTGTGTGGCTCGCACAGCCCTTCCCAAGAATGGGGACAGGGAGGCAGTGCCTTCTTGTTTATCCGAGGACACAAAGCTGAGGGAAACGCTGATGGGCCGACGTCATCCCTTTCGAAAGAGGAGGAGTGAGATTTAAGGTAGGGCCACCGCTGACTTCCAGAAACACCTCCTGTTTCAGGAGCCTCAGCGAGACATTGGAGGCAGCGGGGAAGGCAAGGGCGCAGGTCGTGAGAGCCCTGGCACGGGGTGGGGCTCTGGGACACCGATACTTCTTCTATTTATGTGGCCAGTGAGAAGCAGTCACACTTGCTCTGGAGGCAGAATGTCCGAGGGCCAGTTGGGTCCTCGGCTGGCTGTTCTTCCCTGCAGGTTTCAGGGGTCGGCCTGCCGCCTCCAGCACCCTCCCTTCGCCCTGAAGTTGCGTGTGTCTTCTCGAGACTGGGGATGACACAGCATGGAAGCTGGGTCGATAAGAAATCAGGGGTTGACCCTCACTAGCCTCCTTCCCAATGGGAGTGGGCTAGGGTGGGTCTGGGTTCAAGCCTCTTGCGCCAGAAGCCCGCGTTAGGTGGTCTCGTGTATTTCTCAAGACGGATGGTCTCAGAGGGTGAGGGTGCTGCTAGAATGTTCCACCTCTGTGGTTTTATTTTGTTGAGACAAGACTCAGCATCTGTTCTAAGGTAGGAGGAAAAACGGAGAGTGTAGCGTTTTTTTTTTTTCTGAAGGGATGGTCAAGGGCAATTTTGATGGGGGCTTGGTTTTTCCTGATTTGCTCCATGAGAAGCTAACCGCCCCGCGTAGCTGGCGCTCCACTGTGCTGCGATCTGGGGCCGTCTGTGTTTTGAGGTGGCATTTCTCAAACACTCTGTGGACTCCCGGGGTCCCGGGACCTATCTGCGCCCCAGCTTAGAGCTGCGGCGGTTCAGCGTGGTGGCCACCAGCCCCCTATGGAAAGGTGGCCGGTCCGAACTGAGTCGTGCCGTATGTGTGAAGCCCACATTGCGCTTCAGAGACGTGTTACAAAAAACCGTAAACGATCTCATTTCTGCTTTTTATATTGATGACGTGTTCAAATGATAATGTTCTGGATACATTTAGCTAAGTACAAATATTATTAAAATCAGTTTCACCTGGCTTCCCCTCCCCCCTTGTAAACGTGGCTGATGGGACGTGTAAAGCTCCACCCTGGTTTTGTCAAGCTGCATGGAGCTGGGTGTCAGCGTGGAGCTGGGTGGCAGCGTGGAGCTGGGTGGGCCGAGGTGCTGGGCAGCAGAGCCTCCTTCTTCAACGCCTTCAGCCTCCAAGGTCATGCTCAACCCTTCCCACACGCCTTGTTTCCTGACCCCATTCCCTCGTTTTCACCTCTGAATGTCTGGGAGCTCCAGGTGTTCACAAGACCCCGATTTTCTTATTGAAATGCTCCCGGTCTCCATTTGTTTCATGGATTTCTGAGAAGAAGCTCCAGGCTTTGGTGCTTCTCCTGATTCACACAAGAAAATGTGTATTTTATTTGGTCCCTTCACCCCTTCAAATTACCTTTAGTTCACCAGGGGTAAGTATGCATGTTTAAGGAATAATCGATGAGCAGTCAAACCCAAATCACTCCCGACCAGAGTCGTCCTGCGTGTGAAGAAGGCAGACTGCTTCCAGGTCAGAGGTCTCCACAGTGGGGCTCCCTGACCTGAGGGGGCACCCCAGACACTTCGCCGGGTTATGTACAGTCTGAAAAAATCAGAGCTTCTGGTTACAATTTACTTTACCTAATCCTTTTATGGCTTTTTAATTTCTTGTTCGTGTTTTATCATGAATATGTTCACATAGCGCTAACCTGCTTGTGATTCATAAAAACTGGGAAAAATAATTTGTAAACATTTGTACCAACAGAGATGTCATCAGCAGGTTTTGAGACCTCTGGTTCAAAGGAAGTTGTGGTACCCCCTTGTGTGAGTGGAGCCCCACCACGGTGTCAGCTTCGGAGATGTGCCCTTCATTCCTTCATTCATTCGCTCACACGTTTATTGAGGATCTGTTGGGCAGTTGCTTTGGATTCCGAATCGGTTGTTTTTCTGCCCACGTCTTGGCTGGAAGAAGTTTTGGCGGGCTTCAGGTGCTTGGGGATGGGGAAGCGAGGAATGGAGGCCTCTTTTCTTGGGCTTGCCAAGGTGGCCTTCAGTGCTTAGCAGGTCTTCCCAGAGATGCCTGGGGCAGGCTGCGGGGAAAGATGCGATGATTTCGAGCGAGAGCTGCTCAGGGGGCCACAAGGAGGGCTAGCGGCTCAGAATGAAGGCTCGCTGCTCCTCACTCAGCAGTGAGCCTCGGGAGATCTCGTGCACGCTCTCTCCCCGCAGTTCCCTCCAGCGTCCGGGTTCACCTGTCCGATGGTTCATGAATTAATTCAGACACAAAACAAGCCAGCTAAAGTGAGATGCCCACACCCGGACATCCTGTTCTTGAGAAAAGATACTTCTTTGGGTAACTAGCCACAGCTTCCCCAGGCTTTTCCCCCTCATCTAGCAAACATGGGAGAGCCCCTCAAAGTGTTTCCAGTTTTGATCGTTGCTCATTAACTTCCTCTGTGGAAGATGAGAATTTGGGTCTTTTCCCACCTCCCTCACCACACACACGCCCCTTTCTCATTGTTCACCCTCCCAGTGTAATTAGATGATGATTTTGGGGAGATCGGTGTTTACATAATTATGGCGAAGAAATTGCCAGAAACTTGATGGCTTAAAATAACACGAATTCATTCTCGGGTGGCTCTTGATTCCGGGAGTCTGAAATGGGTCTTGCAGAGCTCGACTTGAGGCTGCTTCCTCTCAGCTCCCCCTGGTCTTCTTCAGCCCCAGGCCTCCCGCCGGAAGGAGCTCTGTGCTCAATCCCCAGATGTAAAAGCACCTCATAGCGTTTTATGTTCCCAATGAAATGCGGCCGAGGGGGCTGAGGGAGTTTAAATGTCCATTTCTATTACTGTTTTTGAAAAATCGTTTTTATTTTGGCTGAGCCTTTGCCAAGGCAATTTCTTCAATTGCTTTTCTTATTTCCACGAGGGTGTGGAGCATCAGGTTTCTGCCATCTCCAAATGGAACATTCTCTTCCTTACTGTTTCCGTAGCCGGTATTTTCTGGGGCTCCTCCCCTCGCTGACTGAGAGCCATCACTCTCCTAAGACATCACTGGGTCTTCGTCTCCATCCACAGTGACAGCAATTGCCATCTGTTCAACAGGGAGGTCCCCGCCATGTCCCCAGGTCACTGTGTCCCTGAAGCAAGGCTATGGGAGCAAAGCAGCAGCACCTGGGCGGACAGCCGGGGACTCGTTCGCTTGCGGGGCATGCGCTTCAACCTTGAGCTCAGGGGGACTTGCCATAACCCCCTGCCCTGGGCCATCAGCCCCGTCTGTGCCGTCAGCTTCTGAGGGGCCGTTGCCTGTCAAAATGCTTTCCTCCCGATGTGCCAAGGACAGGCTTTGTGTGGGGCAGTTAAGGAAGGGTGAGGAGGAGGTAAAAAGAGGTTTCCGTCTTCAAGGATTGTTTTCTGTCCCTGAGAATCCACCGTGGGGACCACCGCGGACAAGCCCGGGCTGTGTCCTCGACTCAGCACCCACTGGCTGCTGCAAGTCAAGACTCTGAAGCCACAGGCAGCGGAATCCCAGGCTCCTTTCCTACGCTCAGCCCCCCACCAAACTCCCCTCTGTCTCCAAGGTTCTTGAACCTTCCTTCCTTCATCTTGAATCTTCCGCAATGGAGCGATGGGTTCTGGGGAGAATTCACCTCGGGCCTGCCGTGGACTCACTCTGTGACCTTGAGCGAGGCACGTCTCTAAATCTTCATTTCTGTAGTTGTAAAGCCACCAGGTTAGTATGTACCTTGCAGGGATTTGAGAGTGCCTGGCACGTGGTCCATTCTCAGTAAATGGCTCTTGTTAACAGGATCTGCTGCATATACCTCTCAAGGCAGACCTATTCAGTTTCCTGGCCACGGTCCTGAGAATGCTAGAGCTGAAAGGAACATGAGCACCGTCTGGTTCGGGAGGGAGCAGGAGGCATAGAAACCTGCCCGGTTTTGAGTTCAAGCCCGAGATCTGATTTGAGGATAACAGATTACTGGAAGCCTGCTTCTGATGTCACCTCTCGAGGTGCCCAGAGTTGAACGGGTCAAATGGTAGCATTTTCTCATTGATATTCTTCTATTTCACAAGGCGGGACTGGAGACACAATGAAGTTATTTTCCTTTGGGGGCAAAATTAAATGTAGCCTGAAAACATGCTTATTTTCCATCAACTTGTGCAAACTGGCTGCCACCTACCCTGAGCTCATTCAAGCATCATTTTACAGATGACCTGTCTGGTCCCCAAGAGGTGACCCTCCTTTGAGAGCGGGGCCCACCCCGGAGACCCAGTGCAGTCTTTCAGAATCAGCACTGGAGCAGCCCCTTCCCAAGGCGGCACAGTGACTAGGTCACCAACTCTGGAGCTAGTCTGCCTGGCTTCATGTCCTGGTGGTGCCCTTGCTAGCTCTGGGGGCTTCGGATCACCCTGATCCTCCATGCCTTCCTTTTCTCACCTGTAAAATGGGACAATAAATCCTAATACCTACCTTGTAAGACTGGCATGCAGCTTAGATCAGTCAACAGAAGCAAATTCTTCCAACAGCCCCGGGCACATAGTGAACACTGTATAAATGCTAGTTATCATTCTTTGGGTTGTTTTTTTTCTTCCTTTTTTCTTTTTCCTGGAAATTGGCCAGGCCAGAAATTACAGGGACAAAAGTCCTTTCTTGTCTTGAAGTTGCTGATGTGGAAGGGAAATCACAGCTCTTCAACGATGCTGAGTGAAGTGGCCTGGCGGAGCGGCGGCGGGGGAGACAGGCAGCCTGGGGTCCTGCCCGCAGCAGAGCAGGCAGCTCCAGCCTCCGCCGGCCCAGCAGATCTGACTCGAAGAGGGATGCTGTGTGGCTGGAGATTCTGATGGGCTGTGCCTGTGGCCTTTGCCCACAGAGGCCTGTGGTGCCAGCCCAGCTCCCCCTGCCTGGGGCCTGACTCTGGGTTCAGCCAAGGGAAGCAGGGTGTGACCAGGTCAAGTCTGCAGCCATACTCACAGGACTGACATGTGCTTTCAATCCCGCTCTCATTCTGGCTATGGCTATGAAAATTACCTAACTGCTTTTTTAAAAATGGAACAGAAACTGCATATTCCAAAATCTTCGTCAGTCTCCCTGAGAGTCTGAGTGGTGATGGATCAGTGATCAGCCTGTGGGGCTGTTTGGAAGAGGGCAGAGGTCAGGGAACCACGCAGAAGGGACTGTCACATCTTTAGTGATGACTCCAGAACCAGAGCCAACCTTGGTTTTTATTGGACACACAGCACCACCACCATCCCCACCACCACCATCACCATCCTCACCACCACCATCACCATCCTCACCACCACCACCATCACCATCCCCACCACCACCGTCACCACCACCACTGTTACCATCACCACCACCACCGTCACCACCACCACTACCATCACCACCATCACCACCACCACCGCTACCATCACCACCACCACCATCACCATCACCACATGGCTCCCCTCAGCCTCTTCCACCCAGAAAACTCCCATCAAGAAGCACTTTACAATGGCTTGCTAATTTTGTCTGCTTTGATGGGGGAGGAACATGGGTCTCTGTGTTCTCTCCCCCTTCGCTGCCCAGCATGTTATCTGTCCTCCATGGCAGGTTAGTGGAGAACCAGGTTCTGGGATCTTTTGTTGACACGGGGTTGAGAAAAGACGGCTTTGCCCCATCCCCGCTGTTAGTTCCTCTTCAGCAGCCGGCGGGTGTCAGGGTTTAGAGCAGGGCATTTGGGGGTGGTCCAGGGGAGGGGCAGCTAGTGCTCCAAAGTGAGAGGCCCAGTTCTGGCTGGATTTTCCCCAAGTAGAGGAGCATTCCTTTTCCTGTGAGCCTGTAGAAGCAAGAAGTCTCCTGCTGGCAGCTGCAGTACAAACTGTAATCAAGTCCCTTCCTCCAAGTGCCCTTGTTTCCCAGACTGCCTCTGTGCAAACGCCACCAGCGTGGGTTGGAATTTTTTTAGAAGTCGTTCTCATGAGCCCTCTCTGGTTTCCTCTCCCCATGCCATCTGCCCATCTTCTGGGGACACTGGTTCATGGATATATCCGTGACCAGGTTGCACCGTCGTCATCACAGCCTGAGCCCCATCTGAAGTGACAGTACTTGTACCCTTACTAGTCAAGGGTAGGACGCTACACTTTATCACTAATCTGCCTTACTGTCATTGTGGTTTTTCGGGTGGACAACATCATAATTCGATACTTGTATATACTACACAGAGTTCGCCAAGTTACCATCTGAGTTACCATCCA
Source organism: Macrotus californicus (assembly GCA_007922815.1). NCBI lineage: Eukaryota > Metazoa > Chordata > Mammalia > Chiroptera > Phyllostomidae > Macrotus > Macrotus californicus. The sequence goes on along the minus strand of VMDR010000078.1, from coordinate 239,732 downwards.
TCACCGCAGAATTAAACTGCCTTACTGCCCCCTGACCAAGCGCCCACATTGAGCCCAACAGACATCACCAAGGGATCTGTGTTCGCTGGGTTGTGCTGCCATGAGGCTGAATAACAAACAACCCCTACATCTCAATGGTGTTCAACAACCTACACCTTCACTTGGTTACAGGGCTGGGGGTGAGTTCTGGTCTGCCCCAGGTGCCTCACCTGGGACACACTCCTCTCGTGGTGGAGCACAGGTTTGCCAGGAAGCCAGTCACACCGCACAAGCACGTTTAAAGCTTCCGTTGGACACGGCATATGTTACGGGCACGCACATTCCATCGGCAAAAGCAAGTCAACGTTGCCCAGTCAAGGACCGTGGGTAGGGACGTGCTCCATCTTCAGTGAAACGTGGCAAGGTGAGAAGGAAGGGACAGCAGTGAACAAATAATTCCATCACTGACACTGTCCTTCCCTTCGTATTTAAGAGCTGTCCTCTACTCAGTATGGAGGTGACGACAGGGAGTTTGGTGGTGCTCCTGTCCCCAGCCCAGTGCAGCCCCCGGCTTCTCAGTGGACCTGTCTCCTTACCACTGTCCTGGCTGGCTCCCCTTCCCTCCGTTGCTAGGGCAACCAAAACCCCCTCTTGTCATCTCTCAGTGTTTTCCTTTGGCCCCTCCACCTATTTCCCCCCGGCTCCCACCCCTCCTCGCCTCTCCTTCCCTCATGCCTTGAAGCCCAGTGATTCCTTCCTCTGCCATACTGGGTGTCTTTGGACAGAGCCTCGGCAGGACGAGGTGTTTCTCACAGCCAAGGTGGCCTCCTTCTGGCAGACACTTGTGGCTTAATGACGAAAGAGTTTCTCTTTCTGACTACCTTGAATCATGTTCTCAAACATCTCTACTTCTTAACTCTGACAATTACAACGTGCCCAAACCCGGGAAGGGGCGTGAGTTACTTTTCAGATCCCAGGAAGACAGGGGGTTCAGAAAGTGAAGGCAGAAAAATCCCGATCCCTCCTGTCATTTAAACATACCAAACCACACAGTGGACCCCTAACCCATTCTGGCGTGTGCATTTCCCACGCCAGTCCTTGGAGGGAGAATTGATCTCATGCTCCTCCATTCTGGACCTGAGGGAATGGGGCAGAGAGGCTGTGCAACTCGCTATTGGAACACAGCTCAGAAGGGCAGGAGCTGGTGGAGAGCTCCGCTGTGTCTTCCCCAAAGCCATGCCCCCTGCAGCTAAGGTGGATGTGACGGCTGGGCCAGTGGGCATCTTCTCTGAGGAATTAAGGGGAAGTCTTGGTACCTAGGGAAGTGGGAGGTGGGATTGAGGAGGGAGGAAAAAAGGAGGCTTTGAAGAGCCAGACAGTAAAGGCCCCCCATTCCTCTTTCCCTCCTGCTCTTGTCATCGTGGGGCCATGTAGGAAAGAGCCGGGGAGGCAGGGTGCGGTCAGCTGGGGCCTGGGCAGCCGTGGGGCCCCATGGGTTCCGCCAGCAAACTTCCTAGTGCATTGGACGTTCCCCCCTCCCTTCTTTCTCTCGTGTACTCTTTACCATTCAGCTGAATAATTCTCTTCAGAAGATTTTTCTTTTTTCAATTTGATCAAAGCTTCTTTTCTTTTCCCAAAGCCTTACTTGGGTGGCCCTGCGGGACGCCTGCTCAGGGCCGTTTGGGACCTTTCTCTCGGCACAACCACACGCCCGCCAGCTTCCCCAGGTTGTCTGAAGCCCGGGAAGGCCGAGAGCAGGATCAAAACATTCTGTCTCCTTGAGGCATTTTAAGAAGACGATTTATTTTTCCCCAGTGGGATCCAAAAGTTTGACAATGCAGATGATGAATCCAACTTGAAAACTTATTTTTCTTTTTAGAAGGAAGGAAAAAAAACAACACCAAACAGAGTCTTTGTCCATGGCCATTTCTCCTTTTAGTTTTAATTGAAAATACATTCTCGCCGGCTGTGTGAGCCTGGAGAAATCTCAGTGCTCTGGACTTTTCGGTTTCCTCATCTGTCAAGCAGGGTGACAGACCTAGGCAGGCCTAGGAGGAGTGGAAAATCACCAGGCAGGAAACTGTGGCCTGGGAAAATGCCCACCGATCCCACCCGGGACAAACAGAGGCTCGGCCAAGACTGGGGTCTGGGGTCGGCCTGTCCCACATAACGGGGTGCAGCTTTAACTTGAGCCTGACAAGATGTATTGAGAACAATGGTCAGCAGAAACGGTACCCAGCAACCAGCTCTAGCCAATCAGACTCTGACACCCCAACCAGTTACCCTTCACGGGTTTTTGTGCTTAAAAACCCCACCCTAAGAACAACCGAGTGAGTCTTAACCGCCCTTGGTTGCCTCCCCAACCGCCCTAGGTTGGCTCCACTTTCCCTCTTATTCCCCGCTAATAAACCCTGCTTCTGGGCTCACTTTGTCTGTCTGGTTTCTTTAGCGACTCCAACCAAACGTTGGGATGCTGCGATTCCCGTCTCTGTGTGTTCTGGGGGATCAAAGGAGATACTAACTGATGTGCAGTGAAAAGTTAACATCCAGGAAAAGGAGTGGGACCCAACACTGCATCTTTCGGGGTAGCCTCGATAGAAGTGCTCACGGCTTCCCCAGAACTGCAGGCACTGGCGATTCAGCGCAGCACTATTGGCTAGAATAAAGACAGAAAGTGATCTGAATAGCCTTCCCGTGGAGGAGTGGGGACAGGAATTCTGGCATGGTCCCGGGTGAACGAGTGTGCGGCCCTTGGGAAACGCCATACCAACAGAGGCAGCTATGGAAAAGGCCTCAGGGTGTGTTGTCACGCCAACCAAAGCAAAGTGTGGAATGTGCCTCCTTTGTGCTAAAAATCGTTACCATGTGTAGTAGACTGAAAAACTGGTATAGCCACTCAGGGCAACCGGGCGGAAGTTTCTCAATGTAGATAGAATGACCCTACGTTGTAAGTTGAATAGGTTACAAGACGAGTAAGTTCTGACCCCAACGCCCAGTGGCCCAAACAGGTCTTGGCTGCTCCCACAGCTCCCACAGCTCCCACGGGCTCCCAAGCTCCTTCCTTCCCTGGTTCTGATTGAGTAGTTCTGGGGCGCGGCCTGTGAATCTGCCTTTCTGACAAGTTCCCCAGTGAGGCTGTTGGTCCCGGAGCCACATGCTGAAAAAACTCACTGCCCCAGGGTGTGTCCTTGCCAGCACCTGCAGCTCTGGTGGCTGGGCGGCCAGCTTCCTTTTGAGCAAGAGGGGCAGGCAAAAGTGCCGGACTCCTGCCACGGGCAAGGACTCAGTCACGTGGACTTGAGTCTCCCCCGCCTGCCAGGGAGGCTGGCAGTGCCATCCGCAGCTGAGCAGCCATGTGCCCCTGGTAAGGGGAAGAGTGTGTTTGTGGGAGACAACAGAATGGCCTGAGGACACACATGGTGACCAAGAGAGGGCCAGTACCCAGTGGTGGGGACAGATGTGGAAAAGACCCTTCCGGTGTGTGGTGAACGGTGTCATATGATGGTTTACTCAAAGGAGAAGCCCCGGTCTGCCTGCAGGAATCGGCAGAGCCTCCCCGGATGCGAACGAGCTGTGCTTCGAGGCAGGAACGCTGGCCGAGGTGCCCAGCCTCCCTCTGCCTGGGCTCTGCCCTTTTCCCTCTGCAGGCCCCAGGGAAGGGCCTTCCTTCACCAACCCCGTTGTTTGGTGGGTTGGAGCTGACGTTATCTCAAATTTTCTTTTTCTGCCCTGTTCCCCAGGCGTCTTGGCTCTGGAGAAAGCTGCATGGCAAGAGGCAGTTGGTGGTGGCATTCTGCCTCCTGATGACTCTGTCTGTGATGGCTGTCACCTGCTTCCCCACGCAGCCTCAGGCTGCCATGGAGCCCCAGGGGCTGACCGGCACCCCTGTCCCCCACAGCCCGCAGGCTCTGAGCTCCCACTGGAAGCCTCGGACAAGAAGCCTGCGTTTCTGGAGAGACTGGGCCCTGCCCTGGAGCTCCACCCCGACGTGTGCTAAGGAGCAAAGCCACCGAAGGGGAGGGGAAAGCCAGCGTGTAGGGCGGGTCAAGAGGGACATTGCTTTGGCATCTGTAGAAGATGTGAGACTCGGCACTCAGCATCTCATGCTCCTGAGGGAGGATGAGGTCAAGGGTCCAGGAGCCAAAGACCTGCAACCCCCTTGGAAGGATGGTCCCATCCGGGAGGCACAGAATGAGACAGGCACCATGGCCAGCCCCTTCCCAGGGTACCATAGAACTGCTGCTGAACCACCTCTCCAGCCCCATCCAGCCCAAGGCAGGGACCTGCCAGGAGCTGGGAACACAGCCTTGACTGGTGGGCAGAAAGTGGGGGGTCCCACCTCAGCCACGGGGACTCGTCGGTGGCCTGGCTCTGTCAGGGAACTGCAAGGATCCACCTGGTGTGCTGCTGAGATCCCTGGGCTGGTGATCGGCTTGGGAACCGGTGGGCAGGTGCCCCCATGGCTCACGGAGCACGATGTACAAACCCTCCAGCTATTGTCCCAGGGGGAGGTGGTGGACAAAGCCAGGGTCCCCGGCCACGGGCAGGTGCTGCAGGTCGGCTTCTCCATGGAGGGTGCCCTTCAGGACGTGTCTCCTGGGCTTGGTAGACTCTGTTCCCAGGGGCTCTGTGGCCTGATCAAGAGGCCTGGAGACCTGTCTGAGGTCCTGTCCTTCCACGTGGACCGTGTGCTGGGCCTGCGCCGGAGCCTTCCTGCTGTGGCTCGGCGCTTCCACAGCCCCCTGCTGCCCTATCGCTACACAGATGGTGGCACGAGGCCTGTCATCTGGTGGGCGCCCGATGTGCAGCACCTGGGTGACCCAGACGATGACCAGAACTCTCTGGCCTTGGGCTGGCTGCAGTACCAGGCCCTGCTGGCACGTGGCTGCAGCGGGCCGGGCCAGGCGTCGTGCCTGGGCATCCACCACACCGAGTGGGCACGTCTGGCTCTCTTCGACTTCCTGCTCCAGGTACGGGGATGGGGGTGGGGGCGGTGCTGGGCCGGGCAGGGCTGGAGAGCTGCAGGAGTGGGGGATGGCTGGGGACTCTCCTCCAAGGCCTGCGTTTTGACCACCAAACCCCACGTGGTCAGCCTCTGTGGTTATTTTTCCAGTCACTGGGAACTCACGGGAGCTGATGGTTAAAATTTTCAGGAATTCTGCAGCCTGATTGTGAAACACAGGCGTTTTAAAAATTAAATTATATAAACTAAAAATATAATAATTCTATTAGTAACAAGGGTAAGAAACACTCAGAATGCAATACTTCCTAATTCTTTTACTACATTTTTCTAATTGCCCTGTTGAGGTTATTAGCATCTATCTAGTAAGTGCTATGTCAGGGTGGCTACATGCCTCCTGCCAGCTCCACACCCGGTCACACTGGCGACTTGGAACTGGACCAGGCGGGGCGATTTGCACCATGAAAACCAGCACAGGCTGCATATCAGGACTCCCTCACCCCTGGGGAGTGAAACATTTATCAGCACACCACTGTTTGTGACGTTATATCCGTGACACAGCAAGGACTGGAGACGGTTGTATAATTTATAAATGAGAGAGGAGGAGAGAGGAGGGAGAAGGAGGGAGAGAGATGGCATCAGTCTGGTCCGGGCACTGAAGAGGGAGAAGGAAACCACAGGGCAACTGATGTCCCTACTGTGCTGGGAATAACCTGGAGTTTCTGGGGACCCTGGGGAAGGGGCTGGAGTTTCTGGGACCCCCAGTCAGGGCAGAGGGGTAACTGGGGGACTACAGACATCAGCCATTTGTGGACTGGCCCAGGGTTGCTCTGTGGTGCATATCCATGAGCCTCTCAGAGTGAACTCCCAGGACAGTGCCCAGGCCCCTGCAGTGGTGACCACTGGCCCTCCCTGTGTCATGCCCCCTGCTTGTGTTTTGGGATCAACTCACAGATAAACCACATTCGCTTGAATCCTTCTCTTGAGCCTGCCTCTGGGGGAGCTGGGTCCAGTGGTCACCCTGACCTTGTGTGGGTTCTGTACACGAGACCCTTTGTGGAATGTACCTGAGACAATGCCTGGTGAGTGGCACATGCTCCATAATAAGCAGGCACTGTCCTCAACACTTGACATGAATTAACTCATCCAATCTTCATAGCAAACATATGAGTGAGATACTACATTTATCTCTATTGCAAAGTTGAGAAACTGAGGTCTGGAGCGGTGAAGTTACCTGCCCAAGGTCACGGCTGGTGGAGCAGAGACACAGCCTGGACGGTCTGACTCCAGAGCTCGTCCTCTCCATCAGTCACCGTTCACCTGGCTGTGACTGAGGGCAGGAAGGGGGACCTTTGCAGGGACGCCCTGGGGCCTTGAGATCAGAGGCACCTCCTTGGGAAGACTCTGTCCAGCTGATGTGCACACGGTGGCTTTCTGCTCCACACAGAGGCCCTCTGTCTGTCTCCTGGGGCTTTGGTGTGGGGACCCGCCCCCGCTGCCCGGGCCTGCTGCGGGGATGGAAGCCACAGCAGCCAAAGCACACACAGGTTGGGTGTGTGGTCAGACTCACTTGGCCTCCTGCCACCTCTTCCCTGGTCTGCTACAGACTGGTCAAGCCAAACACGCCTGTCTGGCTGATGCTGCCTTCCTAGAAACTGCTGGTGAGCGGGGAGAGGCGGGGCAGTGAACTTCCCAGGACAGGAACTGTGCCTGCTGGAGGTACCTGCTGACCAAGAGCTGGGTGCAAACCCCACATACAGCCCACTCTGTGGTAGGCTTGCTCCTTTGGTCTGTTTGATCCAGCAGAAACTCTTGTTCTCCCATGTGTGTCTGTGTGTTTGTCCCGGTGTACCGCTTACCTGGACACAAAATACGCAAGCACTGCACACATACACCTTCCCCCCACCCTTACACATCTTATGCATTGCAAATCCTGCATGGTATTCTGTATTAGTTAGTGATTGTGGACATAATGCTGCGCAACAAACCTCTCCAACACTCAACAGCTTAAAACACCAGCTCCTCGTTTCTTACTCCAGGGTCTGTGGGTCAGCTGGGCTCAGCTAAACTTGGCTCCCAGCGGGGGTGGATTGAGGGTGGCTCTTCACCTCTCGTTCTGGAGCCCCAGCTACAGGAGCAGAACCACCTGGGCAAACCTCTTGGGGGAAATGGAAAAAGCCCAAGAGCCCATCCAAAGTGCAAGAGCGCAGTTAAGGACTCTGCCAATGTCTGCTAGTATTCCTTTGGCCAAAGCAAGTCAACAGCCAAGCCCATTGTCAGGGAAGGGAAGCAAGCACGCTCTGCCCAGAGTAGAAGGGGAAGAAGAGAAAACATTTGTTGGACAACCATCAAGTCAATTGCACACAGCTCAGACACCGTATACACTTACACATGAACCCTGTAACCCATATGTGCTATAGCCACACACCTCTGCACACCTCCCTGTGTGCCCAGACACTGCAGTGGGCAGCTGAGGCTCAGCCCTTCTGAGATCTCTGGTGGAGTATGTAGGATGTGCCTCAGAGTGGTCCTACCTGGGGGCCAAAGAAGCCTGCTGTTTACTCATGAACGCAGAGTCACTGGTTGAGATAGGTCCTGAGGGCGTGGACCTCCTGGCACTTGAAGCCTGGCCCACGTGCTGGCCAGCCAAGCATGGGGCGAAGGCTGAGAGCCAAGGCACTTCATGCAGGAACCGTGAGTTCCAAGGGGATGTGGGTGGGATACCACCAGGACCTCCTAATTATAAAACAAGTTTCAGCAGGCCAGTGTTCCCAGGTTTCTGGAGGCTGGTTTCTCCTGGGTGAGACCGGCCCATCTCCCTCCCAAGGGGCCCGTTCCAGTCATTTGTGATCGTGTGTGTGTTTCTCATTTTGAGTCTGAACCTACAGCTGCCGTTCACGGGTAGCTCCTCTGGCCCGGTTTCCCTGGGATAGCAGATGTTTTATCCGTTAGAGAGGAGCCCAGGTTCATGACCACGTCTGACCTCTTGGGCTTCCACCCAGAGAGATGTGCACTATAACAGCAGCCGCCATTTGTGAAGTGCATTGTCTGGTGCAAACCGCATGTATGAACTGATTTCAGTCCCACGAGAGACCCAGGAGATGGGTGCTGTGCTTCTCCCCATCTCCCAGGCTGTGCGGCCAAGTACAGCGGAGCAACCACCTGCCTGGACCAGGGGGTTGGAAGGGCGGCTCTGGGCATCTTTTCTCATGTTTAAAAGTGGGACCTAGCCTAGGCTGAGGTGCAATAGGCAGAATTCTAAGATGGTCCCCAAGGTTCCCTTCTCCCCAGTACTAACCCCTTCCCACGAGACCTGCGAATCTGATAGACTATCAGTGATCAGGTTGCTAATCATTAACTCTGAGCTGATTAAAAGAGAGGTCATCCTGGGTGGGCGTGACCTCATCAGGTGAGTTTTTTTAAAGGAGACAAAACCGCTGAGAGATTTTCCTGCTGGCCTCAAGGAAGGAAGTTAACAGCCTCCACGTGAACAGCCTGTGGGTCAGGGAGGCCTCTGGGAGGACTCTGAGATTCCCAGGGACGTGGTCCTACAATTTCAAGGAATGGTTTCTGCCAACAAGGTGGAATGAGTGTAGAAGGGGATCCTGAGCTGCAACTGAGAGGCAGCCCCGGCTGGCACCTCGAGTTCAGCCTGGTGAGACCCCGAGCGGAGAGCCCGGCAAACACGTGATAGGTTCCTGACCCACAGAAACCGTGAGAGGATGTACGTGTTCCCTTAAGGCGCTAACCTCCTGGTCACTTGTTCCACAGCAGTAGGACTTGACTTTGTGAGGCAAGGAGGGTGCCCCCCAAGGTGCGGGGTGGGGGGGCTCCCTTGCAGGTGCCGACCCTGCACTGCACGGCTCTGAGAGTGGGGCTCCCCCTTACTCCTTCCGCCTTGCCCCACTCTGGTCTCTGTTGAGACATTTTTCAAATTGTCTGTTCATATCTTTGCCCCGTTTTCTTTTTTTTTTTTAATGGTTTCAAGAGCTTTTTAGAGTTTGGGAAAATTATTCTTTTGTCTTCATTGTACTACAGTACTTCTCTCGGGTTCAGTTGTCATTAAGCTCGGTTTACAGCCTCTTCGCTGTGCAGAAATTTAAAAAGAATTTATGTTCAACTTACCAAGCTTTTCTTTTACAACTTCTTGGTTAGTATATTTTATTTTAAGAGGCCATTCTCACTTCAGGGTTATTTTAAAAACTCTCCCATGTGTTTTCATATATTTTTGATCCATCTGGATATTATTTTGAAGTAAGAGATAAGGTGCAAAAGAGCGATTTTTTTTTCCTCAAATGGTAACCCAAATGTTCCAGCACCACTTGTTAAATAATCAATCTCTACCCCAGTCTGAAATACTGCCAGTTTCCATGTGTATGTAGGTCTATTTCTGGGCTCTTTTCTGTTCCAGTAAAGGGCCTATTTATATGCCAGAACCACACTGTTTTAATTACCCTGCTTATATTTTATGTTAATAACTAGCAGGCTGTGGTCCTTCTCATTGCTCTTTCTTAGAATCTTCCTGATATGCTTGTGTGCTGTTCTCATGAAACTCACTCAGCTTGTTACCTCCTGCTCCTTCCCAAGTCCTTTTGGGGCTTTATTGGAATCAAATTCAATTTGTGTGGACTAAGATAGAGAATTTATACCCTAAAATGTAGAGTCTTCTAGCCAAGAATAGGATGCGGCTCTCCATGTATTCACGCCCCTCAAAGCATCTTGATGTTTCCTTCAGCTGGATCCTCACTTTCATGTCAGGTGATTCCTGGGCATTTCATCTCCCATGGCTGCTGAAAATGGGCCCTTTCTCCTCCTTTATGTATTCTGGCCGGCAGCTCTCGGTCTGTGTGAAGGCCCTTATCTCTGTGGATTGCTTCGGTCACTGGCCACCTGCTAGCTTCACTTCCAAGTTCACCCTTACTTCATCTGTAGTGACTGTTCTGTCTTCTCATTGCCTCTTCCTTCTCTCTCTTACCTCATGGCATTGCTGGTGTGTCCAGAGCAATAGTAAATATTAATGGCACCATGGACGTGACTTGTTTCTGCAGAAGGGGCAATTTCTAGTGTTTTTGCTGTAGAAGATTCTTTTTGTTTTAAAGATTTTATTTATTTATTTTAGAGAGGGGAAGGGAAGGAAAAAGAGAGGGAGAGAAACATCAATGTGTGGTTGCCTCTCATGTGCCCCTTGTTGGGGACCTGGCCTGCAACCCAGGCATGTGCCCTGACTGGGAATCAAACCGGTGACCCTTTGGTTTGCAGGCTGGCTCTCAATCCACTGAGCCATACCAGCCAGGACAGATTCATCTTTTAAAGGCTGCTGGGTTTTGTGTTGATGTTTAAAATTTTGAGTGATCTACACATGTCTTTTTAGATAAGATCTAGTTCTCCTCCACCCATCCCCTCAAAGCCCATCGGCTATTCATCCAAATCCTAAGCTGGTGTCTCAACTTCTTCCTCAGGCTTGGTGCAGATGGGACATCCTGATGGGCCTCCCTGGAGCCTCTGGGAAGATCACCCTTTGTCGGGAGGCCCCAGAGGAGAGTGAGAGTTAGTGCAAGTTACCTCCCCCATGCCCTGACCTCCCCGAAGCCTCATAAAATCTTTAACAGACAGCTAGTTCACGTGGGACCAGCCCCTGCCCTCCTGGGAGAGAGAAGCTGCCATCCTGCAGTGGTCTGACCCCAGGCAGCAAGCCAGCCCAGCCCAGAGCCTCTCTTTCCACTTGGAAAGACCCTGTGGCTGCCCCCACATTGAGGGAGGGCTCCTGCCTGGTGGGGTGGGAGTCAGGGGTGGGGGGAGGCATGGACCACCAGGGACAGCCAGCGGCTCTTCTGGAATCCACCGACCCAGGTCAGCTTTCCAAAAAGGGGGAAAAGGAATCAAATCCTGAAGGGCTGTGGGAATGAACTTTGAACTTGGTCTTATTAGGTTGCTAGTCTGCTGTTGTTTAAACTGAATTTCTCTTAAGTGGAAAGAATAACCAGAGGGTGTGGCACAGCCATCGAACTGGAAACTGGGCCTGGCCAGGCCCTTTCTGTTAGACATTTAAATGGGTGAAGATTTTGGGAAGCCAGCAATGCATGTGCATAAGGGCCAAATTCCTTGTAGCTTTTTCTCTGGAAACAAAGGTGGCCGCAGGTTGAAATCTGCACAGGATGGCCTGTGTGGTCTCCCAAGTAGACACACAGTCAGCATCAGACCCCGGGCCTCAGGCCAGAGCCCCGGAGCAACTGTAGATGAAGCCGAGGGTGTGGCTGGAAACCTGTGCTGGCCTGAGGCATGAGCGAACAGTTCTTGGTGTGCAGGGCGGGCTGCCAGCCGGAGAAGCAGAGCAGAAGTCCCAGTAGGAGCCAGAGGCCAGCTACAGAGCCACTGAGGACTGACCCCAGCGTGTGGCTCAGGGGCCAGGCCTGGGTGCTGGGCCTGGTGGAGACACGCACTGTGCCACCCGCCCCCACCCTCAGACGACGGGTGTCCCCACAGGTCCATGACCGCCTGGATCGCTACTGCTGCGGCTTTGAGCCCGAGCCCTCGGAGCCCTGCATGGAAGAGGGGCTCCGAGAGAAATGCGGGAACCCAGGCGAGCTGCGGCTGGTCCACATCCTGGTATGCGCCCTCGTCACCCTGACCCCCGTCTTCCTGTCTCCTTCAGAAGATGCTGAGTGCGAGCTGCAGGGATCGTGTGGCCCTCGGGGCTCCCAGTCCTGTTCCTTTTAGCAGCAGAATCCTTTGTCTGAATAACACGCACACCTGAGAAAAGTGGAGCTTTGAGACTGGGGTCAAGGCATCGGGTGGGGCAGGAGCCTTTTTCACTGACTCCATTGTCCCCAAGAGACGCCAGGGAGCCCTGAGAGCCCCTGGACGCAGAGTGTCAGAACTGTGTGTCCAGCTGGACATCCTCCTTGCGCCAGTCAACGTGCAGATTGTGGCCTGAGACAGGGAGGGCGTTTCCAGGGCCATCTGGCTGGTTGTGGCAACAACAGAGCTCTCTCCTAGGGCCCCATAGCTCCCAGGCGGGCTGACCAGAGGAACACTGATGTGCTGCCTCCGCTGAAACTGGAGCTCAGGGTGGGAAGCACTGTGCCAAGGTCATCAAAGACAGGCGCTGGAGGGCAGGATGGCTACCCGTCCTGCGCAAGGCGTCAGGGGCCCCTGAGCAGGAGGGGCCTCTTCCCCTGTGAGGCCTGGTGGTTGTGCGGGCTCACTGGGCCAGCGGCTTTTGGCGGGTGGCTGTCAGCATGGTGTCCCAGGCTGAGCTTCAGGCAGGACTCACCAGCCTGGCAGCCAGGGCTCCTGCGGAGTCGCTGGGTGCTGGGAATGCTCCATCCCCCGCCCCCAGAGTGGCTCGCCCCTTCCTCTGTCAAAGGTAAGGCTTCCTGTCCGTCATTCACCCTGATGGGCAGGCATTTAACTGACCCTTTAGTCCTCAGAGGGAAGAATCACCAGACTTCCAGAGACAGCCAAGCCCTGCTGTGGGCAGAGGGGGGAGGAGGGAAAAGGGGCAGAAGGAGGGAAAGCCGGGGTCCTGGAGACAAACGTTTATAACTTGTTCTGAGGCCACTGGAGAGAATTATGAGAAATTGCCATGAAATCCTGGAGAACCTACAGGAATGGGGTGTGTGCACAGGGTCAGGGGAGGGGCTGGAAGAGATGGCCTTTTATTCCCAAACACACCAGGGTTGACGGAGGTACGAAAGAATTCCCCACCCCTGGGTTTAGTTTTGAAGAGGTTTAGGAGGCGCTAAACTCCTCTCCTGTGGAGATGGAGCCAGGTTGGTGCTCCCCGGGGAAGAGAGTGTCGTGTGTTCTCAGTGATGCTCAGGGACACACCCAGGTGTGTGGGCACAGATGTGTGGGGGGCGTGTGAGCGTGTGTGTGAGCATGCACACGTGCCTTACACCATGCAGTCCTGCTGGGCAGTGTAACCCCTGCACCTGCCGATTCTCGCTGCGCTCCTCTCCCCTTTGGCCACCAGAGCAAGACTCAGCCCCTCTGCCTTGCTGTCTCGCAGGATGGCACTGTGGCCTGCTTGGGCCTGGTTTGAACCAGCCCACTACTTTTTGGCAGTGGGACCTGGTGCAAATGACTTCTTTGTGCCTTTGTTTCTGGAAAATGGGGCTCACACTAGAGGCCCCCTTCTAAGCATGCCAGGGATGCTCACTGGGATGATGCCTGGAAGACAGCAGTGTCAGCACCAGGCCAGCTGGCGGCTCAGCACTTGGGGACCATCTGGTCATGCAGCAGGACGGAGGGTGGGATGGGCAGCTCAGGACCCCCAAGCCCCTCTATTTCCCCTGACAGCATCTATGGGCACCAGCTGGGCTGTGCCCTCACCCACCTCTGTCTCTGCCCCTCTCCTTCTTCCCCGAGGTCCGGAGCAGTAACCCGTCTCATCTGGTCTACATCGATAACGCCGGCCACCTTCAGCGGCCTGAGGACAAGCTGAACTTCCGGCTGCTGGAGGGCATCGATGGGTGAGTGCCAAAGGGGTTGGGTGGAGGTTCAGGGACTGAGGCTTGATGGCCCTGCTGTAGACCATGGGACCTTAAACTGTGGCTCCCGAGAAGTCCTCAGTCCGTCATCAGACAAAAGTCATTAGATGTGGGCCTCGGGAACGGGGGCAGGCCCTGGGAAAGCTGAGAGGGGATAGAGCCAGCAGGCCCTTCAACTTCTGGAAGGAGTGCCCCCAACCCCAATATCCAGAGGGCCTCCTGGCCCCACAGAACGCCGACTGCCCTGCCAGGCTATAGGCAGGCTAGCCCTTCCCTTGTTCCGATGGAGGGCTGGCTAGCCTGGCAGTCTGTCGTCCCTGCCCAGTCCTGGCAGGCAGCTCAGCCTTCCTAGGACTCTCTGGCATTTGCCAGGCAGAGCAGCGGGCATCCCACTGGGAAGGCAGAGTTGATTCCCCCGGCAACTCTGTGGGCTGGGACCCACCCGAAAGCTTTATCCCCTGCCTGCTTCCACAGTTGAGCGGGTGGGAGAGTCCCGGATCATTAGTCATCAAGGGCGGGCAGCCCTTGGGGACTCTGCAGGCTGATCTTGCCAGGGCTCCCCAGCTGTGTCTGTTCTAGCCATCTGGCTTCGCCTCTCACTGAAACTCTGAGATCACGTTTGCTTTTCCTTTCTGTTCTGGTGTCCGGGGGACATTCATCCAGGTCTCCTGAGTCTGTCGTGAAGGTTCTCCAATCCGGGTGTCTACAGAACATGCTGCTCAAGTCGCTGCAGATGGACCCGGTGTTCTGGGAAAGCCAAGGCGGGCGACAGGGGCTGAAGCAGGTTCTCCAGACCCTGGAACGGCGAGGACAGGTCCTTCTGCGACATATCCGGGAGCACAACCTGACAGTCTTCAGGGACGAGGACCCATGAGCCCCGCACCACCCAGGCAGGTCTCCCGCCTCACTGGTGGGGCGCTCACAACAAGACCTGAGTGGACAAGCCCCCATGCCGATAGCCATGCTGCCCTGGGCTCACCCACCAGAAGACAAATGGGAAAAGCCAGAGCCAGGAGGGTACCAAGGATGTCACGGGCTGTGTTACCTGCCTGGGATGGTGGATGGGATGGCTGTTGGGTTTTTAATCTCACCACATTTGTTCCTGCCCTCTTGGTTCTGGTCATTTACTTCCTTGCACGAATAAACATTCAAGAATGTCCTATGGACTATTCCATGTACTGTAAAATTGTGCATCCCACATGCCTATGCAGAGCTGGACAACTGTGTGTGTATGTGTGTAGACGTGTATATGCGACATGTGTACATGCCCGCACATGTATATGAGATGAGCCCCACTAAGGGTCTTCACAGAATTGCACTCGTGGCCCAGAACTGCTCGGGCTGAAAGTCAACTCAGGTCTGAGAGAGGAAACACCAAGCATTTTGTCTTCATAGACTTCAGATGTTCAACTCTCATTCAGCTGTGTTTTTGATTTAAGAACTATAAACGTGATATATGCTCACCAAAAACAAACTTCATAAATAATAGAAGCACAGAAGATAAAATATAAGGAAGTCCCAGAAACTTCCTAGAGGTTTTATTTACACTCACACTACATGCAAGTTAGACTAATAAAAGTGGGGTCATTTACGTTTGTCAACTCATCACTTTACTTCACTCTGTTTTCTATGTTCTGCGTTTGCCACCTGGGTTGCCCCGATTCTTTTTTTTTTTTAAATAGGGAAAATCTTCTTTTTTAAGATTTGATTTATGTATTTATTTTTAGAGAAAGAGAGGAAGGGAGGGAGGAAGAGAGGGAGAGAAACATCTATGTGAGAGAGGAATATCCATCAGTTGCCTCTTGTACGCATCCCAACCAGGGGCCGAACCCACAACCCAGGCATGTGCCCTGACAGGGAATAGAACCAGCCACCTTTTGCTCTATGGGACAATGCCCAACCAACTGAGCCACGCAGGTCAGGGGGACCCAGTGCCCATCGAGGACCGCACAGAATTGCAAGGTGGGGACGTGCCACACTTCATTTAGTTATCCTCATGATGATGAACGTTAGGCGGCTCCTGCTTTCCACCCACGGCCAACAGTGCTGCCGTGAACATCTTCGTGTGGTGTGCAATTATCTGTTAGCTGAATTTGCACAGGTGGGTTTCCGCATCGAACGGTGTGTGCGAGTATTTTCTGTTTTTGAGAGAAACTGACAAATTGCCCTCCAAATTGGTGGTGTCAAGTTATACCTCCACCAAGAGGGAGGGGCCCGAATGTCTTCCCACCACCTTGTCGGCATTTGCGGTGCTCCAACCTTTTCTTTTTACTCAGCGGAGAGGACACCTATTTTTAGAACCGAGTTTCCTTAATCATTAGTGAGGTTATCTTTTCAATGATCTACTAGTCCTTTGTATTTGCTTTTTTGTGAGTTGTCTTTTTCTCTTGAGAAGTTTGTTCTCTCCTTGTTAATTGGGTAGAGATCGTGAATCTAATTAGTGTAATCAGTCTTTTTCCGGCTGGTCGTGTTGTAAATATTTTCTTCCAGCCTGTCATTTGTCTCCCGATTTTGTTTATGGTGCCTTTTGCCAAGTAGGAAATTTTGATTTCCATGGAGTCAGATCCGCTTTACTTCCCTTTTCAGACTTCTGAGTTCCATGCCTTCTTCTTCCGAGATTATTGATGTATTCTCCTTTGCTTCCTTCTAGCATTGACATAGAATTTCCTTTATATGCTTTTCCAATAATGGTAATTTTCCATTTTTATTTCACAAACGTGTGTGCGAACGTGTGTGCTTGATGGAGGCCTTTACTTATTCTTGTCGTCTGGCTGCCTTGGCTGGGATCTCTGCGTAAACTTGAACAGCAGCAGGAGTGGCGAGCATTCTCGTCTCACCCCTGACTTCGGTGGGAATACCTGTAGAACTTCACCATCGAGCGCTGTCAGGCTCAAAGAGATGGTTTCTGATAAGTATCTTTCATTAAAGTTTAAGAAGTGTATTTTTATGCTTAGCTTACTGACTTTTTTGAGAATCAGTAATGGGGTATGAATTTTGTTAAATGTTCTTCCAATGTCTACGGAATCTGTAGTTTTTCTTTATTATTTTTTAATGCTGAATCACCTTTACATTTGGCTGAGGTATATTAGTCTTCTAGGAATTACAGGGTTTAATTTCCAATTTAGAATCTTTGCATATATATTCATAGGTGGCCTAATATTTTCCTTCCCTGTGCACTTCACAATCCACTTATTATTAAAGTTAAGTGGACTTCATGAACTAGATTCAGAAGGTTTCATCTTTTTAATACCCTGGAACAATTTAAACAGAAATCATGTGTTTTGCAAAGGTTTGATAGCACTTTCCCATACAACTATCTGGGCCCAGTGCCTTTCTCCAGATCTTTTACAACCTTTTCAAGGTGCTTCTGAACTGATGTGGGAGACGCAGTTCAGGGGTGGAGGCTACAAACACACAAACAGCTCTCGTACCAGCATACACAGCGGGCACAGGATGCAGCAGTGTCCTGGGCAAGATCCAGGCCCCTGGAAGGCAGAGTTTGGCTTCAGAAGGTTCAGGTATTTCTCTCAAGAACATCAATACATTTGTCTTCCTTTGATTTCTTGCATTTTCTCCTCTCCCTTTGTTCCTCAGTTCTTTCCTAGGACACCCTGAAAGAGGATGCTGCCCCTCCTGGACTCAACCGGGGTCCATTTAATTAGCCCCCGCTCAGCCTCTGGAGTCACCTGCCCTGCCCCTGCCTGGTGACCCACCCTCAGCCAGAGGTGGGAGCAAGACACTTGTCACCCTGGAAAATGTTAAGGAGAGAGGAACGTGGAGAAACGTCTCATCACCAAAGCAGTCAGGGCTCTCCCATCTCTATTTGGATGCTCTTTATTTTCATGCTGCTTGACCCTGAGGCTTAGAGGGTGATCTAGGTGACGCAGCTGGCCAGCACCCCCCAGGGGGCGACCCAAGCCACCCCGCAGAGCAGGTTTCCTCGGCGTGGAAACAGGTCTGGGTGGCTGCCCGGGACAGGAGGGGAATCCGCCCTGTCTGCATGGGATGTGTGTGGTCTGGTGTGTGTGCACGTGTGTGGAGTTCCTCTCCGAAGATACCAAGCCAGGATCTTCCTGTCAGTGAACAAGGCCCCAAGCTTCTGGCAAGCACTTCTGTGTCCTAATGTGAGCAGGTCTGCTCAGCTAGAAAGAGGGACCATGGGTGGACAGCTGATGGCTCCTCCCAGGCTGCCCAGTGTCTGTGGACTACCCAAGGCACTGTGGGGTGGGGTCCAGCTGTCCCTGCTTAGCCCACCTGGCAAAGACACCATCTCGGGGCACACTCCCCTCAACACTGGCCTCTTCCTCTGGGGAGGGGATTGGTGAGGGGCGATGAGGTGCTCCAAGTCCAGCTCTGTCCAAGTCCCCAGAAATCCAGGGTCGAGCCCCAGCCCCTGCCTTGGCCACTTCTCAGCTGAGAATGGCTGCAATTTGGGGGCACAGGCCTCTCAATGTGCGGTTCCCTAACAGATGCCCCAGGAGTTTCTAGTTTCTGCTTCAGAAAGTCTTTAAATGTACACCCATATCTCTATCTCTATCTCTAACTCTCCTTGCATTTTTTTCTAGTTTTGCCTTTCAGAGGACTGGACTTGAATGCAGGAGCTGCGGGTTCAGATCTGAGGTGAGCACGTGACCAATATTCCCCAAGAGTACCTGCTATAAAAACCACTAGCATTTAGCCCTGGCTGGTGTGGCTCGGTGGACTGAGCGCTGGCCTGCGAACCAAAAGGTCACCAGTTCGATTCCCAGTCAGGAGACACACCTGGGTTGCAGGCCAGATCCTCGGTATGAGGCACATGAGAGGCAACCACACATTGATGTTTCTCTCCCTTTCTCCTTCCCTTTCCTTCCCCTCTCTCTAAAAATAAATAAGTAAAATCTTAAAAAAAAAAAAAAACCCACTAGCATTTCATGGCTGGTGACTATATACCAGGCACGGTGATGGTGTCTCACAGGTGTGAAGGACTTATCCTCACCACAACCTGATGGGTAGATGTGATTAAAGGATTACCTCCACTTTACAGATGAGGCACAGAGCGGTTAAGTAATTTGTTCAAGGTCACCCAGCTTGTAGGTGGAAGGGAGCTGTGCTAACCCCTTTCGAGCCCAGGGCCACGAGTAAAAGACGCTTCCACGGCCCTCTCCCGCCCCGCCAACAGAGCCTCTTCCTCTAAGCCCCTTGGATTCAGAGCTGATGATGAGGCGCCGCCATTCCCTGGAATGTGGAGCAGCAAGCGGAAACTCTGGCCAAGCACGGTCATATGCACTTGGCTCCCCACCCATTGCTTTTGCTGGCGAAAGTCTGCTCAGTCTATGAACTTCATCCTCCCTGCAATCTTGAAACTTCATCTGCTTTTTAGACTTTTCAAAAAGCACACTCAGCCTCCCGTGTGTGTGCTGCTTGCTCTGTGCCTCACCCTGCCATTTCTTCTGGATCGAGGACGTGCCAAGTGAGGCGAACTGCCAGGGGTGGGGATGAGGACATTCCCACCACCGTCAGATGCTTCCAGGGCAGGAGCTGCCTCGGTCTGCCGGGCAGGGCAGGGGGTGGGGGTGGGGGTAGGGGTGGGAAGGGTGTCTGCCCCACTGCACGTGGATCAGCCCTCAGCGAGAGCCCTGACTGAGCGCTCCAGTGAGGCCATCACAGCTGCTGACCACGAAGCTGCCCGACTGGCTTCCCCTAGGCCTGACCCTGTTGCTTTGCACCTCACCCCAAAAAGGCTATTCCAAGGAAAATGATGGCATTTCCAAGCAGCAGAGGTTGATGACAGGAACAGAGGTTCATGACTCCCTAGGTGCAATTCCCGCAGTCCCCAGCTCTGCAAATCGAAAGCCTTTTCAGCCGGCTGGTGCCAGAACTCTGATGCCAGGCTGCGTGGATATTCGTGTTTCACGGCAGAGACACCACTGCGGGCAGTCACTGGGTGGGACCTCAGCCCCTGCTGGGAAGATTGCATGCCTGGCACATTTCTCTATCTGAAAAATTCAGACTTCTGGATCATCTGGCCTCCAGGGTTTGGGTAAGGCATTCTGGAGCTGTCGTAAGTAATTTATTTATTGTAGTAACTAACTTATTAAGCCGGGGAAGGTGACAGGTGTGGTGCTTTACCCGGATGACTTCCTGAACGCCTTCAACAAGCCCAGCTGCAGATCCTCACTGCAGATGAAGACGCTCAGCTGGGCAGGGAGTGAGTTGCCCACCGTCGCACAGAGTCTGTCCTCGAACCGGAGTGGGGCACCGCCCAGTGTGAGCTGAACGCAGACAGCAGCTTCCATGCCAAGAGCTGTACCTGTGTTCCTCACTGCGAACCTTCAAAGCAACTCTAAGTACGCTTTATTGCTCCCTTTTGACAGTCAAGGAAACTGAGGCTCAGAGAGGTTGACTCACTTGCCCAAGGTCACAGAGCAGGTAACTGGTGGAGCTGGGATTTGAACCCAGGCTCATTTGACTCCAGAGCCTCCGCTTGTACCACTCACCCTTCTTCCTTTCCTCCCTCCCTCCCTCACTCCCTTGCTCCCTCTCTCCCCTCAATTCATTCTAAAAACCTTATTGAGCACATTTCCCCAGAGAACACACAATTTGGAAGGAATTAGAGCCGTGTGCTGTGGTGGCCACATGTCCCAGATGTTTGGAGACGGGCCCAGTTTTACATATTCCATCTGGTTGTCAGAGCGCGTGCCTTGGCGTTCTGTTTGGAAAGCAGGTCCCTGTAACTGAGGATGCAGCTGTGGGCCCGAGGAGGTCAGAGGAGGCCACAGGAGACACAGGAGGGGACAGAGACCTCGGTGAACATCCTGAGATGTTCCCCTGTGGCCTGGACTTTCGGGCGTCCCGCCAGAATGCCTGAGGCTCGCCTGACAGCTCAGATAAGACCCTTCCTGCAGGCTCACTTCTGACCACCTGCAGGCAAGAGCCATCTCTCTGGTTTGGGACTTTTTCGTGGACGTTGGCCTTTCTTCCCCTTCAAACTGTCTGCACCCTGCCCCAACGCAGGAGGAGGGCAGATTTCTTACGACCCCTTGGAGGGACAGTGTGGAGTTCCCCCTTGACTGGGCATCACCGGCCCTCTAGCCCCACACCAGAGACCTCTGCTGGCCCACCTGGGGCTCTGGTTAGCACTGCTCAGGGGATGCTTCCTTGGGGGTTGGGGTCTGGTACGGCATTTGGGTACGGGGGACAGAGGCTTTCTGAGGGTGAGTGGGAGAGCTGGGGTAACCTCTGGTTTTGCCCAACCGGTAAGAGGAGAGTGACTGGGTCTCTGAGGAAGTTGACCAGGGAGGAAGGCATCTCTAGGTGGAAACACGGGTTTCACTCAACAGCAGAGACGGAGTTCAGTTTTGATCCCAGGGAGGTGGAAGGTGACTGGCTGGGTAAACTGCTGGACAGCAGGACCCCGGGAGGCCTTGGGAAGCAGACGGTGGTGTCAGGCAGAGAGAAAGGTGGCAGACAAGCCCGGGGAACCCCAGAGGTGGTGGGATATGAGAGAGGGGTGCCGGGACGGGACACACACTGGGCTGCCTTGTTGATGGAGAAGGCAGACCACATGAGGCGTGGTCCGAGGGGCTTCCTGAGCAGCCAGCTCCCTGCCTCCCACACTAACCTTCACCTGAGTCAGCCATGGGTTGATGTGTTTAAGAGGCAGGTTTAAAGCACACAGCCTGGAGAATCAATACCCTTAATGGTAAATGCACTTTAATAATTCCTATATAATAACAAAGAGATCTTGCCTACCAAATTTCTGAGTTTAAAAAAGTGCAAATATGGAGATGATGGAAGCCATCCACACCATGTAGGGGAGGGGCAGACGCAGACTGACGCGTTTGTCAAACTCAGGGATTTCTACACTGAAGACCTGTGTATTTCACAAGTTCACTAAACATCAATTTAAAAAAAACACGTTAAGAAAAGATGCAAAAGAAGAGCCAGCAATACTCAGTGCTGTCAAAGCGTGGCACTTGGGGAAAGGGCACCAATTTCTGTGTGAGGCCGCACACCGCTAAGCTCTCCAGCCAACCAGAACCTTGTCTTCAAAGAATCATGTTAGGTGACGTGGTAAAGTGTTCATGTGCAACGTTAAGAGGAAAAAGTACCAGGACGA
Source organism: Macrotus californicus (assembly GCA_007922815.1). Classification (NCBI taxonomy): domain Eukaryota; kingdom Metazoa; phylum Chordata; class Mammalia; order Chiroptera; family Phyllostomidae; genus Macrotus; species Macrotus californicus. Next base: position 218,203 of record VMDR010000078.1, on the reverse strand, counting down.
GGTTTCACGTAAGGCAGGATTTCAGACTCGGAGAAAGTGACTTGGATGCGAGCAGAAACCCACTGCTTCACTGAACCGAGGAACTCTCCCCCCGCCCCCCAAACCTGAGCCCCTTCGCTCACTGGCGCAGACTCAAACGCCCTCACGGAGCTGTGGGCGCCCCCTTGTGGGGGCGGGGTGCCTCTCCGGAGGACCCGCGGGCCGCGGAGCTGGGGCTGTGGGCACGGGGCAGGCCTAATTAATTACCGGGGAGGTGGAGGGGACACACGCGGGGTTCCCCACCCCTTGAGCTGAGTTTCCCCTTTGTCAGTGAAGTGCAACGTGCACCTATAAAGTGTGTAAAGTGCACTAACCTCCAGTGTAAGCTGATGCTCGCTTACACGGACAGCCACACCATGTAACCCCAAATTATAGTAACCGTGTAACTCAAGATATTCCCCACCTCCCAGACCCTGCCTGCAACCCCGCGTTCATCCAGTCCTTCCTAGCAACCTCGATTCTGACCTTGATTGCCACAGATTGGCTTTTTGTCCTAGGATTTCACATGAATGGAATCACACAGTATGTATTTTTTGGTCTGACGTGTCTGTCTTGAGATTTACATTGTTGCATGAACCCAAAGTTCACTTTTTTCATTGTCGTGTGCTTTGCGTGAATTTACCTGTTGGTGGCCATTTGGGTTGTTTGCAGGTTCTGCCTGGTCAGAGCTGGGACTAGCTTTATACCTGTCCTTTGAGGACACCGGCACTCACTTCCTGGGTGTGTGTTAGGCGTGGGTTCGCTGAGAGAAGTGGTAGCTGAGACGTGTCTTTAGTGGGACGGCCGAATGGTTCACGCCACCCCCGCCCCCACGGGGGTCTGAGACTTCCGACTGCACCGACTTGTTACGGTGGCTTCATGTGGCAGTCTGGGATGGTGGCAGGTGGAGGGTACAGTTAGGGAGAAAGATATTCTGGGTAAAATGTCATGGAGGCACATGCCGACACAAAAACATGCCCCTCCGGTCTCCTGCCATGAACCCACACCGGCACTGCGACCACCCTTCCCACGGCGGCTCGCAGCCGTGATCAGACACACATTGGACACACAACCCCGGCTAAGGAGCCCAATCATCCTGGTGCACACCGGTCAGAGCTGAGCTGTAGCCTGGGACTCACTCCTTGACCCCCCTTTCCCCCTCTCCTCTGCAGGAGTCCGACTGGCAGCAGTGTCCCTTTGAAGCAAAGGTGAAGACTCTCCTCTAAAGACAAATGTGACCTGGGGTTAACTCTCCAGCTCTGTGTCCACGGAAGCCAGGTGAAGGCGGGGTGTCAGGTGTTTGGCGACACTGCTGACCATGAAGTCAACCTCTGTGAGATGAGCCACGTCCGGGTGGAGGGATTCCGAAGGAATGAATTCAACTCCTGGGAGGAAGCAGAGCACCGGCTCCCTGAGGGCGGCGACTCTTACACCAGGTATGTCCCCTGAGGGACCCTGGGGACTAGGACTGTGAGCTGTGTAGGTGGCAATGGCTCCCATGGGGCTTCCAAGCCAAAGTGGCCCCCACAACTACCACTGTGGGTCTAGTCTCGTCGCCCTTGAGCAGTCACTTGCGGGAGGGGGGGCAAGAGAACGGGCTGGTGAGAGGGCTCCTCTCCTGTGGGAGACAAGAACCTGACGCTGCCCCTGCCGAGGGTCCTGTCCTTTTTCCTTCCGAGTGGACCCCATGCCGGAGGGGATCTGTCATGGCCTCGTGAGTGCGAATGTCCAGCTGACCCTGAGAACTGCTGGTGGTCACTGCTCTTCCTCACCACGCCCTCTCCCACCCACTCCCAGGCTTCCATCCCACTTAGATGGAATTGTGACCTTCACCCGGCAGTCAAGGTGAAATCCAATCAGCCAGGCTGGTTTCCCAGTCCTTGACACTTTCCCTCTGCCTTACCCTTGTGGTTGACAATTGGGACTAAAGGGCACCTCCCAGTCCTACTTCCTACTGTCCAAAAAAAAATCTTGACAAAGACATTGAGAAGCATTTAATGCATGTCCCTTTACTGGGCTACAGGTGAATTTTATGGTGATGGAAGCTGATGACCCGCCTGCCCAAACCACCACGTGATTGGTTACTTGTAGTTTCCAGAAACCTGGGTACCAGCCAGAAAGACTTGGTAGGGACCAACATGATCACCCAGAAAGAGGTTCCACAGGGTTCTTACCTTCCTCCTCCCTCCTCCCCCTAAGGACCTTCTCCAGGGGCGTGGATGCTCAGGATGGGAGAAGGGGATGGGGGTGGGAGTGTCCCACTGCAACAGGGCACAGAGGAGTGCTGCAGACCCTGCACCCCAGACGCAGTAAGAAAACACAGAGGCACAGGCCCGGGGCAGGCCTGCTCAATAAATAAACAAACGCCTCCCAGAAGCCACCCTGGCGGGGGGACGGGAGGAGTAGTGGGCCCAGGGACCCTGAGCTGGGGGAGCCACCCCGGCCAAGGCCTGGCCTCGCACGCTCGCTACGTGCTGCACACCAGCACGTCTGCAAAGGGTCCCAAGAGGAGCTTGTTGAAGATGCAGCGGACCCACACCAGGTAGGTGGTGAAGGGCTTGATGTTCTCGGTGAAGGTGTGGTTCTGTAGGGCCAGGATGTAAGGCACGTAGGTGTTCTCCCCCTGCTCCTGCAGCCACACCTCGTACTTCACCTCCCGCACCTTCAGGTACTTGAGGTTCCAGGGGATCTGCCAGGAGACGGTGAGGCGGGCCTCGGAGGCGCCCTGCACTGACGCCTGGCACCGTGCCTCCCGCACCTTGCCTGGGTAGAGGCCCACGGTCCACTTCTGCTTCCGTGGCCCTGGGCGGCCCTTCACCACGCGCCGTATGGTTTGGATGAGGGATGGGATGTCTACCTTGGTGTCCTGGTAGATTCGGAACAGCCACTCGGGGTTACGGCAGCAGAGATGTCGCGGGACCTCCTGGCTCTGCAGGATCCGGGCCTGCTCGGCCTGGTCTAGGTGGGTGATGCCCCCCTGGTCCCAGGGCCGCTCAGGGTGTGTGACCGTGTTCTCTGGCACCATGTTCCGCCAGGCGACATAGTGAAGGTCCATGCCAGGCAGCGTGGCCAGCGTCTTATAAGGGGTGTAGTGGTCAGGATGGACGGCATATGGGAAGAGCTCCACCACGGTGGCGCCACGCGGCAGGAAGAGGGCCGTGACCAGCTGGGCCCCGTGCATGCTGACCAGCATGGAGGCGTTGCTGACCAGCCCCACGACATCGGCAAAGGCGTGGTCCTCCAGGGACACCGTCACTGTCTTCATCTGGAACTCCTGGGCCAGCGCCAGCAGCAGCTCTGCCTCATTCAGGATGAGTCTGTTCTCAGTGCGGCTGAAGACCAGAATGTACTCCTCACCTAGCGGGCCGCCCGCCTGGCTCACATTCAGCTTTTCCGTCATGAACCGCGCGAACTGCCGGATCTCGTTGCCGGAGACGAGGATGTTGGCCTTTGGGCCCTGGGGCTGGACGAAGCCGTACTGGTACCAGGTGGTGACCTTGGACAGGCCCACGAACGCGTCAGAGAAGCACAGCAGCCGGCCCAGGGTCTTCAGCTGTGCCCGCAGGAGAGGCTGCTTGGGGCTGAGAAGCTTGTACAGGTCGAAGTGCGCGCCCTCGCCCCAGCCCTCCATGAAGAAGAGCCGGGCCTCGTGGGCCAGGCCGGGGAACTGGCGCAGGGTGTAGAAGAGGGGCAGTAGGTCGTCGTGGAAGACGTGCATGAGGTTGTCGGGGTTGAAGCGGTTGGCGATGAGGGCCACGTCGGGCACGAACACCGGCTTGGGCAGGAAGCGCAAGGCGGCGGCCGGCAGCTCCACGAAGTTGAAGTACTGGGTGTTGTGGTCGTCCACGGTGGACAGGTCAAGCAGGGCCGGCTGGAAGCGCCGGGGGCCCAGGCTGGGCAGCATGACCGAGGCGTTGCCGTGGAAGAAGATGAACTCCTCCGCCTCGTTGGAGTAGCAGAGACGCTTGAAGCGGCAGATGCGGTCAGTGTGCGTGCGCCCCGTGCACACCATGTGCGTGCCGCCCTCCATCAGGCTCTGCAGCGCCCTCGGGTAGTCGATTCTCAGCGCCGCGGCCGCCTCGCGGGCCTGTTGGCCCAGGGCCAGCTCCTCCTCCAGACTGGCCACATGCTCGCGCAGACGCACGTGCTTCCACAGCACGGCCGCCAGCACCGACACCAGCAGGGCGTTGAACACGGCGGAGAGCTGCATCCTCACGCCGCCGGCGGCGTGCGGGCCCTAGTGAGATGGTGGCCGCTGCCAAGTGCCACAGGCCATGCCTGCGGGCACCCTGAGCACTGATGGGCAAAAGCCTGCAGGAGAGAAGCACAGGGAACAGGTGTTGGCACAGTCTACCTGCGGCTGGCGCTGTGGGCCAGGCGCAGTGCTCGGCTCAGAGGCCCGGCCGACCCAGGGGACCCGTGCTCCGTTCTGCACACAGGCAGTGGAGTGGGTTAGACCGTGGCTCGGAAGTGCATACTCCCTGACCCCACTGTTTCCCTGGGGCAGTGCACAGCTCTTCACCTGGGCTTTGGGCTTGGCCGATAAAGAATCAAAGAAATCACTGTTACAAATGCAGAATTCTGGAGAGTAGAGGACTCATAAAGTAATATTCAGAAGAGAGAAAATAAAGCTCTCCCTGGGGCACAGGAGAGGCAGATTGTACCGGACGAGCAGATAGATGTATGTTCTGCTCTGATCATACACAGAAGGCTTCCAACAGAAAGTGAAGCTAAAACCCACACACCCGGGACTGTCAAAAAGCAAGAGGAGAGAAGAGAGGAAAGACGACCTCCAACCCGAGTGGGCATCTCAGCCTCACCTCCTCCCCTTTCCGGTGAGCATTCTGCTACCTGTGCTTCTTGTAAGCACCTGCCCCTGTGGTGAAGGCAGGGGTGGCGGCCGGCGGGGATGTGGGGCTGGGCCGCCAGGCAGGAAGGAGGCCAGGGTTTCCCTTGGGCCTGAGGGGCTGTGTGCAGCAGCCAGTCCACAGGGCTCAAGCCTTGGGGCGAAGCTTATGGGAACCAGGCAACATGGGGGGGGGGTCAGGGGCCTTGTGGGGCAAATGGGCAACTCAGCAGGAGCCAGTCTTGGAGACTGGGGATGGGAGGGGACTGTTTATCACTGAGGCTTGTCCTCCACCCACCCTGGAGGCTGCCTGGCTGGTGCTGACTGAAGGCAGGATGAGCACAGGGACCTTCCCCAGGCACCGCAGGCTCTCAGGAACCCTTTCAGGGGAGTGTGGAGAGGGGATGACAGAACATCGTGCTAGAAACCATGCGGTGTTAAAGCATAGGGCCCGGAGTGAGAGCGCTGAGTGCCTGGGTTTCTAACTTGACCACTGAGGAGCCAGGGAGCCTGCACCAACGCCTGGAAGGAATGGATGCACGGACACCACCCTCCCAGGTGGGGGCACACAGAGAACGCTGAGGCACCTTCACACTGGCTGCCAGAGTTCCCTAGGGATGAAGCAGTTGCCCGTGATGTACCCCCTTGTCCCTTCCCTGTCTCACTTCTCCACTCCCCCATTCATGTTTATTGGGAACCAGTGCAAGCAATCTCCTTGCACTTGAACCCTTACCTCAGAACCCGATTCTGGAACGACATGAATTCTACAGATACTACACAGTATTTCACCACTGCAAAGACAGATGGAGAGCCACCCCTGAACTTCTACCTGCTGGGAAGTCACCCCCAGTGATGTGGGAGAAAGCCGACAAGTGCTGGGGCGGTCATGGCCATTACAGGGGAGTCACACTCCCCTCTGGGTCCCCACCCCCCAAGCTGCTTGGCATAAACCAGTAGAACTGAAAGATAAAGCAAAATCCTCAGGAAGGTTTTCAAAGGGGAACAGATGGAGGCAAAGAGTACATTAATCAGACCCCTCGTTCTAAAGAAGATCAAGGAAGCCTTCCCTCATCACCACATAAAACATCCCTGGATAATAAACACAACTCCCCGGAGGAAGATTCAAAATGGTGAACAGACGGCCCTGCTGGTGTGGCTCAGTGGATTGAGCTCTGGCCTACAAACCAGCTGGTTGGATTCCCAGTCAGGGCACATGCTTGGGTTGTGGGCCAGGTCCCCAGTAGGAGGCATTCGAAAGGCAACCACACATTGATGTTTCTCTCCCTCTCTTTCTCCCTCCCTTCCCCTTTAAAATAAATAAATAAAATCTTTAAAAAAGAAAGGTGAAAAAACAGGCCATGTCACTTTGTGGGCCACATCCCCAGGGACGTCCTCTTTCTCCAGGCCAGTTTTCACTGTTCTGGGTCTGCCGATCCCTGGGCTGTGTGACCCGGGGACCAAACACCCAGGTTACAGCAGCTCAGGGTAACGAGGGTCAGGCAGGCGAGTGGCCCAGTGGCACCTACTTGTATCGGTCTGCTCAGGCCACCGTAACAAAGGACCGCAGGCTGAGGGCTCAGACAACAGAAATGTGTTTTTTCACAGTCCTGGAGGCAACAGTCCAAGATCAAGGTGTCGGCAGGTTTGGTTTTCCCTGAGGCCTCTGTCCTTGGCTTGCTCACCGTGTGCTCAGAGCCTCTTCCCTGTGTGCACAGAGAAGACGGGTCCTCTGGTCTCTCTCCCTGTTCTCATAGGGACACCAGCCCTATCCGATTAGGGCCCCACCCTGATGACCTCATGTAACCTTAATTACCTTCTGAAAGGCCTTTGGGGGGTTAGGGTTGGACTATATGGATTTGTGAGAACACAACTCAGCCCATGACACTACTCAGCTGGTATTTCCAGAGAAGACAGAAAGCCACCTAAAATGTGAAATGTGCTTCCAGCAAGTATTCACATGGAATAAAGACGACATGCAGACCCAAGGGCTGGGGCTGCTGGCCGCCCCAGCTGCACCCCAGTCCCCCGCTGCATGACAGGCAGAACCAGCTGCTGTGCACTGACCCCTCCTCCACGAGCAGGGCAGCGAAGCTCGGGACTGCCAGCCCCCGCCAGCCCCAGGCTGCAGAAGACCTGCCAGCCCAGACAGCGTCCACGCAGGGTTTCACATCATTTTCTAACCATTTCACTGCCAAGGGCTGTTCCTAATGCTCACTGAGAATTACGGTGCGCTCTTTCGTCCCTGAGAAGTGCTGTGATGGTAGCTGCAGCCTGGATGGCTCGAGCTGAATGACAGAGCCTTTTGGTCCTGCATGGACGTGTCTTGCACCCCATGAGTTAGAAAAGTGCAAACGAGTTCCAATACCTCAAACATCCTCAGGATGATCTCTCCCCGCCCCTACCTCTTTTTATTATCAGAGGCAGCATATAAAACTTGGACTGGCAACCTACTGCTTGAATGTGCCCCCAAAGTAGACATTTGCAAGGCAGCAGGTTTTCTGACGGAAGTATTTAACCTTTTGCCAAAATGTTGGCAGCCTCTGCATGCTCCTTGTAAAACTTGGTGATTAATTAAACGGGCATATTTAACACTGAGTTAAGCGCTCATGTTCTTAGACTAAACCCTTAACATGGAATCATATTTCCTTGATTCATATAAAGTGCAAATCTGAGTCGGAGCTGGAGACATTGATCCTAGGTTAACAGCTGGAGACTGGGACTCGACTTACTCATCAACAAAGGCGGATGGAACACCTTCAAAGAAGGGGACCCCAATACAATTCCAGTCTGTAGGACTCGGGCGCAATGGGCAATGTCAGGCTTCGTTGAGGACAGCGCAGCCTCCAAGGCCCTCAGCCCAGGCAGGACAGTGGAACAGGTGGCGGGGACTCCTGCCTCCCTCCAGCTCGCCTGCACCCTCTCCGCCGCTGGCCGCACAGCCTGCTCTGCTCTAACACCATGTGGTTTCTGCTGGGCACCCTTGAGTTACCTGCAAGTTAGAGCTGCCTGCGTGGTGCTCTCCGGGATCACAGAGCGGCGCGACAGCGCACCCGTGTGGCCGGAAACAGGGATGCCAGCAAGGACCAGAATCGTGCGAGCCTCTGCTGAGATGCTCAAACAGGAGACACAGAACACGTCTGCCTCAAGTTCCTCCAAGTGAAACTGCAAATTCAAACAAAAGCCATTCTTACGGGACTGCTCAGACCCCACCAAGGACACAGAGCCAGGGGGCCCCCGGGGCTGGTTTGAAAGGACTGTCGGGTCAAGAGGGACAGAAAACAACTCATCACAGGAAACATACAACATTCACAGACCCGCAAGGTGCACACAGTGCACAGGTACATGACAGGAAAGTGCCCTGGTTGGGGCTGGAGCCTGTCTGAGAAGCGACCTGGAGGCGAAGGAGTGTTAGGCAAGGTTTTGGAGGCATTTTGGTGGTTATGGGGGATAAGACGAACATCTCCGTTAAGTGCTCACATGTCCCAGTGGGCAGTGACTGCTACAAATCTGTCCACAGCAGGCACCGCCACGCCCAGCGATCACACCTGCCCACTCAGCAAGTCCTGAGGCCACTAGGCTCTTCACCCATCCTAGGGCAGTGGTGGCCGGGCACTGCACGACATGGCAGGCAGAAACCAGGGACCCCCGGCTGCGGGCCAGGCATGGGCGGTGCCACGAGAAGGCAGGGGGACGAAGCTGCCAGGCCACCTGTGGAGCACCCCCTGGGCTCTGCAGGGAAAGCTGTGTGATGAGTGGCCAAGGCACTAGTGGTCCCTGCCAGCCACCCAGGGAGCCTGGAACACAACATCAGCAAAGGGAGGGAGGTGACAGGCTTTGGCTTGGGTTTTCTTTTTTTCTTTATTTTTTTAGAGAGAGGAGAAGGGAAAGAGAAAGAGAGGGAGAGAAACATCACATCAGTGTGCGAGAGGCACATCAATCAGCTGCCTCTCACATGTCCCCCACCAGGGAACGAGTCTGCAACCCAGGCATGTGCCCTGACTGGGAATTGAACCCGAGACCTTTCACTTTGCGGAACGAGGCCCAATCCACTGAGCCACACGGGTCAGAGCTGGCTCGCATTTCCTTTGGCCTCTTCACCATCCTAACAACAACAGCAACAGCATCACTGGCCAAGTACTAGGTGCCAGGTTCTCCACTTCACAACGACAATCTGCATTTTATAGATGGTAAAACCGCCGCCAGAGTCTGGACCTGCCCGAAGCTACACAGGAAACAACCAGGAGGCTTGAACCCAAGCTGGCTGGCGACGGCGCCTGTGATCTTGTTTTTTCTTCTTTTTATCTGGAAATAATTCCAGACTTACAAAAAGTTGCATGTATAATACAAAGAACTCTCCTACAGGTCCACCGACTGTTGATTCGACACATTTTGTCACTGCCTCCCTTCCCTGAACCATTTAAAAGTAAGTTGTAGACATCTTGCCCCTCTAGCCCTTAATACCTCGGCATATATTTCCTAAGAATGAGAACATTCTCTTACGTAACATGAATTCGGGAAGTTAACGTTAATCTGTGATGATTATTACTCTGTCGTCCCTATTCTGTGGCCCTGAACCCGATCCAGGGTGAAGTGTGGCACCCCGTTATCAGGTCTCTCTAGTCCCCTCCAGGCAGGGGCAGCTTCTCCTCAACTTCTGTGACCTTGGCCATGGTAAGAGTGAGGGTCAGTGACTTCCCAGTATTCTTCTCAATGTGGGTTTGTCCGACGTTTCCTCACGAGTAGACGCTGGCTCTGCACCTCTACCAGGGGTTAGAGACTGGGCTCAACCATGAAGACGACGCTCCTCTGTCCTGCAGGGGATGCTCCAACGAGCAGGGAGGGCACTTCCCTGGACAAGAGAAGCCCCTGGGCCCTGGGCAGTCTTCCGACATCCAAGGGGCTGTGCGGCAAGAGCGAGGGCCCTTTCTAACCGACTGGACGCACGTGTGTGGTAGCACCACATGCACCCAGGCCCCCAGGCACGTGTATGGACTTTGGGTACACACCTAATTCCCAGCAGTGGCTGCCACCCTGCCCCCGCCCCTAGCACAGCTGTGTGTGCTGGCCCAGGGCCCTGAAGTGAGCCTGCAGAAAGAAGTCCCGGTGGGAGGGGTCTAGCAGATAGGTAGGAAGAGGACTTCTCTAAGGGTTGGAGCTGTTTTCACATGGAGGGACCGGCCACTTTGCGCGTCCCTGCCTGGAGGTAGGCCAGCAAACCCAGGTCAACCTGGGAGGGCTACTTCACAGGTATGGGGCGGGGCTGGGCCTGGGTCCTGTCAAGCAGGGCTCAAGTGGGGACTCGTGGTGGGACCTGGGATCAGCATCACCTGGGAGACTGGAAATGCAGACTCCTGGGCTTCCCCCAGGTGTGCTGACCCAGGATCTCTGAGGGGCGCCCAGGAACCTGTGTGTCCTGGGGAGTCTTACACGTGTTCAGTGTTAACAAGAACTGCTTGGAGGTTTTCCCAACACTCCTCAATCCTGCAGTTCCCTGCTTCTCCATACCCAGTAGGGCAGTTCTGTCCAGCCCAGGGTGACCAACCGATTCGACAGAGGATGACCCGCCCCCTCCATCAAGGCCCCGTAAATTCTGTCCCCAGCCTTGGCGGGGCTCATGCAGAAGCCCACATGCCAGGGCATACCGAGAAGCCTGCCACACTCGGAGCCCCCTCTGGAGGAAAGTTTCCCCAACCCACTGCTTCTCCCACAAGCTGCACTGCTTGGGGCATGAGTGGCAAAAATCGCCCTGGGTTTTCTCAGCCCCAAATAAACGGAGGAAGGGTGGAGCCTGGGTCTAAAGCTGCCACAAGTGGGAGACACAGGGAGAGGCCAGATCCAGTGGTGGCTTGTGTCGGATGCCCCTCCCCACTGGCAGGGAGAGGTGGTGAGTCTCCTGAGAGATAAGCCCCTGAACAGAGCAAGGCTGGACCACTTCTCCGGTTCCTTACCGTGCCTACTTACACCCCTGTTGGAAGCTCTGGGACCCAGCACGACTGTGGCTCCTCCTGGTGCCACCCCAGGATGTGCCATGATTCCGGCCACAAACCGCCCCCTGCCAGAGGACCCCGTGGGGATCTCCTCACTGGCGTGTCTAAAAAAGCCTGACACAAGATGCTGGACCGAGAAGGGCAGAGACAGCAGGAACAGTGGTGACACGGCAGGCCAGGGTCCCCGAACCTTCCCTGGGCCTGGATCCAGGATGGGTCCCCTGTGACACTTTTCAAAATGGAGAAGAGACGACTCTCAGCAGGAGACTGTGCCAGTGGCACCCACCCCTGGCAGAGTAGAAAGTCCGATTCTGTGACGGATGCTGGGCCCTGGGACAAAGGAAGCCACACCAAACAGAAGGATGGATCACCGTCCACGCCAGCTCAGGAAGACAGGGGGCTGGCCTCTGCGCAGAGGGCGGAGGTCAGTGCCACCGCCATCTTGCGTTACTGAGCGCCTACTATGTGCCAGGCATGGTCCTCAGCCATTTTCCTGACCCTCTTCATTTAAGCCTCACAGAAGCCCTCCTGCAGGTGCCCATACCATCTCCGTCTTCTGGTACCACGAGAAGGATTAAGGTTTGGTGGAACGAAGCACCTCGTTTTAGGTCTTCCAGCTCAAGCAGGGGCACCAGGACTCAAGTCTGGGCCTGACTCCAGGGGTCCTGCTCTCCAGCACTGTGTTCCTCTGCCATCAGACCCAGAGGTACAGTTAGTGACAGAGAACTGTAGGGTAGACCTCTGAGCAGTGAGATGTTGTCACTCAAGGGCAGAGTAAGTGTAGACTGCTCTGGAAACACAGACCCACGGGCCCTCAACTGTAACTTAGCAACCCACGGCTTCCTCTGTGTAAGTACCTCCCACCAGCCAGGCACAGAGCTAGGCGTGGTGGCAGGAGGCACAGGGGCCGTGCCCCTCTCTCCACCAAGGGAACGCTCTCTGGGTGCACACTGCTGTGGCCATCATCCCACCTGCCCTGGTGCCGTGCTGGGAGGGGTAACCCACCAATTTAGAATCACAAAATCCCACTTTTTAGAGCTGAAAGAGCCCTCAGAAATGATGTGCTCCAACGCTATTTTGGAAAAGAGGTCTAGAGGGGCATTGTGTGCCCTCACAGGCCGCCATGACCAGAGGGGCGGCGCACTGGCCCAGCCCGTGGCTCCTCCTCACATCCAGGCTCACCAGTGGGCCTCCTCCCCTCCCAAAAGCAGACAGCAGGTCCAGAAAGAGGAAGACAGTTCCGAGACCCTTCCCAGCCCCCTACACAAGACCACCTCTTCTCATAACCAAGGTCTCCAGGTCTCACCGGACGGCACCTTCCCCCAGCCCCGTGGATCCTTGCTTCAGCCGCCTCTTCCTAACCGTGCATCTCCCAGACTCACCCAGTGGACAGCCTTCCCCAGCCTCGCGGGACCTGAGACAGGGACAGGAAACACACAGCCAGGCTGCCGAGTCCGGCGTCTTCTCCAAGTAGTCTGAGAACACCCCGGCCCTAACAGGACAGGCTGCCCCGGGTCACAACTGCGCTTCAAAGCTGCAAAGACCGAGAGGTGGAGAGTTCAATGGCACCGGCTCTGGAGCTGAGATGCCAGGAAGTGAGCTCCTGTCCTGTCGCTTGGCAGCAGTGTGACGCCAGACCATCTCTTCTCCTGCCTTCGCACGTACAGAAGGCTGTGCATAATTAATGTCTGTAACTTCATGGGCCTGGAGATAAGGATCCCCCCGTGAAACATCACCGTCATCAACACGAACCTACCCGCCAGCTGCTAAAGCTTCCTCCTGCCCTCTTATTATTACTATCAATTTTTTGTGATAAAACATTAGCACATAAGATCCATCCTCTTAGCAAATTGCAAGTATAGAAGATATACAAACCTCATTAACTATAGGCACCATGCTGTACAGCAGACTCTAGGACGTAGTCATTTGCATATCTGACGCTTTGTGCCCTTCGACTGAGACCTTCCCGTTCCCCTTCCTCCAGGCCCCAGCCACCACCTCTCCACTCCCCCCTTCTCTGCGTGGGGCTGTCTTCGACCCACCACCCACGCAGTGTCACGCCGTATTTGTTCTTCTGCGTCTGCGAGGGCCAATTCGGGACCCCTGCCAGCCTCCATTTCCTGGTCTGAAGAACAGACCCCGTGGCACGTTCCTCCCCAGGATGGTTTCGTGAATCCAAAGAGATAATACAAGCAAAGCACCCTGCCTGACAAATTACTTTTATATCATTATTCTCCATCACCATGGTGACAGAACGACTCCTGTTCGCTGGCTCCTCCTCTCCGCCAGGAACACCGTCCGGTCCTTTACATGGGTTATCGCATTTCTTCATTCCACGTTCAAGGGCACAGGGTCAGGATCATGAAGTGAACTGCCCCGTGTTGCACAGCCATTAAATGGCGGGGCTGGGGTTCAAGCCCAAGTGTGACTCCAAACCCTATAGCGACACTTGTGGGTCCCCGTTCACATGCATCCCTTCACCCCATTTACAAAGCCCCTCGGGTGCTGAGCGGGTCCTGGGAGACAGTATCCACTGGCAACCAAACTGAGAGTGATGAGATCCGGAGGGAATGAAGCATTTGGTAATTTAATTTTCCAGTTAGCTCAGTATAGTCACTGGAAGCCTTTGTTTATAGCTAAATATTTTCTAAAGCAAAGCATAGAGCAAGAGCTTGCCAACCAGAAGGCCAGTACAAGAAAAGCCACAGCTGCTTTGACAGCCCACCACGTGGGGGCCACCAGGATGCCCACATGGCCAGGGTGTGCGGGAACCCAACCACCAGTGCCCCGCCCTCCTTGCTGGGCATCTCCACTCTCCATCTTCCTCCCTGAGCAGCTGCCCATCCCTGGGGAAGAGAGGCCCCGTGTTCTTTCCTGGCTGTGCCTCCCAGGGGGGTTCGGATTCCCCATCTGTTCTGTGAAAAGGTGAACTGGAGGGTCTCCAAGGCCGCTGAGAGCCAGAGAGAGCAGCGAGTTCCCGCGCGAAGACAGAGCGGCTCCAAGCTCATCGCTAACGTTTCCTATCGGAGGCGACCACAAGTGCTGACATTTACGGAGCTGTCATCGTGGGCCAGACCCCGCGCCGATGACTTGTCGGGATTATTTCATCTAATTGCCACAGCCACTCGGTGATGATGGTGCTTTTATTCCCACTTTGCAGAGGGCGAAGCAGAGGCCTACAGAGGGCGAGTGACTTGGTAAGCAAGAGTCAGGGTGTGGACATCCAGCACCGGAACAGTGAACACCGCTGCGAAGGAAGGCTGTTCTGTCTGCGCCCTTGGCCGCTAAGTCTGGTAACCCTACCACGCCGCGCCTCACCTCCCCCAACAGTAGGCTTTGCGAGTTGGTTGGCATAAAATAAACAGACCCTCGGCGCCCACCACCAAGCGCAGGGCTTTGGCCTGAGGACCTCAGACCTTGGTGGAGGATTTCCATCAGTGACCCGGGGAGGGGTTCCTACACATGGGGTCCAGAGTCCACGGGGCCCCTCTTCAGGGGCTACCCAGGCATTGTCAAGCAGATGTGACAGGCTCTTATCACCAGACTCACAGTAGGTGCCCTGTTGAGCCCCAAGTAGCCCAGGGATCGGCTGCAGGACTGCTCTGGTACTGCCTTCAAAGGGAGCTCCGGAGACGCAGGGCCTCTTCGCACACCTCGGCTGGCTCCCTGCCACCCGCGCCTCACGCGCACCATATCGCCCAGGCAGAGGGCTTGGGGACCAGCTGCAGTGCCTGCCAGGAGCTACGGGCTTCAGCAGGAACGCCCGGGTCCTCGGCACCAGGACCCTCAGGGTCCACCCCCTGACCCTTGACCACCTCCTGCACCTCCTTAAGCCCCCATCACACGTTACCCCTCCGTTTTGCAAACTCCCCTAGGTTCCCCTTCTCCCAAAGGCCCGGCGACTCCGCCGTCCACCTATCGGGGATGTTCAGGGGCCCACCCCGCAACTCCAAACCTAGCTGGGTCGCAGAGCCCTCCCCAGCGCCCAGCGCGAGCGTCTCACCCGCAGCCCGGGCTCCGCAGGGCTGAAGCCACCTCTGCCCACGCGTGCAGGAGTGCTTTCTGCAGCGACAGCTTTGTCTGAATCCGTCGCTACAACGCCGCCCGGGCGCCTGCTCCGAGCGGAGAGGCCCAGGCACCGGGCGCAGGCAGCTCCGCGCCGGACAGTCTGCCACCGCCGGGCTCGCGGGTGCCTGCCGCGCGCCGGCCAGCCTGAGAGCAGGGAGCCGGCATCTGTGCGTGTGCGCAGGCTCGCGGGCACAGCCACCCAGCCCTCCGCCAGAACCTCACCTCTTGGCTCGCGGAGTTCTGGGAATTGTAGTTTGAATCGGGGAACAAACCTCCTCTCCAATCCGCGGGACCCTGGGAGTTGTAGTTTGCTTTCCGGGAGAGGCTGTTTTACTTGGTGTTTTATACAATTATGGGAGTCCTGACAATACATTTAAATGCAACGTAAGCCAATAATCAGATGCTATTTATAAAATCAAAGTAAGTATGTATCTTTCCCTGTATAATGTGCAAATTTTGAGGGAAAAAGAAGGATGCACATTATACATGGGTATACTAATTGCATACCATGAGTATAATATATAATAATCCCGTGTATAGTGCGCACAAAAATGTGGGTGCACATTATACACGGCAAAATACGGTGGTACGTTCATGTGCTTTAAAAACTGTGGTATGAGAGGTTACTTAGATACAAAACACCATTCCTCTCTTGCGTCACTTCAATTGTCCCAGCCTCATCCCAACCCACGCAGACGTCCAGCTCCTCAAGGGCAACCGATTCTGACGCTCACGGCTGCTACATCTGGCATTTACAGCCAACGCTCAAAATATACAGACGCCCTATTTCTTCATTTATGAATTTTAGACCTCTTGAGTTTTTGCCAGGAGAGATTTGAGTTTCACTCGTTTATCTTTTTTATGTATTGATCTTGGAGAGAGCAGGAAAGGGAAACACTGATTTGTTGTTTCACTTCGTTATGCATTCATTGGTTGCTTCTTGTGTGTGCCCTGATTGGGAATTGAACCCACAAGCTTGGCTTATCTGGAGGAGGCTTAAATCAGCTGGGCTCCCCTGCCAGGGCCTGTTTTGGTTTTAGTTTTAAAAAGCTCCTGTGTTGAGCGTATGGTCCTCTACAAGAAAGCCAGTGATGGCCAGCTGATGGAAAGAGGCACCAAGCAGCCCGAGAGAGCAGCCAATCACTGGAGGTGAGTGGGGTTTGTGTTCTTTTTTTTTTTTAACTTTTTTTTTTATTGTTGTTCCAAGTACAGTTGTCTCCATTTTCCCCCCACCACTCCCCCCACCCCAGCCATCTTCACTTCCCATGGGTTTGTGTTGTGGTCAAAGCAGAATCTACTGGTTAGGATCCCAAAGGACATGACCTGTGGGTCCCTAGGACCCAGTTTGCAGACAATGATGATGTTTCATTTTATGAGTCCATGTTTTAAAGCCTATTCTGGCCCTGGAGTGTGAGGTAGTGCTTTACTTCTTGGTGGAAACTTTAATAGATTGGAAGAAGCAAGTTCTTTCCCTTTAGTAAAGGCCCAACGTGGGCTGGGTAGATGGCTTCTTGAGGTCTTGCCAAGATTTTCAGTAAATCAACAATACTTAATGCAGCACCAAGCTGGGTATGGCATTCCTTAAGGCTGAGCCTGGCTCCCTTTCCCTGGGGTTGCATTCCGTTTGTATTTCTCTGTGTGAGTGACTTCCAGACCCACACATCTGGCCATGGATTCCAAATCCACGTTCATGATCAAGTTGCTTGTGGCACAGCTCCACCTGGCTGGCCTGCCAGCATCTTCAAATCTACATGACCAACATGGTAATGGTAATGATGGGGATGGTCTTACCATATATCTGCACATTATGTTACTCCCTTTCCTTTAAAAGGTGGAGTTGAATCCCCTTTGCTTTGAATAACTTAGTAACTCAGTGGCAAAACTTAAAGACTCACTTCTAATAAATAGCCTATGTCAGAAGTAATGCTCTATGACTTATGAACTAGGTCATAAAAATGATACAGCTGCTGTGTGTGTGTGTGTTTGTCTTTGGAACTTAGCCATCATGTGGTGAGGTAGCCCAGGCAACACAAAAAGGACAGGCATGGCTTTATGAGTGAGCTCAGGCTGCTATCACAAAGTCCCACAGGCTGGGGGCTTCAGCAACAGAAATTTGCTTTCTCATAGTTCTGGAGGCTGGAAGTCCAAGATCAAAGTGATGGAAGGTTTGATTTCTCCAGAGGCCCTTCTCCATGTGGCCCTCTTTGTGTGGCCTCTTGAATGTCTTCATCACCAGCTGGTTTGCTTCCTCCCAGAGCAAGTTATCCAAGAGACTGAGGCAGAAGCAAACCATTGTGACCTAGCTTCAGAAGCCTCAGAAGGTTCACACGCTGTCCCTTGTGCGGTTTTTCTATTGGTCCCATAGGCCAGCACCGACTCAGTGTGGGAGGGGCCAGGCATGGGTGTGAACACCAAGACAGGAGGATGGTGCAGACCTTCTTGGCTACTGCGGTGACAGCAAGAGACTCCATCTGTTCAGTGTCCATTATGTGCTTGGCTTCAGATGGAAATGATCGCATTTAATCCTCATTACAACCTTATGTAGTAGATCATTTTTGTCTCTAGTTTACACGGGAGAGAACAGGCTAAGAGTCATTAAAAATCTTGCCCAAGGCCATGTAGCTTAGCAGATGGAGGAGGGAGAGGCACTCAGGCAGTGTGACTCCGTACCAGCCTCTCCATTCTCTCCCAGGGGCGGAAACCTCCGAATCTCTTCGCCCCTTCGGCTCCCTCCCCTCCCTGCTGCCAAGTTCCATAAATTCCTTTGCTGTTTCTCTGCCTCCTCCTTTCCCAGCCTTGCTCCTACTCTCCGGATTCAGGGTGGTCCTATATATATTAGCTATTTCAGAAAAACATAAGGTAAAAAAAAGGACATGTCTGTTAAATTAATGAAGAGCCTGTAGCAACCTGTTATAACTCTGCTCAGCTTGAAACCCGTGCCTCTATGAGGGTATTTAAAAGGAACGCTCAGACTGAAAGCCAATAGAGAGATGGAAAGCCGGATAATCTCAATGGGTTCTGTGCCCAAGACTAAGAATGTGGCTGTCAGTGGTCGGGACTCTTGAAGACCATTGGGCCCACCTTCATCCTCAGAGGAGGAAGCCGAGGCCCAGACAGGTGTATGGCCAGTGCCAATGGCAACGCTCTGCTTGTTGGAGGTTGTCTGCCTGACGACCCTCTAAGGCCACCGCAGCTACCCTGTTGACAGCAGGGATCTCTTAGCATCACATTCCATACTAAGAGGGGCAGCTGGTGGTGCTAAATTGGCATTCATGAGTGGGGGCTGCTCAGGGACTCTGGCTTGCCTGTCTATAACGACGCAGCACTAATGGCGCAAAGCAGAGGGCTTCCCCGGTGGCTCTGTTCACCAAAAGCTCCTTCCCGGTGAAAACCTGAAAAGGCCCCTGGGAAGAGACTGTGGGAGATTTGTCTGGGAAGAGCCCCCTCCACGGGGAGCAATAAAGCCTGAGCTACCACCCAACCACAGCTTTGTCCTTTCTGAAAATGAATGGGGCGCTCGGAGAAGGGCTCCAGCTTATTCTGTTATAGACACAGGGGAGAGGTGATGTTTTTCCAGTTCTGAAGGCTCAGTCACTGTCACAGTGAAGTGGAGGTTTCACTTGAAAGGCACCCCAGAGAAGTATTCCAAGTCTATTCGGTGCCGTGCATTGTCCTGGGCCTCCAGGAACAATTCCTGCCACTGAACTGCCAGCGAACTGCTGCCTCCTGCCTCCAGGATCATGCTGCCTGACCGTGAGAGAGAAGCCACCACCACCGCCCCGCCCCTCCTCTGCCGCCACCTCCCTGCGCAGGGGTGCCACCTCATGAATGTTTGGTTGTTTAGTTGCCCAACAGACTATTTTCTTTCCAAACCACGCAAATGACCTGCTATGCATCCCATACAAAACTAGCAAGGGAACACCTGCAGGTTGCGGGACAGTTAGTTACTTTGTCGGGGCCCAGTTATGGGCAAGTTGACCTGCATCCGGATGCTGTGGGATGGCCTTGCTCCCTGCTGGCGGTCTCCCGCCGAGGTCCGGAGGGAGTCTTGGGTCTCCACTTCCACCCGGGGAGGAACATGCTTCAACAGTGTTCTCCCTTCAGCAAACGGCAATGTACCACTTCGGAGGAGCTTGGGGGGTCTTCGATGTGTATTTCCAGACCATAAAACCTCAGAGAAGGCATTTGGGTCAAGTTGCACCCATCGATGACAAGGTTGAAGGCTTGCTGACTGTGTTCCCCTTATTTTGGGGAAAATTCCTCTAATCTGATTGAATCCACCTAGTTCACAGCCATACAGATGGGGGCAGCCGTCCGACAGACAGTCTACAGGACTCTGGGGAGAGGAAAAGACCCTCTGTGTGTCTGCTGTCATCGGGATGCCATCACCCACTCCCGAGGCCACAGGAGAAAGTGCCAGCCCTAGGCCTGCCTTTGCGGGGGTGAAGGCCAGGCTCTTGAACTTGCTTTGTCCCCTATTTAGGCTTCCTGTCAAGTGCTCAACTCTGGCTGGTGAAAGAGAGCAGAAATAAGGAGGACTTGGGCAGCGTGGCCTAAAGAACAGCCGGTCTCAGAGGCACATTAACGGTCACCAGTCCATTCTGAAGATGGAGGAGGAGAGGTCTCAACCGAAGGTAGCTTGTCAGAGCAGAAAAGCCATCCCAACACAGCTGCTCGTTTTCCGCACCTGCCCCTTGGAGTTTCGCGCATAGAGCTCCCCAAAATGTTACTCCCCCAATCACAGTCTTCCAGAGCCCAGCGAGCATACTGGATTCTGCAAAACCACTGTCCAGTCCAGGTCACCCCCCACCAACAGGGCTCTCCCCACACCCTGCTGCTCCACGCCTTCCATGCGATGTAGCATTCTCTTAAGTTGGGTTCCCCAGGACCAGAATTTGAAGACAGGCAGTTTATTTGAAAGGTGCTTCCGGGAAGCTCCCGCCAGGGCATGGAGAAGTGAGGTAGGAAAGGGAAGGAAGCCAACACGGAGGCCACCACTGTGGGAAACGGTGGCTCGGCCCCCCCAGGGAACTCTGGAGCTTGTGTAGACTTATTCCTCACAGTCATCTTACACGAGTGAGGTAGGAATGGAGGCCTGTATCTTCAGGACCTGTTTCTAGGAGTCTGGGCACTTCCTTCTGCCCCGCAACTGTGGACTGAACATTCCCGAGAAAGCCCTCAGACGGAGGGTCCCTGGTCCTGTCCTCAGGAAGCCTTCCTTGTGCCAGGGAATGGGGAGGACTGAGGGCATGTGGGTAGGTGCTTATGAGAAAGTACAAGGGTGGAAAAATACACCGCTGTAAAAGGAAAAACACTTTCCTTTTTGGTATTCTTCAAAGTCTCTGCAATGAACTCGTAATGCACATCACGTTTTAGTGTGGAGAGCACCTGAAGGGCTCAGAACAGGCCTCCCCAAGATGTGCTACTTTGGCGTGCAAATTATTTTGAGCTGAAGGCAGTAGGGACCTTGGAGATCACATGGAACTTCTACTTTTCCCTTACGGAATTTAAATTACAGGCCTTGCCCATCATAAGCATTACCACCAGGTAGGTTCTCATGACCTTCCTGTAGGGCAGGGCAAACTCTAATCACAGGACATCTGCTCTTCTGATCATCCTGCGATGACCTTCCTCCCCTCTGAAGCCCCAGGGGCCCGGCCCCATCCTCAGCTCAGAAGGGCATTTACCCCTCATTTCCCCTTTCTCTCCCTGAACTCCTGGTGCCATGCAGGGTCTCTGATTCTTTCATGTATGCAGCATTCCCATATGTACATGTTAATATGTCTTGTTAATAAATTCTCTTGTTAATCTGTCTCATGTCCTTAATTATGAGACCAGCTGAAAGAACCTAGATAGGTACAGGAAAGTTTATTCCTCCCCCATGCATGGTTCTAGATTTGTGGACGCCTTACTTATGAAAAGCTGGAAAAGCTCTCTTGCCTGTCCAGACTGTTTACATATTCAGCAGCCCGAAAACATGGGGAAGTAGCCGCTTGCCTCCCAGGGGGACATCGTAGACAGGTGCTGTGGGCAGAGGAGGGTAAGACCAGCAATCATGGCTCGGACACAGGCCCCCAGGGAACCCAACCTGCTCATGCTGACGATGAAGTGACACCTGTGACACAGTGTCCTTTCCACAGGCTTGTACCACTCAGGAGGTACACGTGTGGAAGTAAAAGGGTTTTTGAAAAAGCTGCTGTGTTTTCTTTATCAAAGCAGTGAAGGTATGTTCATTGTGGGTGAAGTAAAGGCCACTAAAAGCTAGATGTAGGCCACTGAAAGTTACCCCTCATCTCATCAGCCAGAGAGGTCCACCGTTGGCCTTTTGCCGTATCGCCTTCCAGACTGTTTGCTCTGTGTGGTCACATCACTTTGCAAGGTGAGGTCATACTGTGCACACTGTTTTGAAGCCTGCCCTTTTCACTCACCGATAGGTCATGAGTTTTGGGAAGGAGAGCATTCGGGAAATGACAGCCGTTCTCATGAGAAGCACAAATGGATTGGAACGAGGCTGCTGACTCAGCTCTCTTGGCCCAAACCACTGTCTTTAGGGGCCTTTGAGATGAAGGCAGAGAGTTTTGAATTATAATTTTCTATTTTTAATAAGCCCGGGATCGTCTTTGTTGCCATAGGTGCATGCTCGCACTCTGCTCCAGATTAATATATTTTATTCCATTGGGGTGAGTCTAATTATAATGGTAATGTGAGCTAATTGCTCAGCCTTTCGGATCGTAGGGAAATGATTCATTTCCTAGAGGTTCAAGAGGTTGCAGCAATGTTTTAATCAGATCCTCTTCTTTTATGGGTCTGAAAATTGAGGTCCTGGATAGATGGAATAGGACTTGGGCCAGAAAGCCAGCGAATGGCACATCGTAAGTCCCCAGGAATGGTTTGCACGTTTTTCCAAATGTTTCGGTCTGATGGAAATAGCGTAACTAGAAAGATCTAAGACTGTTGTCACATTGAGACAAGGCAGGGACCTCTGATGTGACCATCGAATGAAAGGTACTCCAGCTGTGACCTCCATCCCTGGGCCAGACCCCACACAACTCCAGGAGAAACTCTGGTCATATGAGCTAATGACAGAATAGGATCTCTGAGCAAGGCTGGGGTCCTGCAAGGTCAAGGCCGATGGAAGAGGGAGAAGGAGGACACATCTAAAATGGGCCTAAAACTAGGCCCAGGAGGGTGTGATGAAGGTAACATTGATGCAGTCAAAGGACCACCCAATTCAACAATAAACCAGTGATGCGGGGCTTGTTACCATAGAAACGGAGTGGACGATGAGGAGCAAGGAAAGGCCAGGGGAAAAGTTACTGGATGTTGGAAATTCCTTTCTGTAGCTGTGGTTCTCAACGAGTTGTCCCAGCTGGTGGCATTAGCACTACTGGGGACTTGCGCCCCACCCTAGGGCCCCTTCTGAATCAGAAGTCCCACTAAACAGCAATCTGTTATTATTATTATTACCTTCGTAGCAGCCAGTTGGGTGATGTGGGTGCACCTTTAAGTCTGAGAGCCACTGGTCCAGCACAGCGGTTGTGAGTCTCCGACGTGGTTCATTTTAAAACCCCTTGGCCTGGACCCTTCCCTCACACATTCTGGTGAGACCGTTCCTGGGTAGGGTCACAGGTGTCATTTCCCCTACAGTGCCCAGGTGATTCTAATGTGCTGCCAGGGATGACACCCAGGTAGGTGAATGTCACAGGGTTGACCTGGCCCCTGCTGGGTTTCCACCCTGAGTTCTGGGGGATAACTTTCAGCTGGTACCTTTAGGGACAGAGAGGATGAGAAGAACTGGTCATCCAGGAGCCTTTCCCTAAGGCTCCTGGCCTTGGCCTTTCCTGTAGCTTCTTCCCTCCAGCCTGCCCTCCACAGAGCAACCCAGGCCATTTGAAAGGGGATGATCCCTCTTTACAACCAAGAGAGTAACGTGGCAATTACAAAGTGTCCCGTTTTCCTCAAGTCTCTTTATTAATCTCCTCCTGGCTCATTGTCTTCAACTGCCATCCAATCAGATGGATTACCCTTTGACTTAAATCTTTGGAGGCTCGGTGGCATCAGGGAGAGGGAAGGAGCTGTGTGCCAATGCATGTGGGCTGGCGATGGTGTTATTTGATCTGCAACAGTGTAAAAATTACAGTTTTCATTCAAGGGAGAGAATAAAATCGGAGAAAATCTGGACACACTGGTATGGCTCAGCGTTAAGGACGTTGAATCACACCGGCGTGAGCCAGCTGGGGCCGATGCCTGTGCATGCTTGTTTGTTCTCGCTGAGGTGCGCACAGAATTTACACATCTTACACAAATATCTTGCTCTCCTCCAGCATTTTGATTTTCAGTAGGGGTTGGTTGGAGTCTGTGTTTCTTTTAATTATTTGAGAATTCTGTGAAAATAGAAGTGTCTCCCCCACCCCCAATATCTTAGGCGATTTACACCTTCAGCAGGATCTATACCCACCTCTCTCAATTTTCTTCCTACTTCTTGATCTCTCCAGATAGCTTCCATGCTCCCTGTCTTCTTTCCACCTGGCTCAGCATCTCTGAAGAGGTTCGAGAGGAGGCCCCAGGGTTCTAGGGTTAGGAGAAGCAATGACCCCCCTAAAAAAAGTATCTAGGACAAAGGAGAGCAGCTCACACACTCTCCTGCACAGCCATCTCCCACCCCCGAGTCTGATCACACCACAGCACCCAGGCCTTGGATCTCCGCCTATTCTTGCTAGTGCACCTTGCTTCCACACCAGCCTAGGCTGAGTTGTCTCTTCCTTCCAAGGGATCCATGGAAAGCAGCCCCCTACTCCTTCTGAACCTCAGAGAACAGTTTCAACTGCGCTGCTGACAACTACACCCCCTGAACTCTTTTCTCGGGAGCTCTACCCTCAGAAACATCCTGAGCGGTGTCTCTTTGGTTGTTGCCTTCATTGCTTTCCTGGGAGTCAGTTGGTCCAGCCTATCCACTGTCACCCGTCCTGTTCAGTTCTCCATGGTCCTCCTCTCTTGGTTCTCAACAATGCTCAACAAGCACTTATTGGCTGTTTACTCTTTGGCAGGCCTTACCTGCTTTAGGGGACACAGTGCAATGGTGAGCAAGACTGACTACGGTGGGGACCACTGTCTACTGGGGTCTCTTGACAATTTAATAAGCAGATACAACACAAGGTGTGCTGGGCACTGACCCAGACCTGCAGGCTCAGGGAGGAGTTCCCAACGGATCTCCCCTAACAGGTGCTATTGAAGCTGAGAGCTGAAGAACAGGAGGAATTGGGTGGATGGAGGGAGTTGGGGGGTGGGGGGCAGGTGGTCGTGAAGAAGGCACAGAGAATGCTAAACCTGCCAAGGAGTCAGAGCAAACAGATCTTTAGGAAATGGACCCGAATCCTTATGGCTGGGGCGCAGGATGAAACTGGTGAGTCATGAGGCTGCAGAAGCAGACCGGGGTCCTCATACTGTCATTTGCATGGGTTACCTGTGTAACAAGTCGCCCTCAAAGTGAGCAGCTGAGAACAACAAGCCTTCCTCAGCTCACAGTTTCTGTGGGTCCGGAGTGTTTTCCCTTAGCAGAGTTTCTCAAACTAACATATTCGAGGGCCATCTGGAGGTGTCCTGCAGTGCAGATTCTGAATCAGTGGGTTTGGGGCAGAGCCCAAGGAAGGACGTTTCTAATTACCTTGCACGGGACACTGCTGCTGCTGGGCAGACGGCCACATTTTGAGTGGCAGCCTCAGATCCTGGCTGCCCCCTGGGGTAGTCACCAGCCCCATGCAGCCATTGAACACTTGAAATGGAGCCAGTCGGGCTGCGGGGCTAGGTTTTTAATTTAATTTTTACTTTTATTTAATTTCATTTCCTTTACATTTAAGATTTAAAACATGCTCAATTTGTTATTGAAAACTTTTAAATATGTGTGGGTTAACTTGAGTACATGACTGGACAATTTCAACTGTAAACTTCATGAAATCTTGAGATAGATCAGGTATCTCTGACAGACTTCAGCAGCCGAAGGGAGACGTACTTTAAGAGTGAAGTACACACAAGAATTCAAGGATTTACTATGAAAAAAAAATAGAATGTAAGATAGCTCATTAATTTTTGTGCTGGTCACACTTTGAAAGGGTATTTTGGATATATTGGGTTCAATATAAATTATTAAAACATTAAGTTCGCCTGTTCCTTTGAACTTTTAAAATGTGGCTACTAAATAAAATGTCACACCGCGTGTGTGGGTCACATTGGCAGCTGGCTCCCTGCCGTAGGTGAAGGAAGATGCTATTTCTTACCTTTCGTGTAAGGGGAATTCTGGGAGCGCCTCACGGTTTCTCCGTTTGCAGAGCTGCTCGCCACGGCTCCCGCGCATGCGCAGATGAATGCATGGGAAAATTGTGTGTGTCCTGGGGCTATGCTGGCTGTCAGCACGTATTTGAAGAGGCCAGTGGCGCCCCCTTTCCCTCACCTGCGCCTGTCCACAGGCTACACCTCACCAGGAAATGCTATTAATTCTCATTATTTTTCTAGCCAGGACAGAAAGACAAATGGGTATGTCATAAAGGTACATGCAGCCCAGGGAGTTCAGAGCCCAGGCTGTCACAGCTTGCTTTGAGGTTCACCTGTAACCATGACAACTCCACTGATGCAAGTTGCCATGGAACACAGTTTAACCTGGACCAGTTTGTAAAAAAAAAAAAAGAAGGAGAATGGAAAAAAACACTCAGGTTTGTCTCCGGGGACTCTCGGAGATGGGATGGATCGCCGTCGATATGCTCTTGGCTATCATACTCATTTAATTACTTTTCCTTGTGATTTCCCTGGGGGAGGTGTTTCTGCCTGGAGTGATTTCCTGGGAAGGCTGGGGAGTGTTTGCAGGGAAATGGTTGGTGTTTAGAAAGCCACTGGCTCACATGACCTTGAGATGGTCCTGGGTGGGAAGAATTTCACCGTATCCACTCAAACCCGTCTTATTTCCACTACATTAGCTCAGCGAAGAAGACTATCAGGCTACTTGCTACATTTCAGAGCTGGCAGGTGCTCAGACGGGAAAATAAGAGGAGGGAAGTAAGGGAGGGATCTAACCACTGGGGGTTTGAGTCCTGGGTCTGTACAGTCAAAATCAGGGAGGGGGGAAACCAGGGAAGGTGTAAGAAGGAAAAGAGCTATAATCAATGCAATAATGGAAAAACTCTGTCATCTTATGTTGAAGTGGAAAATTTCAGTAACTCGTGATTTCTTTTGTTCCTTTCTAAAAAGAAGTGTTTCCTAGCTTTGTTTGCTGAAAAGGCGTGGAAGCAATGACCAGCCTTCATGCCTGGATTTGTCTCCAAATCCCACCTCCCGGAAGAATCAGGGCCCCTTGAGGAATGGCCGATTCCACACCTGGGGCAGAACACCTGCTGGAGGATCTGGGACATGTGGTTATGCCGGAAAATGAGGAAGATGTCAAATATTAATGGAACCTTATCAAAGGCACCCAGGGATCTGCCTGAGGGTCTCCCGCTGGCTAAACATGGAACAATTTGGAAATAAAAAATGAATGCAATAGACTGAAATTGCAATGGATGGAATTAAAATCCGTGAGTTTATAATGACATTTATAAGAAGAAAACTTTACTGGTCAGTCTTCGGCAGTTGCTAGGGATTCCAACAACAAAAAAAGTGAGGAGGGGAGAGTCAGACACTTGTCCTGAGTCTTCTGCCTGAACTATTTCGCAGGGAAACCAAACAGGTGATGAAAGTCCTTTGTAGAAAATTCCAGCTGGTGAATGCAGATGGAAAGATACAATTAGCAAATCTTTTAGGGTAATGTACGTCGGTAACAATCACCCACATATGCTGACACCACTGGGCGAAGTGTTGACGAGGAACTTCATAAGGAACAGATCAGACCGGCAACACCTCCGTCCACGGTGGATGTCAGCGTTACCAAAAGTGGAACAAGCAGACATCAGATAAGTAAATCGGGCAATCGGTATTTGCTTCCATTATCACTGCTGCGTCACAAACTGCCTCCAATTAGCGGCATGAAGGCAACATCCATTTAATTATGCTCATGGATTCTGTGGGTCAGAAATTCAGGCACAATGCAGTAGAAATAGCTTGTCTCTGCTCCATGATATCTGGGGTCTCGGCTGGGGAGGTTTTGAGAGCTGGGGGTGACTTGTCTGTTGGGGATTGGAGCCAGCTAAAGGCTGGTTACTCACTCACATGTCGGTGATTTGTGTTGGATGCTGGCTGGGCTCTCAGCCAGGGCACATCATCTATGAATTTGGGCTGGGGCTTCCTTGCAGCATGGTGGCTGGGTTCCAGGAGTGAGCATCCCGTAAAAGTCAGGCAGAAGCTATGTCAACTTTTAGGACCTAGTCTTCGAAGTCACAAATGTCATTTCCACAATCCTCACAAGTCCACCCAAAATCAGGGGGCAGGGATATGGAATGGACCCAGCCTCTCAGTGGGAGGAGTATTAATATCATTTTGAAAGGACGGGTTTTGGGGCAGCCATCTGTGGGAAAGCACAGCCTGATGCAATATTTACTGAGCATCTACGATGTGCTTAGCCCTGTTTCAAGGGCTATACAATTTATGAGATAGGGCCCCTCTCTTTGAATTCAGGTTGGCTGGGTGGGGGCTTCGTACACTCCAGCTGGGGCAGCTTCCTGGCTCACAGCGATTCTTCTCTGAGAACAGCCCTTTGTGCCACGTGACCCATCCTCTCAGCCTTTACTGATTGGTCCAGGGATGGACATCTGACTAAAAAAAATAGCTCTTCCTGGCTTTCTCTAACTGGTTCCAAGAAAAGTGAGGTGTGCAGGACCGTGAGCAGAAGGACACAATGCCTCCTAAGGCCTTGGCTCAACACTGCCTCTGACCCTTTGCCTGCATGGCCATGGTGAAGTCTGACATCAGGAAGGCGAGAGAACCAACTCCACCCACCAAAGCCCATTGTGAGGTCATGCAGCAGAGAGAGGCAGGCAAGAACTAAGGACAGAATCCAGCCTCCCCCAACCTTCTGTTCTCTTGTTCCTCTGTCCATGAAGAACTGTTGAGCCTGGAGCATGTGCCAGATGTGGTTGGAGGTGCTGAGGCGGAGAAGATGAACAGGACAGGCTCCCTGCCCTCAGCACACCTGTGGCCCAGGGGGAGAGGGAGCTGATCAACCGTGCATTGCAGCACAGGGCGGTCCACGCTCTGTGCCTCCCAGCAGCCATTCTTCCTTCCAGTCAGTATCCCGACTTTCTTTGGAAGTTGCCTCTGTGTGTGATGACAGTTTTGGAGGTAGACGGTCTCAGGAGGCTGTACACCGAGGGCCTGGTCCACTGTCACCCCAGCGCCAGCCACTTTTTCCAGGCTCCTGCAGCTTGGCTGAGTGACATGAGATGATGGATGGAGCCCTCCTGTGCCAGGACCAGCCCCTCAACTGTTCCACCAGGTCGTTCCTGCTGCCCTCTTCCCACATCTGATAACCCAGCTGCCTGGAAGATATCTTATGTCCCTAATATCTTATATTCCATTTGGCTCGGGTCATTCAGCTACATTTTCTGCTCTTTTGAGTGAATCAAGATGTGCGGTCAGGGGCTGGAACAGGTGAGAAACCTTGGATCCAGGTCACCCAGTGGGAGGCAAGGAGTGCAAATCTGAAAGGAGAGAGGACCATCGGGTCTCAGAGGGCACTGGGTGGGGGTGGGGGAAGATGCACCAGCCCATGTGATGACGACAGGCAGCAATGAGAAGAATTGCGGGGGCCACAGCCCTCCTTTTTACTCTTCCCAAAATCCTTTGCGGCTGGGGTGCGCCTCACCTGCATTCCTGTGAATTCCTGCAGCACCTGCGTTTACTGCCTGCTGCCCTCTCCTGGCACGCCTCGGAACTGCAACTGCTGCAACCAGAGGCTTAATCGTCCTCAAAGATAATTTTGTTCAGCCACCTCATTGTACACACAAAGAAACTGAGGCCCACGGAGGGAAAGGACTTATTCTGGGCCTTAGACCACGTTAGTGGACTTGAGTTTCCAAATCTGCGCATCCCCCATGGCCCATCATTACTCCAAACCGGCAGGGCAGGGCCAGCCCCAAGAACGCACCGCACCCTGGGGATTTTGCTGCACAGCTACAGGGATCAGCCACAGGGTTTGGGCTGTCGCTCCCTCGGCTGTTTATCACCCCACACCTGTTGGGTTCCAAAGAATCTAAGACCTAGGGGAGGAATTAAAGGACAAATAACTAGATACCTGGATCTTTATCGTTCAGGGCAAGCCTCCAATCATGGATACTTCTAGATTCCAGTGATACAGGGAGAAGGAATGGGGAGCCCTGGAAGAAGGTGGTTGCTTCGTTCTGTGCCTTTAGGTAACCAGACTACTGTCCCGAAGTATGAGATCTGAATAGTAGCCACAGGCCTCTTCCACATGGGCATGAACTTGGCCTTTCTGCTTTGAAATCCAGTCACATAGGCACGTCGCCAACCCTCAGGCAGTGCCTGGCTTCTCTTGTGGATGAAATGAAATATTTATGGCCTGGGGGTGCTGCGGGTGATCTGGGATCCGCTTGGAAGTGCCGAAGTGCCGGAAGTGCATCAGGCCAGGTGGAAACAGCATCTTTCCAAGGCGGTGATTAGAAATCGTGGGCAGCAGCCACCCCCAAATGGCAAGAGATGGTAGG
This sequence comes from Macrotus californicus, assembly GCA_007922815.1. NCBI lineage: Eukaryota > Metazoa > Chordata > Mammalia > Chiroptera > Phyllostomidae > Macrotus > Macrotus californicus. Next base: position 188,642 of record VMDR010000078.1, on the reverse strand, counting down.
AATAAAGGGGAGGGTAGAAAAGCTTTCTGTGCTTAAATGCTGACTTGGAGGCCCTGGGTTTACCTGCTGGGCAGTAAGGGTCTACAGGAAGAGCTGTGAGACTGTACATATACATCAGTGACCCGTGAAGGACCTGCTAAGGTGAGGTGTGTCCTCCAGGCTGGGACAAAATCCAGGAGTTGGTCCACAAGCAGAGAGAGCATGGGCAATGTGAGGGGCAGCGCAACGGTGCTCACAGACCACCTATGCAAGGAGGAGCCCCCGAAAGAGCAGCTTCACGTCCCCATGATGACAGCTGCAAAATTCAGGAGTGTGGCAGAGCCTGCTTGCTCACTGCCAAACCTTCTCCATGTCTTCCTCGGTACACAGCTAGACCACATTTCCCAGCCTCCTTTGCAGATAGATGAGGTCACATGATCAACTTCTAGCCAATGGAACAGGAAGAGCATGCTCCATGGCAGCCTCCCATGTGTGACCCTTTTCCCTATTCCCCTGTCAGCTCAAGGTCAATGTTCAGGGCGACTTTGGGAGCTTCAGGATGTAGAGCAGCGGTCAGCCTGGGTCCCCGGGTTTGAACAGATACCCACCACCCAGCTGGTCCCCCACCACAATCTAGAAACACCTATTTTGTACTATTACACTTGTAAGATGTGTGCCTTTATTGTGCTAAGTCGCTAAAGTTTGGGGGTTGTTGCAGGCAGACAGCAACACAGCGGTATAAGGAGCAAGCCTCCAAATCACTGGAAATTCTGTAAGTGCCAATGGAGAGTCATCATGGCAACATCACCAGCCACTTGTGGAAACCTCACAGTTCATCAGGGACATCCTCCCCCACCCCACCCCCCACCACAACCCAGCAGGGACCCAAGCAGGGGAGATGGCATCATCTCTGGTTTCTCAGCTGAGTATGTTGAAGCTGAAAGAGATAGAGTAATCTGCACAGGCTGGCACATCGGCAAGTCCTTTGTCAGGACTCAAAGTCCACATTTCCAAAACTTGTGTAGAGTGCTGTGTGGGGAAGGACGTTCTTCCCTGTCACGTCAGAGACGGTGTCAGAAGTCCACCCACATCACCATTGTCACTCCCAGGGGCAGCCTCTGCTCTGTCTGGGAGCTGCCTGCAGGCTGCTGGAGTCCATTGGCCTGTGCCTATGGTGAGCTGGGGCACCTGGGGAGCTGGAGGTACCTGGAAATTTGCACCCCTCCAGGGGCACCCGAGGGAGGCCAGGGCAGGGGTGTAAACGCTCTCAGTCTGACTCCCAACCTAGACTCTCTGGGGTGTGATCTGCACTGTCCCGGGGTTCCCCGTGGAATGGAGCTGAGTGGGAGCCTAAGTGAGGAAGCTGATGGCAAGGAGGGGCAGAGACATGTCGGAGGCCATAGAGAGTTCTCAGGTCCCTGAGCATCACCCTGTGCTGCTGGGACTGCCGAGCCCAGGGAGCAATCTCCACTCCTGAAGTCTGCATTGTCTACTGCAATCGCTGAAGCTGGGCGTGGGGCTCGAACTTGAGCCCAGTCGACCAAATCCCCCAGCACAGCCCTTGCCTGAACTCCGGATGCTCTGATATACCCAGCCTACTGAAATAACAGGTGGCCATTCAATAACAGATACTTATCGCGAATCTGTTGTGCTAAGGAGGGTGCTGGGTGCTGGGAATCAAGGTAGACAAGACGATGCACACGTCTGCCTTTCAGAAAGGAGAGAGAAGTAACACCCCACCAGTAGGTGACAAATGCTTAGGAAGAAAAGAGACAGAGACCAGGAGTTTGAGTGGTGGAGGCTGCTGGATTGTACGGGGCCAGGGAAGGCCACAAGCCCCGGAGCATGGTTTTCTTGAGGTCTCCTGCCCTGTGTCGGGAGGATGCTGTGCTTAAGCATCGGTTGTGGAGCCAGTGTGGCACCCGGTTGGCACCCAGTAAACACTGGCTATGGCTAATGGGGGGCTGGCTCTGCCTGCTGGGACACCTCAGCCTTCCAGACAAGCTGTTATCTTGAAAAGGTGATCTGGAGAGACCTGGCTTCAGGTGGCACCCTGGCCCTCTGTCAAACTTAGAACAGGAATGTCCTCCAACTGTATCATCTGAGAGCCCTTTGGGAACTCAGCTTCTGCTTGTGAGACTTGCAGCCGGGCAGCCACTGGTTCGGCCCCCTGCCATGAGCTCTGGGGTGGGGGTTGGGGGGCGGTCCTCACAGGTCCTCTCTGGTCTCAGACCTGAAAGACGAACATCCCAGACCGAGGAGTCAGCCAGTGCAAAGACTTTAGGGCTGAAAGGCACTCCTGTGTGCAGAGAGCATTTATGAAAAGGGATAAGAAAGGCCCTTTGCTCCCAGGCTTGGCTGGGGGGTCAGTGAACCACCCACAGCACCTGCTTCACCCCGAACATGGCCTGTTGCATCTGGAGGAAAATAAAGTGGTGACACCCTCAGTGAGCCCAGGGCCTCCTGGGTGGAAAAGGCATGAGAGGCCCCCCACCCCCGACACACCCTAGACAATGGCCCCTCCGAGCCAAGGGCCCCCCCACCAGACTCAGCATCTGCGGCTCTGCTTTAACCCCCACTGACACTGGCCTTGTGTGTGTGTATGTGTGTGTGTGTGTGTGTGTGTGTGTGTGTGTGTGAGGGAGCAGGTTACTTTAAAAAATACCTAAAGGTTTGCTCTGACAACAGCAAAGAGAGGAGAAGTCACCTTGAGCTCATCTTCCAGAGCATATTTCATTCCAATCTTTTAAATAATATTTTCACATGACAAATCACTATGTATCCTATTTCTCTCTTTCAACCAGTTCGTTTATTTTCTTGGCCTGCCACTTCCTATAAACATTCTAACATACGCTAGAGGAATTTTCCTCTACCTGAGATTTGGAAAGAATTCAAAATGATTCTCCAGCCCTTGTTGGCTGGAGTGTGTGCTTTATTTTATGAAACCTGCCACTTAGAATCAGAGTCACAAAATTGAACATAGTCTGGGGAAGGCAGATGGACTCTGGCTACAACAAAAATCCCTTTTCACAAAGGATTGCCACAACACCCACACTCTCGTGGAAACCCAAAATGTCTACAGTGATGATGCCTCAGTGCCTTTCCCCTGCTTTTTGCTTATTTGCTTTTTTCTAGTTTTTTTTTTTCATTTTAGATTGTATTTATTTATTTTTAGACAGAGGGGAAGGGAGGGAGAAAGAGAGGGAGAGAAACATCAATGTGTGGTTGCCTCTCTCATGCCCCCTACTGGGGACCTGGCCCACAACCCAGGCATGTGCCCTGACTGGGAATTGAACCTGCGACCCTTTGATTCACAGGCCGGCGCCCAATCCACTGAGCCACACCAGCCAGGGCAGCATTTTTCTAGTTTTTCTACAATGAAGATGTAAAACGTTTTGTCTACTAAAGATATTTTTTTAATTGAGTAAGGGGAAAAAGAGGGCAAATGAAAGGCTCAGCATCCCCGCGTGCTACAGGGTGATAATAAATGTTCCATGAAGAAATGGTCCAGCATGGAGTAAAACAAAGTTAACTGGGTTTCTTCCCTGCAGGGCTTCCCAGAGCCTTCCATACAGCGGTATCGTGGCCTTTACGAGGACACTGTTGCTAGCAGCCTTACCGGCCTGATCCAGGCTCTGAACTCGTGTGAGGAGCATCTCTGTCCATTGATCATCTGTGGCACACACTTTGGAAAACCCCATTCATCCCAGCACTGGCTGTGTGCAGGATCAGAGAAAGGCGCTGGACCACGTTCTGGTGTGATCTGTATAGGTGAGTGAAGCCCTGTTCACGTGGCGGAATTTGAGACCACATCAGCTCTCAGACCGCTGCGATCCCACCAGCAGATTGAGAAGTGTGGCCAGGTCCATTATGGATTTTATTACCAAAGAAAGTGGACAGACATTCTTGGGCATTTGGTTAGGAGGGTTCCTGAGCTTTGGGTGCAGCAGAGACTAGAGGCCTTGAATAAGCAGAAGGCATACGCCCCTGAGTTTCAAGGGCATAAAATATGCCTGCAAAGGAAAGAGCCCAGAGAATGAAAGTCTTGACGGGGAGTGGGTGCAGCAGACAGGTCAGTAGCTGCCCATAACCCCTAGGGACTCAACATGGCAAAGGCTGGTTCTCTATCTCGGCCTGAGGACCTCCTGTGGAGCCAGCGGTGGCCAGCAGGCCAGAGGTGTGTGGGACCTGATGCACCCAGCGACAAGCTTCCTTCCTGCCCTGCAGGCAGGGTGACTGAGGTGCATGGTCTACACAGCTCCCAGAATTCCCCAGTGGGCTGACCAGCCAGTTGCCCACAGGAGCCTCTGGTTTGATAAAGCTCCCTTTATTACCGCTTTTTCTTCCATGCTCACTATCTCTAGGAAACAAGGTAAGTCCTGCAGGAATTTCTCAGTAAGAAAGGCTGTTTTCCTGGGTGCCCAAAATGCAAACCGAGATCTGCATAATAGCAAGTGAAAAGCAGTTCCGCCTTGTTTCCAACAGAGGGCAGTATTGAGTTTTCTGTCCCAGCCAGATCGGTTCCTGGGCTTGCAAATGACTCCAGCTCAAAATAAAGAAAAACAAATTGAAATGAGGATTGTAATCACCGTGAAGGGAATGAGAGGCTGTGTCAGCGTTTCCATGGTAAATCCCACCTTTCAGAGACTTATCCTCCCAGCTGTAAAAATACGCTTTGTGCTGGGATCTGGCGAGAGCAGGCCTTCAGTCCCTGAAAATCTATATATTGTTCAAGATTCTTCTTTCAATCAAGTCGGAAATGTGACTCTGTGAAAATGGCACAGGATGTTCCTCGGCTCCTGGTGACAGCCAACGGTGCCTGCTGAGTCCCTGCCAAATCTTCTCAGCCCCGCTCCCTGGAGTGGCCAAGGCGCAGCCCCTGGACCGCTCCAGGCACCGCTTTGCATTCTGGGAGCGTTTACGCTGAGAAGGAGGCCTGGTTCTTTGTGGGGGTGCAGTCGTGGTCCTTGTGGGGGCCTGTCTGTGGCGCCGCAGGTGGCTGTCAGCCCTGCTGAGGGAGGGGTGGCAAAGGGGAAGAGAGGAGCAGATTCCAGAGTGCCCGGCCAGCTCTCGGTCATCTTCATGCCTGCATGTTGTTGGTTTGGTTATTTCTTTCTGAGTCAAAACCAAAGTAGAGTGAAATACCTTCGAATAAAAGAAAGAAGAAACACCCTGCAGGTCTTGTGCTTGTAACTCGCCTGTTATTTCTCCAAATGGGCCCTCCCCTTCCCAGCCCCTCTCACCCCTTCCCTCACTTTGCATTCTGACCCGCCTCTCAGAACCTTGCCTCAGTGACCTCTCCCAGGGCTGGCCCCTGGCCGACCTCGCACTGGACCTGGCCGTGGTTCTGCAAGTACCAGCCTCTCTCTCTGCCACTGAGCTGGTCTCTTTGGAAATATCCTTACCCTTTATGCCTCCTGACCCCTTGCCCCAGGCCATTGCACTCCTGGGCCAGTGACTTCAGAGGTTCCAGCAAGAGTCCCCTCCGGCCCTTCCTCGGGGCAGATCACAAACACTTGTTCCCAGCCTCCTGCGCCTGGACCAGGGGTGCTGAGGGCTCAGTCTGCCCCCCACCCCCACCCACCCCAGCAGGTTTGCTGGGGATTTCCAATTAATAATCTGTCAAATAGGAAAAGGAAGTCACGAGAACCATCTCAGCTGAGGAAGAAATTAAATTTCTGGAAGTTGGCCCAGAATAAGGATCAGGTATTTTTTTCCACAGGAGTTGACACTTGGGCATGCTCAGAAGGAGCGATCGGCTTGTAGGGGCTCAGTCTGGAGCTGGAGGCAGGAGCTCGGGGCCCATCGTTCCAGTGAAAACGACCCCACATGCACCCAAGGGCTCTCATGGGAGCGTCTCTGAGGGCTTTAGAAGTAACAGCGAACCTTCAGACTCCTGCACAGGCAGGCAGGTAGGAGGGAGGCTTCTGTCTTTGGCGAGGGAGCTGCTAAGCTTTTGGAAGTGATTGATCTGGGAGCATGAAATGTCGGTGACCAATCAAGGGAATGCTTTTCCAAGCACCTAATTGAAGTCACAATTCTTTGATGCTGACAAACCACTTAGTTGAAGCAACTCTGGGTAACAGCATTTATCAAGCCCCGTTTATTGGCTGGGCCCTGGGGATGATGCTTTGCATAATTCGTCCTCAGAGTATTTATAAATGTTGGTATTATTGCCGCGCCCACTCTACTGATGAGGAAACCGAGGAGGTTCAGAGAAGTCCCCTCACTCACTTGGGCTCCACAACCAGCAAGTACAGGGACTGAAGTCGGAACTCAGCTCTCTCCCTGCCCAAGCCAGTGCCTTCTGTTCGGCTCCCCAGTCCTGCAGGCAGTTTTAAATATGTGTTGACGACCTCAAAAATATTCCTGCTCTCTGATGCAATAGTCCCACATCTGGCAGCCTATTCTCATGAAATAATTCTACATGTGGCATAAGTGTGCTGAGGTTCAGCGTGGCTAAGAACACACTGGTGTGTACCTCTCTTTCCCCCAAAATCCCGCCGAAACGACAGAAGAAATGCAGAAAGGAAAATGAATCTTAGAGGCGGCGGACAGTCAGGCGGAGTGGGATCAACATCCAGAAGTTTAAGCGATTTCGAGAAATATACGACAACTGTAGGAACAAATGGATGACAGCATGGAGTTGGCAGCTCCAGGGCCGCAGAGCTGGGTACGGGGTCACCACGGAGCAAACTCTGCCAGCGGAGTTCCAAAGCAGAGGCAGCAGGGGCCGCGTGGGAGGGTGAGCTCAGGAGGGGAGGTAGGACGGGTGAGCTAATTCCTCTCCGTTGTCCTGAACTGTGCCCTGTACACACGGTCCCCCGAGGCCAGCTCCTACTCCAGCTTCTACACCAGCTCCTACTCCAGTTTCTATTCCAGCTCCCACACCTCACCCCCCTTCCTTCTTTCTCTTCCCTTCCCTTCCCTTCCCTTCCCTTCCCTTCCCTTCCCTTCCCTTCCCTTCCCTTCTCTCCTCTCTCTTCTCCCTCTCAGACCTCCAGCATCGAATCCCTGCAGGCCTGGGCCTCTCTCTCACGATCACCAGCACCCCTGGGGACTGCACATTCCTCATTGCTTCCCCCACACCCCATCTACTACGCCTTTGGCACCCATCCTTATTAACTTCTTCAGTCACCCAGCTGCCATTTGCTTCCTCTGGAGACCCTGCCTGACACACAGGACATGGCACATGCTAACTTGCGTGCACCTGAGGAGAGAGGCCGAGTGGAAACACGTATCTGAATTTGCACAAAGAAATTCTAGAAGGACACATGAGAAACTAGTAGAGAGGCTTGCCACAGAGGGTGCTGTGGGAGGAAAGGATGAACCAGGACAGAGATGGAGCAAGATTTTTCATTGTGTCTGATTTAGGTTATTTTACGGTTTGAACCACGTGAATTATGCTTCATCAGACAAAATGAAACAGGAAAGCATCTGCTCTACCCAAGTCTGATTATTTGGGGCAATCAGCTGAATCCTGCCCAGACCTTTCACAAAGGAAGCTCCAAATCTTGAGCCGGAAAAGCCACGGTATCGAGGGAAGTGGCCTCTCCGAGCTGGCTCCATCAAGCAGGGCCACGGCCAGCAGCCCATCTGGTCTCTCCCTCCTCTTGTCCTCCTTGGGTTCCGGCTGAGCCGCCAGCACCCTAGAGCTGGTGCCAGGGGATTTTTCCACTGACCAGGAGAGAGCAAAACCAAACTACGTAAGTTGGAAGCAAAAGGACCCCCTGAAAAGCAGCATCTCGGGAGACACGGCATCAGTCCCACTCACTCCGAACTGAGAGGTGCTGTTCAGTCTGTGATTTTTCCTCCTGGAAACTTCCAAAAGGCTCAGCAAGAGCCTTTGGCTGACTTGCTCTGTGATATGCCCCTGGCTCATGGCCTGAGCTTGGAGAGTGCTCACCCTTTCCCACCCCTCTCTCCCTTTTCGTAGTGTGTCCCCTGGGCCTCTGGTGACAGGGACACAGATGCAGAGCTGAGAGCCATACACCGGGGGGGTGCGCTTCCTGCAACCTGGACCTCAGCCTCACTCCAGAGGACACTGGCCTTTGCTATTTCTCCTCTGCATTGTGGAACAATCAGAGGAACCGACATGGAAACAAAGCTCACGCTCACCACGCTCATTCCCTCATTAACCCTCCGAGTCACCATTATGAGGCAGGAGAGGCCAAATTCTGTGGCAGCCTTCTAGCCACAACAGAGGGGTCATGCCCTGCCCTGCGTCATGCATGAGTCATGAGCCCAGTGTGGTCTAAACCCTGACCTCTGGACCCTGCACAGCATTCCTCCCCAGCTCCCAGCAGTGAAGGAGGGCATGTGTATACAAGCTCTAGCGAGTGTCCCTCCCTCCCTTTCCATGGCCCCTCGCTCTCTATGGGAAGGTAGTCAAATTGCACACACAGACCGGCCCAGCAGTTGCCTAAGAGTAGGACCTCAGGTCCAAAGACAAAGATCTTCCTTCATGGGTCTGCTGCTGCCCAAAGGCTTCCATCGTCCACCTTTCGGGGCTGGGTTAGTTCCTGGCAGCATGTCAGAAGTGAGCCCCTGGTCCCGGATATTTGAGAAACACTGGGTGAATGGCAGCCTGTGCGTTCACAAAGCGCTGTCCCCGGGCCTTGGCCAATCGTCACTTCACTCCATTAAAGTGTCCGTCAAGATTAGTCCCTCAGTCCGGCTGAATCCTGGGCAGGGACTGGGAAGGTCAGTTTCACCTGGGCTGGAGGGAGTCCCAGAAGCCTCCATGGAGAGGTGGCACTGGCTCGTCTCAGAGGCAGACCTGGGGCAGGAGGAGTGTGCAGGGGACACACAGGAAGCAGGCTCTTCCACCACACGCCAGGGAGCGCTAAAGACAGACTGAGCCTCGGGCTCACACTTAGCCTGGGGCGGGAAGCTCATCCACGGTGGCTTCCATTTATCGCCCCTTTCCCTGGTGCCAGGCTCTGGGCTCTATCATTTCCATGCGTTTTCACAGTTTCCAGATGGAAATCTGACACCCAGAGCAGTCAGTGGCCCAAGTTTGCTTAGCCAGAAACGGTGGAGCTGGAATTTGAACCCCTGTCTGGCTGGAGCCTACATGTTCCCACTTTCCAGAACATTCCCACACATTTACCTATAGATCTGAAACAAGCTGTGGGACAGGGAGAAAGTCAGGACTAAAGGGGACCATTTCGGAGGCAGAGCGGAATCGGTGAGGCAAGGCGTAGGAAGTCCTGGCCGCGTACACGTATGCTGTCTGCGCGTGCACGGAGCTATTTTAATGTCAAGGCCAGGAAACAGCCCAAAAGAATGTCAAAGGCAAAGTGCAATTGCTTCTGCAGTTGGCCTTTAAAATATATTTTTCATCACCAGTTAGAGCCCTGGTGAATATCTGGCTCTTCCTAAATTAGCCTTTGACATTAAAATAAAAATTCAGGTACTAAAGCAAATTATACAGGGTCTGGCACAAATAACGCCCCCCGTTTTATTATTACAAAATCTTTTATTATAAAATCACAAGCATGTCATTCTGGAACATAATATCACACTCAAACACACCATATGACATTTTAAGTGAAATGTTCAAATTAAAACTATAAATTATTACAGCCATGTTATTTCCCTGCCAACCACACTCAAGCAGGCGTTACTTCTGCCGTACCCTGTACTTCAGGCTCTGTGGCCAGAAAGCTCCTGACCTCTGAGACCCAGGTTGTCCCTCTTCCTCTGGTCCCTCCTTTTAATGAACTTGCGGGAAGGAGCTCCAGAGAAGAGGAGACATCCTGATAAAGGGCGACCAAGCAAATGATGAAGGCAGGCCAGCAGAAGTTCATTCTACTTTTGTCCTTCCTCTGATTCTCTTCTGTCACCTGCCCCCCGTCTGGTTTTCGATTAGCTCAGGCATGGAGAAAGTGTGGGCAGCTGGCCCAGGATGCACTGTGTGCTTCTCTACCAATTAGGAGAGGGCCCTGCTCTCGCCTGAAAATGCACTTGCCTTTGTCACGTACAGGAGGCTGAGACCTAGCATCCCTCCCTGCCAGTTCTCTTCAGCCCGTCAGCCCACACGCAGACAGCTCAGGTTCTAAGGTGCCCTGCACTGTGCAGGGGCTGATGGGGACACAGGGAGTCAAGTGTGGAAACTTTTCTATGTCTGCACACACTTCCTTGAAGACCCTGTGGCTTTAAATACATTTTGCTTTTGAAACTTGAATTTGTACCTCTAGCCCCAGCCTCTCCCCAAACCCTAGACTGACTTTCTCGACATTCTACTTGGCTTGTTATCATCTCAAGCTTAATGTTCTATAAGCAACTTCTGATCCCTCTTCCCCACCCTCCCATTCCCTCCATGGTCTCCCCATCTCCCCATGTCTCCATGACCCTGGGGAACCTTGGGTCACCCTTGACCTTTCCCATCTCACATTTCTACCATTCACTCCGTATTGAACCGCTCGCCAAGGACTGAGGGCCAAAAGCTGTCCTCGCCACCGGAAGCTTGTGGTCCAGGAGAGGGCACGGGCTCTGAATGGCCTGGTGGGAGATGTGAGAGGCTCTGATGATCCTAGGTGCACGGCCACATGTGCCTGCAAGGAGCTCCCCTCCCCGCTGAGTGTCCCTCTCTGTTCCTCTCTCTCCCTGCCTCCTTCCTTGTCCCCTTTCCCTTCCTGCTCTATCTCCCAGTAACAATCTGTCCCCATTCTCCAATTCCCCCAACACACCCACGATTTTGTCTCTTCATCCTCTTCTTGCACCCTGCCTCCATCTTGTCCATGTATCATCCATCCCTTCAAACCACCCCAAATTCTCCCCTCCCCTTGAGGCAAGGAGGGAGCAGCCATCCCCAAAAGACAAGAGCCAGAACGAGAGTGGAGGACCAGAACCCTGTCAAACATTGCCCTGGGAGGGGGTGAGGCCACAGATGACTATAAGTGTTGCTTGGCTGCCATGACAACCACCATCATTCAGCCACAATTTCAAGGGTTTGAAGATGATAAAATCCATTGGATGTTTATTTCCTCAGCATGACCAGCATTCCTAAGGGGGCGAAAGCCAAGAAGGAGAGGCCTTGGGGCTTCCACCTATCACCTGCAGGAGAACTAGGGTGCTGCTCAGGGATTGGCCCTCCTTTCTCCAATCTGCCCTCCACTGTGACATCACTTTCAGCTGTGCCCATTACCTGTGCCAGGTTAGCCATTGTCACTGGCCGTTCACTGGGGGCTCAGGAGAGGAGGCCCACCCCAGGATAAGGCGAATAGCCCCAGCCTGGAAGGCCCCATGCAAACAAGTCACCCAGAGTGTGTTTGTGGCTGGGAAGGTGGGAGGTGGAATCCCACATACCAAAACAGGAAGCAGCTTCATTTCTAAGAATAAATCTAAAACCAACAAGGGGAAATTAGAAATAATTAGCGGGGCTCCTGTTCTGGCTGCAAAGCCACCCAACTAGAGACTTACCAAGTCTAGCTAGGAAAAGGCCACTAGGGGATCGCTTACCACGTCTGTCCTAGGTAGCCTGTGACCATGAAGGTGAGTATTTATGACAGATTCCCTCAAGCCACCTTGTGAGCTAAGCCAGCATAGAGTCACAGGGCGGGCGCTTCTGAGAGACAGGTGATCGCCATCCCCAGAGAAGCTGCCACCTACTCTGAGGCCACTGGCATGTGCCCGCAACACACAGGGCCCTGGACGCTTGACCTCTGACTTACGAGACAGGTGATCGCCATCCCCAGAGAAGCTGCCACCTACTCTGAGGCCACTGGCATGTGCCCGCAACACACAGGGCCCTGGACGCTTGACCTCTGACTTACTCTGTGTCATGAGTCTGACGAACGAGGCCACATGAGGATCCATGAGGAGCAGTGTGGATCAGCCTGCTCCCCACACCATGTTCCTCCCCCACTCCCAGGCGCTCTGCAGCCTTCCGGGGTCTCTGTCCTTCATAGTATCACCACGTGCCACAAGTCTCAAGCTGTGTGAGGTATTCATGGAGGTGTAAAAATACTGCCTGGTGTGTATGGCCGTCCTGAGGAACCTCCTTTACTACAATCCACCTGTGCCAGGGCCCTGCGGCAGAGGGGAGGGGCTGGTTAGAGACAAAGGTGAGGCCGCTGCCTGTTCTATTCAGTACGACACACGGTTCAAAGCCAGACAGGCACTTGCCCCATCCGACTCCTTTATTGGCTGAATGAATCTCGATCAGTGTGTCCCCACTGGAAATTTCCTTCTAACTCACTGGCGGTGTTCAGCAGGGAGCGGGGACACAACGGCCGAATTTATTCACAGAAAGGCACATCAAAGTCAGAAAACATCAAGGACATGGCGCAGAACTTCAGAAGCAGCTCTGACCCAAGTTCTCCGACGTTTCATATTCTGAAAATTCACATGAAAAGGGGGAATTATTCCAAAAGAGCAAATTCACTTTCATTTCCGTTGAAATGCTTCCAAGCAAAAAGTCCAAGGGTTCAGAGTCTTCTCCCACGGCTGCCAGGCAGGCGGGAGCCCCTCGGTTTCCACCCTCTGATTCTCCATCTTGCAGTGAAAGTCTACTTTTGAACCGGTGGGGCTGGCATGGGTCAGCAGGACAGCTGCTCTCCGGTGCTGACGGCCTCTGGATAAAGGAAGCTGGGCATTCACCTCTGAACATCTCACTGATTCACCCCATCCCACAGGGATCTAACAAACAAAACAAACAAAAACACTGGCTTTCAAACACATGCCACTGGGCCCTGGCCAGGTGGCTCAGTTGGTTGAGCATTGTCCTGTGCACAAAAGGTTGCAGGTGTCATCCGTGATCAGGGCACATACCTAGATTGCTGGTTCAATCCCCGGTCAGGGTGCATACTGGAGGCAACTGATTGATGTTTCTCTCTCTCTCAAATCAATAAACCTACCCTTGGGTGAGGGTTTTTTTAAAGATGCCATTGGAATACAATTTGGCATGTTCTTAAAAAGTTACCTGTACACCTACCATATGGTTTAGCCCTCCCATTCCTAGCTATCTACCCCCCCCAAAAAAGAAAACACATATTTATACAATGACTATTACATGAGTGTTCACAGCAGCTTTATTAGAAATAGCTAAAAACTGGAAGTCCATCCATACTACATAAATATGGTACAAACGGAATAGCCAAGTAAATGGTGGTATGAACAACACAATGGAATATTACTCGGCCACGAAAAAGGAGAAACTAGTGCCACAAACAACACGGATGAATCACAGTAATTACGCTGAGTGAAAGAAGGCAGACAAAAAGGAATTTTTATGAAGCTTGAGGAAACGCAAACTCATCTGTTGTGACTAAAAAGCAAATTCGTGGCCGCCTTGGGAAGAAGAGTCTGGGGCCCAGAAGAGGGATTGCCAAGGGGCACGAAGGAACTTCTCGGACGGTAGGTATGTTCCCTGTCTCGAGTGTGGTGGAGGTTTCATGTACGTATGCTGTTTATTATATCAATTATGCCTCAACAAAGCTGTTTTAAAAGTTAAAAAATATTTTATGATGTAGTCACAGGGACTCGATATATACCCTTGCCTTCGACAACTAGAAAAATCAGAAAAAAGAACAACCAATTTGCAACATTGGGTAAGTCAAGGCCAGAGTGTGATTGTGAGAGAGGAGAAGCAAGCTATGTGGTACCAGTTCCCTGCCTAAAAGAACCCCCATGAAGCCTGGTGTCCTCACAGAGTTGAGACAGAGGTCAGGGTTCTGGGAGGTCAAGGCAGCTCAGCATTGCAGGGTGGAATGCCAGAGAAGAGGAGTTCTGTACACAAAGAAAGCTCCAGAGGTTGTCAGGGAAAAGCCCCCTCCTTGATCTCTGATGAGAGCCTGCATGTGAAGACGTCCCTCAGGGCCGGGCAAAGAACCCCCTAAAAGGAGCAGATAGGACCATTCCGGAGAGCCTGCAGGGCTGGGGATAGTGGGTGTTCTCACCAGTCAGAATATACACACAAGAGCACGCAAGAGACCTTGTAGTGTACATGGGTAGCATCCTCAGAGGGCTATTGCCTCAATAATAGGGCTAAATGGACCCTAGACTAAAGATTGTTCTGGACTTAGCATAACGGAGTGTAAAAGCAAGCCCTGAAAAGATCAAACTGTTTTCAAGTAACTGGGCCCAAACAAAGTCCAATACTCTTTCAAGGAATAAAACAAAACCCAGTACCAACCACTGCAAAACTTCTGTCACCTGACATCCAATAGAAAATTGCCAGGCATGCAAAACAGCAGGGAAGCATGGCTCGTAACCAGGAGAACAAAGTAGAAATAAGCCCAGAAATGGCAGCAAGGATGGAACTACCAGGCAAAGATGTTAAAATCGCTACTATAAATCTTCATCATAGACTCGAGGATGTTAAAAGAACACATGAACTCAATTACGAGAGAAATAGAAGGTATTTTTAAAAACCCAGATGGAACTTCTGGAGGTAGAAAATACACTATCTGAAAAACATTGCACCCAAAATTCACCCTCTCGTTGATAGTGGAGCTCGCTGTCAGGCTAAGTGATCGTTGAATCCTCACTCCGTAAAGCCTCCATGGTGGAATAAACTCAGTATTCCGCATTCTCAGCGCTTCTGCCTCCTCTTAGAGCACCTGCCATGGCTGCCATATTCCCATTGTCTGTGGGACTACACACTGCGTGCTGGTCTTCCCCCCACACTGACAGGTCCGTGAGGCAGGGGCACATTTTTGCTCACCTGTGTACCAGTGCCCAGAGCAGTGCCAGGAAGGAAGGAAGCACTCAATAAACATATTTTAAACGAATGCATTCCTGTCATCAGCTTTGCCATGGAGTCATTCATCCACTCTTGCTTGTTTTTTAAAAATATTTTCTTGTTTTTCTAATACAGTTGTCTCATTTTTTCCCTTTTGCCCTCATCTGCCCAGCCCAGCCCCCTGCTCCCACAGTCAACCCACACACCATTGTCCACGTCCACGGGTCATTCAAACATGTTCCTTAGCTAGTCCCTTCCCTTTCTTTCCCTGGTTATCCACCTCCACCCTCCCCTGTGGTTATTGTCAGTTTGTTCTTTATTTCCACGTCTCTGGTTCTTTTTTGTTCATTTGTTTTGTTGATTAGATTCCACTTGTAAGTGAGATCACATGGTATTTGTCTTTCACCACCTGACTTATTTCACTTAGCGTGATGCTCTCCGGCTCCAGCCATGCTGTTGTGAAAGGTAAGATCTCCTCCTTTCTCTCTGCTGCGCAATATTCCATTGTGTAAATGTACCGCAATTTTTTGATCCACTCATTACTGATGGGTACCTAGGCTGTTTCCAACACTTGGCTATTGTAAATAGTGCTGTAATGAACATAGGGGTGCTTAAGTTCTTTGGAATTGGTGATTCAGCGTTCTTAGGGTATATTCCCAGCAGTGGAATCTCCGGGTCAAAAGGCAGTTCCATTTTTAGTTTTTTGAGGAAATCCCACATTGTTTTCCCCGCACAGCTGCAGCAGCTGCAGTATCACCTCTGACTTCCTTACCGGTGTGCCGATGCTGGTTGACCATCGGCTGCCGTTTTCACAGGGCCCGGGCAACGTGCTTCCTGCGGGCACTATGGAGCCCTGAAGTAAGTGTGAACGGGTGGTTCAGTGAGGGACCCGCTGTGAGTTGCTCCGGCCTTTGGGTTTCTCAGCTACTAAATGAGGTTGTGGCAGCAGATGATGTGTAAGAACTCTCCCATCCCCGATGTTCCAGGATCCCACTGTGACCTGGTCTATAAGAATATTCCTCCTCCCCCAGGATTCTCACCTAGTACCCATGCTCTGCCCGCCTGGAATCTGGGTTTTCTGCGCAACCAATAGAATGGGACGGAGAGGCCAGTGTGTGAGTTCTGAAGCTAAGTCATATGTGGCATTGTGGCTTCTGCATTGGTCTCCTGGGTTGCTTGCTCTAGGGGACGCCACGTCATGAGAACACTCACGTGGCCTTGGGAACTAGTCCTGGTAGAGATTAACTCAGGTCTCCTATAACAGCCCTGTGAGTAAGACGTCTTGGAATTGGCTCCTCCGGCTCAAGTCAGACCTTCTTCAGCTGACAGCAGCTCCCGCTGACATCTGACCTTAAATTTGTGGGAGGCCAGAGCCATTTCCACCAGCCAGGCTGCTCCCAAATTCCTGACCCATGGAATCTGTGAGAGATAACAATTGTTTACCGATGTTTCAAACCACTAAGTGTTGGAGTAATTTGTTATGTAGCAACAGATAGCAAGTACACTGGGAGTGAAAGCTGCCCTTCCTTTTCTCTGTAATTACTTCTGCTTTGAAGAAGATGCTAAATCATTGCGTAAGCTAAATCTCCAAAACAGAAATCTTCCCTAATCTGGGGACGAAGTCGGGGGCCCCAAATCTAGTCGAAGGACTAAAGGAATACAGAAGCCCCTCTTTTCTTCATGTGGCCCCAGGAGACCAGACGCCCCCCCACCCCCACGCCCACCGGCCCATGTCCACTCAGCTCCCTCCTTTTTCTTTTTCTTACCAGCTGTTTTTCACTCCATTTTCAACAATTTCACTCCCACTCTGCTTCTGACATTGCAGGTGACCTTGGGACACATTTTCTGTTCTTCTGAATGAGTTTTCCAAGCTCCATAATTAGTCTTGAATGTATTCAAAGCACCTGCGGGCCCACAGCAGGTGTTGCATAAACATTACTTTCTGCCTTTGTCCACGTCCCACAGAAAGCAGAACCTGGGAGAGCATCGAGGTTCTAGTAATTTAGTTAGAAGGCATGAGGCCAGGGCAATGGGGGTGGGAAGAACAAAGGAAGTAAGACAAGAAGTCAAGCAATGGATGCCATGCGACACGTGACTCTTTCACCATGAGCAGTGAGGGGACACCAGGCTCGCTTAGCAAGGGGCTTCTCCGCAGCGGCTGTCAGAAGAAATCATGGTCCCGGGTCATTCATGGCAGAAAGGAAGGTAGAGGAATTGATCTGCCTGTTTCCACCTTCTGTCTCCTAGGTCAATAGTCACCCCATGGGGAGCCAGCTCCCTTGCGCTTTATCCAGCCCCTGATGGCTGCCCAGGGAGCCAGATCCCAAGCCCCACAGTGAGGGATTTCATCCAAGCTCAAAAATAGAGGGCATCCAGGAGCCATTAAGCCACTAGCCAAGAGAACTAAGTCACGAAACCATCTAAGACAAAATATAAGATGTGGCCCCTAGAATTCCTATCTTAGTCCCTTGCCTCAACGTTCCTCAGATGCTAACCGGCCAGCACAGCCACAGGAAGGCCTGGACCCTGGCTCTGGCTGCAGCAGCTCCTCAGATGCATGGCATGGGTGGAGATTCAGGCAGCTATGTGTTCATGGGAGTGGACTCTCACAGACTTCTAGACGGATGGACACACATCCCAGCAGCCAGATGCAAGACTTCTTCTCTCTCCAGCTGGCTGGAAGGGAGGCCTCATCTCTCAGCTGAGGGGCCTCAGAAACAGCAACATTCACCCACCAGCTTAGAAAGGGCAACTTAATTGAGTAGAACTGAAGCCTTGGATCAGTCACTGGGCTCTTTTAGACAAAATTAAAAAGGCCCTTAATGCTCTTATTTTTTGATTAGACAAGAAAGATTTTCTCCCAAGAGTTTTCCAAACTTCTCAGAAGCAACCCTGGAGAAGTGACTGTGAGCAGTAGATGGAGGCCCCATGAGTCCCTCAGAATTCCAGGGTGCTGAGAGGCCCAATCTGGCTCCTGTTAACAGATGAGGATGGATGACTGGGTGGGTGGATGGGTGGATGGACAGGTGGAGGGGTAGGTGAATGGGTAGATGGGTGGATAAATGGATGGGTAGATAGGTAGGTGGATGGATGGGTGGATGGGGAAATGGGTGAATGAGGAAGCTGCTCAGTTTTGTGGGGGTCTATGAAGCATTGTCCAGGCATCTAACACCCTTAAATGCCCCCTTTCCAACAGGCAATCAAGGAAATCATTGGGCTTTTACTGTCTTGAATCTGTCTCTGCAATGTGCATTTTCTCTGTCCAGGACACAGTCATCCCCTCTGATCCGTGCCCCCTCCCTCGACTTGTTATCAGCTTCATGCTGTCTCTTTGCATTAAAGTGACAAGAAGCAGCACAAAGCTAACGACAGGAGGCTGGAGCTGTAATTTGCACTGACATTGCCTGGTGTTACCCACTTATTGCCTGGTCAGCCAAACAGGGGATTTGTCTGATTTTGATCCCAGGGAGAGAAATGTCAGCCCTGCTCTACTTCTGCCATTCAAAACAAAGCACAGGCTGGTCCTCAGGCCTGAGTCCTGGCTGGCAATGCCCACCTGTACCCTGGGGGCTCCAGCAGCATCTTCCTTCCTCTGGCTTGAAGTGCCTTTCAGGGGTAGGTGGACACTGTGTCATTCTCTCAGCTGGTGTCAGCACTGTTCAGAGGTTGTCAAGGGGCCTCAGAGGATCCTCTGGGGGGACTGTGTGCCCCTGGGAAGTCAGATCCCAGCTGACAATACCTCAGCAGCACCCCCTCCCTGCATCCCTAGCCCCTCTTTTCAACCTCCCCCAGCTGGGGCCGAATGGAAGTCTCCTGAGAAGCAGCATCAAGGAGTGAGCCTGTGGGCACGGTCTGCCTCGTGATGCACAGGGCCCAGTACAAAACGAAAACGTGGGACCCCTTGTTCAAAAAGGCAAAGTGTCATTGAAGGGACGGAAATACAAAGAAAGCTTTTACCTTTCTTCTGACTTGTCATGTTGCTTTTTTATTCGCTGTTCTCAGTCAAAACAAACAGACAGATAATAGAAATCTTATAAGCATGCATTTACCATTTGTCTTTATGTGATACCACGACAGCTTTTAATGCATCTGGAAGAACTCTGACCTCAGCTGTGGAAGCACCGAAGTGACACACTTCCTATTTCCTAACTCGTCATGCGTGTACATTTCATTCCCACTAGAACAACGGAGATGCTGCTGAGAACTCTTCTGATTTCACTTCTTGATACAAATCCTACCACGCCCTCTCCCTTCCCCTTACTGAGGAAGAGAAAAGGACTGGAAGGAAAAGAAACGAACGGTGCCCTATCTTCCCCTGTCTTTCTGTCTTCAATCATGGCATACGGGGGTCCTTAATACAGGGAAGTAACAAAAGAATATGCGGTGGAGCTCTGGGCTTTCTTACTACACTGCTGTCCTCTCTCTGAATCCAGGGCAAATCGTGGCTGAACAGGAGCATGGCGTCTCCCGGCTGTCAGTGGTGTTTCCTCCAGCTCCCCTCTGAGCCAGCCACACAGGTGACACGCTTTCCATGTACTCTGGGTCTCACTGAACTCTCGTGTGTTGCATGTCCCCTGGAATTCTGTGCTCCTGGGGCATCGAAGATGCTCTGTGAGATGGAGCAGCAAGGAACGGCAGGCACCTGGCCCACACGTCTGCTCACAGGCACGCTCCGTTGTCTCACTGACTTCACTCACAAAACACAAGTTCAAAGATGGCATTGATACAGATTTCCAGATGCTGACAGCAGAGCATTAAACTAACAGTGAGACCTTTCTAAGAGCAGAGGCCCTGCACACCTACAGAGATCTCACACCCACGAAGTTGGCCCTACCTGCCCAGGTGGGGACCTAGGAGCTGCCACTTGGGTGCCTACAATGACCAGGCACTGGTGCAAATGTCTGATATAGTAATGTGTGGACTCAGCAGTCTGGTCCTTGAGTCCATGCCCCTGACCATGAGGCTAACCTGCTTCTCAGGGTAAACGAAGGAAAGATGCCGTAGGAGGGAAGCCACACACTTCTCTTTCCCTTGTGTGCACACCCAGGTCTGTGCAGGTGGGGGTGGCTTTCCCTTCAAGTGGGAAGCCATGACTTCCCACTTAAAGTCATGGTCCTTTAATATGTGACCTTTGCTCAAGCCCATGTCAAGGGCATCTGGGACAGTCTATGTACGTATGTATGTGTGTATTTACTCAGTGTGTTTTTTTTATTTAACCTTTTTTCCATTACCATTTAGTCCCCTTATGCCCTCCATCCCCCACCAGCATCACCACACCATTGTCCATGAGCAATTCTTCCTTTTTGCTCAATCTCCCCACCCCCTCATCTCTGACTCTTCCTCCACTAGCTGTCATCCTGCTCTCCATCTATGTTAGGGACATTTTAAAGATGATGTCGGGGGTGAAGTTCACTAGGGGTGGAGGGGACCTTGGAGTCCACTGGATTCCAGTAAGTTGGGAGAGGGCAGCTGGGGGTCTGAGCAAGCTTTTCATCCCGGCTGCCATTGGACTCGGGGATACAGACGTGTTGCACAAGAAGCCAGCCCATTGTGCCTTGGCATGGCTTGGGGTGTGTGCATGTATGCACACGTGACCCAGCTCTGCCTCCAGGCCACATTCTTAGAAACGGTGTCCCTTCACCACCCCCCACACCTCATCTTTCTCAGGGTGACTCAAAAGCGGTCCCCACCCACCGCCTGGAAAGGCATCGTCCAGCAGGTTCACTGGGTCAAAGGAAAAGCCCTTTGCATCCGGAACAGCAGCCTGCACACGTCAGCAGGAAGGAAGGACAGCCAGGACCAGGAAAGTGACAACTCCCTGCGGGTGTTTGTGTAGGTAGGAGAGGGAAGCAGGTCTTGGGAGGGGTGAAGGGCCTGGGGAGAGCACTGATGAGGGAAGGGCACATGAGATATGCACTTTGCACAAGGTCCTCGAAGAAGAGGGGGGTGGGTGCAACAACGGCTAGTGGTTTTACGTCAGCTCTGACTGGTGCATCAGGGATCCAACAATCCCATCCTGCTCGGCCACCTTTATGACCAACAACACTAGTCACGCTTGTTCCCAAGTAGTGTGTGCCCTCTGACTGGCCACCCCTGCAAGGGTTACATCAGATGGGAGCCGTGTCTTCCCTCTCTGAGCAGGAAGGTTATGAGCAGGAGCCCCAGACCCAGCTGCCTAGGGACTTCTGAATCGTGCTCCGGTACCCAGTTTCATTTCTTCAGACAGACAGTGCTGCAGGCACAAACTTACACATGCAATCATCAGCAGTTAAGAACAAAGTCTGACAGAAGCATAGCCAGATGTTGACTGCTACAGATCGGACTGGACTTGAAGGAAGGACGTCAGTGGAGGGCAGCCAGGCTGAAGACGACTGTGTCCGTCATTCTGACAGTCACAGTTGTCCACTCCTCTCCAGCCTGTTTTTCATTTTTCCAGAACACGGAAGGCTTGCTCTGCTGTCTTTCCATCTCCCAATGGACAGTGCCTTCCAGGGTGTCTCAGTGGCCAGTGACAGCAGGGGGCGGGACTCTCTTTCCTCTCCTGTATCCTTTTTGGGTAATAATGCTCCGTTTCTCCCCGGACATATTGCTTGACAACCAATGGGCATGCATTTGATGCCTGACGCCAATGTCATGTGGCGGAGTTAATGTCCCACGGTTGACAAAAGAAGACAAGGAAGAGGGTCCCGGCAGTTAATTGCTGATGGTATAGAGTGAACTGCAGACACTTTGTCGGTGGGAAAGACACGAGAATTCCCCAAATGGCAGGCAAGGATTCCCCTTACCCACTTCTCAGGGAGTTTTCTTTTTCCTGGCTCTCTTTCTCATCTTCAAGAATGTGACTGGTCCCAGGGCTGCAAGACAATAGTTGTCACCTCCTCACGACATAAAGGTCAGGACCCTTTGTTGCATAGTACGTTTTGTGGCCCAGATCAAAGTGGGCAGACTCGATTTCCGCTGAGGAGCAGAACAAAGACCCTCTTCCAGCGGCCACATTTGGCCAACTTGAGTAAGAAAAAGTGGGGTGCTGGGGTCTGAGAGCATATGGGACCACACAACTACGGTCTCTTGCACCTCTCTTCATAGGCAGGCCAAAGGGACCCCAAAGTGTCAGACAGTGCTGGACCTCGGAGAGAAGTTCAGTTAAAAAAAATCAACCATTATTTTCTTTTGTTCATAGTTCTCTGTTGATATCATTCTTAAGTTCTTAAGTCTCCTTCAAGAATTCTGACACAACGGTAAGACAGTCTAGGTTTCTGAAAGACAAAGAACTGGCTTTCATCCTGGCTTTCCAGTTTCCAGGTTCATTCTGGCTTTAACACGGGGGAGCTGGGGTGTTGAATGCCAAGCACCTGGAGGTGGACCCCCCGGACGGCTGACCCGCATCTCTGAGTTCACGGAGGAAGCAGCCCTTGGCTGTCTGGCCACCGCAGACTGTTCCTTTCAAGGTGGTGTGGGTTGCCACGGAAACAGGATGTCTAAATATTAAGAATAATTTGCTCCTTCTTTGAAAACCATCAACTAGCTAGTTGTATACATTAAATGACTAAGAGCAACCTACGTATTTTCAGATACGCCAAAGTTGAACGATCTTAGCTCCAGAATGTTTGGCTTTTGTACCTACAACTCAGCAGGCATCTAGCAAAACCGAGCCTCTGTCCACAGTTCCCGAGGGAGGGGAGCACCATTCCCTGGTCGCCAGAATTACCTGAGAATGTGCTTTCAGTCCCCTCCCCTTTACTCTTCACAGGGGAGGCCTTGCGAGGGCGGTTCTTTGAAACAGTGTTGAGCTGATGACTCAAGAGGACCACTTGGAGCTATTGAAGAGCACCTCCAAAACAGATGCTAAATGGACGGACGTCTGTCGGGCTCTATGAGCGGAGCCATGGGCAGTGCCAAGCTGAAATACGCTGGATTGAAATCAACAAAGGAGCGTGCTGTGGGTGGAGAGTGTGGAATCCGCCTTCCCTTCCTGCTGGAATTCACGGACAGTCTTTCCTAGGAGAGTGAGGACGTCTGTAAGTCCCAGGGCATTTCCCAAGCCCACGGGAGCCTGTGAGAATAACATGATTCAGATTTTCCTCCTTTTAAAATTCTGTCAGGTGCGTGCAATACATTTATTGTTGTAGTTGATTAATCTTCATCATGAGCTCAGCATTTGTATTGCCTTGTATCAATACTTTGTATTTTATTAAACAAATGTATAAACAGACATGTTTTTATGGGGCAGGGGGTGCTGTGAAGAAACATGGGCATCTGTCAACCACACCTTGATTCATTTTAGCCCCTGGAGTCACGGTGCATTAGTTTCTCTGTCTGTGATTTGCCAGCTGCATTGAATGGAACCAGTTTTCATTACATCTGTTCTATGGTCGAGAGAACTCTTTTAGTTTCCGAAGGGGGCCGGCGTCACACAGATTCTCCGAAACCCTAACACACTGTTTCTTGAAGTATTTTAGATAGCCGAGGATGATTTCTAATTTTACAGCAAACAAGTGATTTTTACAGAGGCAGATTTCATATTCATGACGTGCCACTGGCAGATGTCAAATTAAAAGCACAGCTTGCCCTTTCTCCCAGCCTTACATGTTGCTTTTCACGTCATTTTCTTCATAATACGCACTGATCGCCTGCCTTTGCAATCGGCGTCACAGTAATTGTTTCCCAGTTGAAGGGAACATAATTATGCTGAAATAAATCTTCTTTCGGCAAATGTGGAATTTATAAGTGGTATTAAAATGTATTATAGTAATCATTGTTTACAGGAGAGAGAAGGTCACAGCTCTTCAGAGTGTGTGGTGAGAGCTTTTATAATAGTAGAAATGGTTTTGCCCGGGCTACTTTACATTCTTGGTGTGTAACTTTAATCTCTGTAAGAATATGTTGCTGTTGTGTAATGCCCAATGTAAGATTCCATTTGAAAGTAACTCCCAGTGCAAAGGGGTTTCCATTAATAATTTAAAAAGAAGAAGAAGAAGAAGGAGAAAGAATGATTTGCTCCTTAATGGAAACGTGCTCTCTCTGAAGGAAAGTTAACTTGGAAACCCTCAGAGTCACGGCCAGTCGCTGTCCCCACCCCACCCCCGCCCTACTTTCTTCTGCCTGGAGGTCTTAATTTTGATGATCTATGAGGTGTCAGCCACAAGGTCTTGTGCTCCACTGCGAAGCACTATAAAAAGGCAGATGTATGACTGTGTCATCCACACGTACCCTAGAAAGTTAAGTGTTAAACCGATGTTAATAATAAATGTTTTCCTCCAAAGTAGGTTACAGCAATATCACCAGGGCCCTTTCAAACATAACAAACCAATAAAATCTCCAAGCACACAGGGACCCCAACCCTGCCATTGTCCTTCCTTAGAGTACAGCCAGGAAGGTTATTAAATGCCATTCCATCTCGTCTGCCTGAAGCCCTTGAATGGGAGAGGGGCAGCCCCTCCCAACATCTGAACTTGATCTCTACAAACGGGAAGTGTTGGGACCAGAAAGCCCCAAGGAATGCAGCAATGAAGCTTTAAACATCTTTTTGAGGAAATGTGGCCACTGACCCATCACTTGGACTCAGCTTCCCTGACCCCCTCCACCCTCTTGCTACCAGAACCCCTTGATCTGGGTCCTGACCTCCTATCAGAGGGTACTGCCTTGGTTACTTAGCAACTGCTGCTCTTGACTCCTGGGTCCTGCAGAGGTTTGTTTGAAGACAGCCCTCTTACAGGAGAGCCTATGAGAAGGGCCATGCACTTGTATGCCTAAGAATTTGAAGCTTGTTTTACAGGGATCTATGGGTGTGCTGCCTTGGCTCAAGACAATTCCAAGCTGAAATTCTATATCCTGGTCCCAGGGGATGCCCAGTCCTAACTGTTCCCCATCTTCAAGCACTTCTCGCCCCATAGTAAGGTTGGTTGTTGTCGCTGCTGCTGTTGTTTGTTCTATTACAAGACCGTTCTTGGCGCAGGAAAAAGAGCCACCATCATTGGGAAAATGTGCCATGGTCAAGAAATCGAAAGACTCTGGTTTCAAGCTGGGTCCCCCAAAGCAGCCCCTGAGAGAAGATTCGAGTGAAAGTGACTCATTAGGAGGTGTTGTCCACGTGCCGTGTCCTGCAGGGCAGGGAGGCAGGGCTGGGAAGGGAAAGAAGACAAACAGGGGTGTGACGTTAGGCTGAGTCCCCAGGGAGACGATGTTGGTGTGGCCCCTCAGGGGCACAGGGTAGGTCACACCTAAGCCTCCCCATCGGGATGAGGGAGCTGGAGAGTTTCTAGCCCCTGCACCCCTCAGTCATTGGTTAAGGGCTTCAGGGCAGGGCGTACAGGACGTGCAGCCAGAGCTGCTCCAGTGTCCTGTGGGGCCTCCACTCACAAGGACACCCAGGGGCTGCTGGGAGAGGAGGCACCAGGAGAGCCCTGTGCCCAGAAAGGCAGGGTGATGTGAGCGAATGTTGCAGAGGATGCTCAGCCACTGCTGGGCCGCCCACCCACAAGATAATGCAGCAAAGGAAGGAACCCAAAGTTTACTTCCAGGTCCATTTGTTCACCACTCATTCATTCATTTAGCAAACGTTTATTGAGAACCTGCTATGCTCCAGTCATTGTGCTAAATGCTGTTTTTTTGTGTTTTTTTTAAGAAGAAAGCTAACCGTGTAATACAGTTGAGTGGTGAACACATACTCACGTGTCCATCACCGAACTCAGGCTGGGACCCAAGTATTTCTATCTTCTGCCCAGATCTGTTCCATGAAGGTCAGCTTGTCTCCCTCGAAGAAGCACTCTGTATAATTACATAATCCAGGGGTGCAGCACTGTGCTGTATCATGTTAGCACGGCACCTAGAGATCTCTGGATGAAAAGCACAACATGAGTGCAAGGTATTATTAGTAATAAAAGTGGCATTTAGTAACACCACAATAAATAAGCTGACACAGGAGTCTGGCTCTGGATAGGAGAGTTCTGGATCTCCGGGGCCCTTGATCTAAGAATCAAACGCTCCCAGCAGCTATAAAACATTTCTGTCCCGGTTTGTCTTAGGACCTGAGAATTTTTCTGGCATGCACGCTTTTGGTATATGCCCTTTGGATTCCAGGGAGTGTGGCCATGTGGGCGGCAGTTCATCTACTGCCCAGGCCGGTGGGTTACTCAAGGTCCCATCCATCTATTGCCCCTGATCCACAGGCCGGGGCCAGGAGGGAAGGGAAAGGGATGGGAGTGAGTGGAGACTAGTAGCAAAACATTTCTCATTTGTTGGGTAAAACAGGTTTGGACACATGCACACAGTCCTCCTGTCCCTCCATTTCTAGGACCAAGGACTCGAAGACCAAAAGCAGACCCTCAAGGTGGGGCAGCCAGATAAAAGAGAGGCCACACAGATGATGCATAATTCTTTAGAATAAGTAGGTCTCCAACATCTCATGGGCTATACTTATACTGAAACATTTTTTTGTTGCTTAATCTGAAATTCAGATGTATGAGGCATCCTATCTTTTTATCTGCCAGAGTTATTTGGCAACCCTACCCCCAACGACTTCACCTGAAGGACTTTACTCCTTTAAGTTCCCCCCCCCAGGTGAGAAATGGAAGACCAGGTAACTATGGAGGATTGATTCTCTTTCAGGCCATGTGGGAGGCTCAGAACTCTCCAGTCAAGCCGTTAACCTGAAGCCGACTAAAACTGTGTTTCAGAATCCTCCCTCAGCTGTTCCTGGCACTAGGAACGTGGACCCAAAACTGCTTTCACTCTCACATCAATCCCCAAATGCCCAGCAGGAGGCCCACCCCTTCAAGAAGACAGCAGATGACTGTGTCCATGGACAACGGAGGCAGAGAAATGCCCAAGGTGAGGACCCCCCGAACAGGACGTCAAGTTCCAGAACTCCTCCCTCTGATGTCACACCTTAGACGTTAGCCGTGGTGGGCTTGCCTTAAGCTTCACCATTCTAACTTACAAGAAAGAAAAGCTCAACTCAAGGTAAAGGCCACATGCAGGTTTTAAAGCCATGAGGAAGTGCGACCATCCCCAAACCTCGAAGCTGTCACACCTTGGTCCCCCGAGCAGTTACTGCCCTGGAGGCCTGATGCAGTCTTGGGGGTGTCAACACAGATGTGGCAGGTGAGGCAGGTGTCCAGAGCCAGAGGTGTGGGCATGGAAACCTAATATGGGGCCCAGGCTCCTCCCCTCTGAACAAGCTGTTACAAAGTAAACCTGGAGCCTGATTCTGGACTTTAAGGCCATGGTCTGGGTTGTGTCACTCAAGGATCTCTGTCCCTGCCTTCCATGGTGTACTGGCAGAGGCCACACGTTCATTCCATAAATCTTCATCAAGCATGGACAACGTGCCAGGCATGCTCTGAATGCTGGGGACATCTGGGAAAGGCAGGCTCGGTCCGACCTCCACGCTGGAGGCCGTGTCAGATGGTGACATGTCAGATGGTGGCAAGTGCTCTAAAGAGGGACAGAAGGAAGCGGTGGGAGGCGGGGCTACTTCACGGAGGGGGAACAGGAAGTGTCTCTGGAATGGAGATGCCTGGAGGTGCCTGAACAGCCAGTTATGTGCCGTGTCTGGGGCCCTGGTTTCGTAGGCAGAGTGATGCAGAGTCTCAGGGGGAGGGGGGGGACGAGCTGGTGTTTGAGGGGTGGTGGGGAGCACAGCGCATCAGCATGGAGCCAATGAGTTGGAGAGCTGGGCGACGCAGTCCGAGCACCAGGCAGCCTCGGGCCACGGTCGAGAGTTTGGAGTTCACTGGTGATGGGGAAGCTGCTGGAAAGCAGACCTCAGCCCAGGTTCTCACCTGTCTTGTAAAGGTCACGGGAGGAAGAGGATGTGGGCTCGGGCCCAGACTGGGTGAGTGGAGAGCACACGGAAACCCTCGCAGATGACGGCCAGGTATCCCTCTCTTTGGCCTCTGGAAGGGGGCAGGTGAGGCGCCTGGCTGCTGCCTCCCATACAAAGCTTGGCTCCTGGAGCTTAGGGTTTTGCCAGAATGTAAGATTCTCTTCCCTGATCCTCTACGGGCTTCCCCAGAAAGCTAGGAAGCACCCAGGACCTGCAGCTGCAATGTTGAGACTCTTTTACCACAGACGGGGAGGGTCCCATCTGTCTTCGCAGACGGCCAAGGACAGACAGTCCAAGTCCGACGTGGGGATGAGCAGAGCTGGGCCCTGGCACGTGGCCCCAGGTTGGTACACCCAGCTCCTTGGACTTTGAGGAAGGTCGATCTGGCATCTTGCCCCGGGGCCAGATGAAAACTTTTAGACTTTTATTGGTTCTCGAAGTGCGGCCCCCGGACCTGCAGCGTCAGCATCCAGGGGGCACTTGTTAGAGATGCTGAAGCAGAAACTTTGGGGCACAGATCAGCTGTCTGGGTTTTAACAAGCACTCCAGACAATTCTGTGACTTGGTCCTAAGTTTGAGAAGCAGTGCCTTAGAAGAAATCTGGGCAGGTGGTAAAAAAAAAATATCCTGCCCCCGCTGAGACCTGCTCTCAGTGTGAAGTCAAATCATAACCAATGTCACCCAATATATTTAATGTCACCCAATATATTTAATGAAAAATATATATATATATGCATTTAAAGTGGAATCAGAGCAAAAGAAGAAACCTTCAGGGCACAGGGAGGTATGGGGCTGTCTCTGCCCAAAACCCAACCAGCCATAGGGCCTGATATCCAAGTTATAAGTTCTTCATCTAAGAAAACTTCATCATGAAACATATCAGTAAAGAATGAACTCGGGCCCTGACCAGTGTGGCTCAGTTGGTTAGGTGTCGTCCCTTAAAGCGAAATGTCACCACCGGTTTGATTCCTGGTCAGGGCACATGCCTGGGTTGTGGATTCGGTCCCTGGTCCCTTGCAAGAGGCAGCTGATTGATGTTTCTCTCCCACTCTTTCTCCCTCCCTTCCCCTCTCTTAAAAAAAAAAAAAAAAGAACGAACTGGAACTATTTCTCCCAACCAGGTTCTAAGGCCCTAGTCTATTCCTGTTGCACTCTGGATATACCAGGGGCATTCATTCATTCATTCATTCATTCATTCCCATACTCTTAGCTGCTGAAAGTACAAAGATAATGAAACTCTAGCTCCACCCTGGAGCAGCTTGTATCAAGGAGAGGAGTGTGAGCTGTAAACGTTGCAATGCAGGGTAGTCAGTGCTACCAGCATGCTTCGGATTGGGGTGGGGCTCCTCGCCCAGGGAGGGACGGAGAAGGTCTCAGCCAGGCCTGAACAGAAACTGGGGGTGTGTGAGGGGTTAATGCAGTTCAGTCAGTCTAGTGTCTTGAGTCAAACAGGAAAGCTTGAGTTCACATCCCTGCCTTCTCCGTGGGAACAGGACAGTCTGCAGGGTCGAAACACACCCCTGAGCCTCCATGGGCCACAAGTGTGGGTGGGCCTGGGGTGCCGAGGGGAGATGGGAGTGAGGGCACCACCAGCAGCCCCTGCCCCCAGATTGCTGACCGGAGATTGTGTTCTCAGCTTCTTCTACTGATGAGGGTTCTCACTGACTGGTTGGTTGGCTCCACAGCCCAGCACCCCCCGGCTCAGGACTATCCCCCCTGACAGACACTCCCACATCTCACTTCTACCCCAGAATTGTGTCCTTTTGAACATACTTGCAGTTGAGCCAGAAAGGACTAGGAGCAAACCCCTGTCCATCCAATCAATGCTTCAACTCCATGCCTCAGCCATTCTACTCACGCCCACAGCAGGGCCCACCTTTGATCCTCCTTCATGAAAAACTGTTTATTATTTCAGGCTCAGGCCCACATGCCCCACCCTGAGTCACCCTGTTACTGACGGTTAATAATTATGCAGGAATGTTGGGCCTCACTAATAATCATTAATGGGCCGATGAATGACTATTTTCCATCAATCCCATTAGCAGTGCTTCGCTGTAAAGAAAATACTCGGTGCTGGTAAGAAGGCCATGAGATGAGCAGCTGCAGCACTGTCCTCGGTGACGGAAACCGGAGGTTCTTCCTGGAAAGCCACGTGACAGCAGGCAGTCGAAGCTCTTCAGATGCTAACTCATTGACCCAGAACTTTGTCTAGAAGTTTATTCTCAGGAAACGATTAGGGATTTAGACAAGTGGGTGCACTGGCTGCCATGAATGAGCACACACCATGTGCCATACACTAAATACACAAATCTTGTCCCGTACCGACAAGAGTGTTCACCAAAACGTTGTTGTTTTTTTTTTTTAATTGACGAGAGCGAGATTGTTTTCTGTTTCATTTGTTCTTGCATTCATTGGTTGATTTTTGTATGTGCCCTGACTGGGGCTCGAACCCACAACCTTGGTGTATCAGGATGACACTCTAGCCAACTGAGCTACCCGGCTAGGGCACCAAAACATTGCTGTTAATGGCAAAAAAAAAAAAAATTAGAAACAAGCTACATTACAATAACAGAGAATACTTAAAACAAATTAGGCTTTAAGTGCCATGAGAAATACTCATATCTACAGTATGATTCTAACTTAAAAGTATATCAAATATACATGCATTGAAAGAAGTAAAGGGAAATAAATCAGAATACTATTAGGTAGAATGGGAACTTTCATTTTTTAGGCTCTTTGCACTTCCCTATGTTTCTCCAACTGGCGCACATCTCCCTTTTTATAGAAATCAAGGGGTGTGCATCCACATACACGTGACTTCCCCCGGGGGGATGGGGAGCCTCTCATCTCGTCCTTCCATCAGACAGTCGTCTCCTGCTCAGTCCTGGTGAGTCACCCACCTTGTCTGAGGTTGTCATTTTCTCTTTGCAGAACGAACACGGTGATCCTGGTCTTCCCATCCCAGAGGGTTGCTGTGTGCTGCAGCTACCTGTGGCTCACAAACCCCAGGTGAAGGGTAATGACTGTTATTACTAACCAATTAATGCTCTCCGGGAGAGGTGAGTCATGGGGATTGCGACATCACCAGCGAGACTCACAGAAGTAAAGAATGGTCTCCGGGGACAGTGTTTCA
The DNA here is from genome assembly GCA_007922815.1 of Macrotus californicus. Classification (NCBI taxonomy): domain Eukaryota; kingdom Metazoa; phylum Chordata; class Mammalia; order Chiroptera; family Phyllostomidae; genus Macrotus; species Macrotus californicus. Next base: position 158,015 of record VMDR010000078.1, on the reverse strand, counting down.
TGTGAAGGCTCCTTTGCCCAGAAAGCTTCCTCCTATGTAAGGTTTCCAAGAGGAACTAGAAGGTGGAGTTACAGATCCATCAGTGATTACGGGGTACCGAACCACTCGAAAGCTCGGGAGCACGCCACCAAGCATTTGTTTCTCATTCGTACATTGCAGATCATCTCAGGCTTGGCTGATCTTGGCTGGGATCAGCCAGGTTGAGTTCCAGGTTTCAGTTTGGGTCCAGGTCTGTTTCACATGCCTCGTCCTCCAGGGGCGAGCAAGCCCGCTGGGGCATGCTCTTCCCTCAGCGATGGCAGAGGCACAAAAGGGCACACCCAATCACACGAGCCCATTGCAAACCACAGTATGTGTCACGTCTGCTAACATCCCCTGCCAAGCCCAAAGTCAAAGGGCAGGGCAGCGGTCCCCTCCCAAGCCTGTGGGAGGACCCGCAAAGTCACATGGCAAAGGGTGTGGGTGCAGAAAGGGTGAAGAATTGAGGCCAGGAGCAGCAGAGAAGGTTGGGACGTAACTGGAGCTGCGAAGCTGTTTAACTATCTGACTGTCCGTCCAGACTGGGGGAAAAAAGGGCGAGGGGTGAAGAGAAGCTCAGGCTGAGAAGCACCTTTTCTATATTCCTTTATGCACAGAGCCAGCAAACACTCATCGGAGGCTGGGCTTGGGACTCGGTGAGGCTCTGAGCTGGGACTCGATACAGGTGACAACGAAGGCAGGACTCCATTCGCTCCAGCTGCTTTCCGAATAGACTTTATTTCCAAACCTGCAGCCGGGAGCTGTCGTTCCAATGCACTGTGATCTGCAGCATTCTTGCCTCTTGTGTTGCCATGGTTTTAAAAGGTTGTGTGTATTTTTATCATCTCGAGACCATATCCCAAGCACTTCTCTCAGGGGTAAACATCTTTATGAGCGCCGTTCTCCCTGGGAAGATCCAAGGAGCGTGTGCCCAGACTGCACGGTAGGGATGCATAGGATGGTGGGGTCTGTCACCTGGAATGGCAGGTCCACCTGCTGGGACAGTCCCTGCGGGAGTGGGGGAGCTTCTACACAGGCAGGGCCAACTGAGGAGATGCTCCGCAGAGGCATGGAGAGCTGTGGAGGCGGAGCCCAGGGGCGGGGGCCAGGAGGCAGCCGGTCACTCATGTGACGAAGGCTGTGGCTTTCGGTTATGTGACAAAGGCGTGAGGAAGCATTGGCTGCAAGAAAGCAAGAAGAATCGGATGATGGATGAATGGGCAGGACAGAGCTCAGCAGGCCCAAGTCCCTGACCTAACAGTGTTCCCTATACGCTTTTCTGTGCCAGAGTCCAAGTTTCTCTATTTTTTTAAAGATTTTATTTATTTATTTTTAGAGAGAGGAAGGGAGGGAGAAAGAGAGGGAGAGAAACAGCAATGTGTGGTTGCCTCCCATGCACCCCTCACTGGGGACCTGGCCTGCAACCCAGGCATGTGCCCTGACTGGGAATAGAACCGGTGACCCTTTGGTTCGCAGGCTGGTGCTCAATCCACTGAGCCACACCAGCCAGGGTCAGAGTCAAAGTCTTCACAGGGATGGACAGGCCAGGCTGGAGAGGTGAAGAGGCCCAAAGCAGCCTGCAACCCTGCGCTCTGGAGACCAGTACAGACCAAGACCTCACACCAGCCGGAGAGTCTGGGTTAAGATAATTCACTTTCATTGGAACCAGATGATTCGGCCCAACTACAAAACAGGAGTCTCTTCTTCCTTCTAAAAAGAAACAAATATGTGAGAAAACAGTACCTAGTGTGGCATTCGGCCGGCTCGTGGCAGAACCAACATAGACGTCCCTGTGTGGTGTGCACCGGTCTCGGGAAAGCTCACTGTAACTATCAAAGGTCAAGGGTTGAGCGCCAGCCGAGGCGATAGAAAAATCATCAGACACTCCGCATGACATCTGACCAGCACTCCGCAAAACCAGCAAGGTTATCAGAGACAAGGAAAACCAGAGCAACTGCCGGAGCCGAGTGGAGGCCGAGGAGACGTGAGGGCTACGTGTAGAGTATTCTGGATGGGATCCTGGAACGCAAGAAGACATTAGGGAAAAATGAAGGCAATCCAGATAGACTGTGGACTCTGATGAATAATAATGTATCGATATTAGCTCACTAACTGTACCAAAGGCACCATGCTCGTACAAGATGTTCCTATGAAGGGAAACCGGGTATGGAATACCTTGGTCCCCTCTGCACTCTCCATTTAATTTTTCTGCAAATCAAAAACCGTTCTGAAAAAAAAAAGTCTATTTAAAGAAAAATCAAGTCAAGGGAAGAGAATGCAGACTTGGAGGCCAGGCTGCCTGGGGTCCTCCTCGCCGCAGGCAAGCTGCGTAGCCCTTCTGTGCCTCGGTTTCCCTGCTATGAAATGGGAGTCACCAGAGTTTCTCTTAGCCCCGTGGGGATAAATGAGTTAGAACTTGTCAAACTCCGGGTGAGTGCCTGGGGCCACATCAGGGCTACAAATACTTACATAAACAAGCCTAGAGCTGCAGGGGTCCACCCCAAATATTCTGTAAAACAGGAGGAAATGCATATGATCCACTGTCCCAGAAACCCCGAGGCCCCGCCCCTCCCTCCAGCTGGGCCTGCCTTCGGCTCTCCCTGCTCTTCCTCCCAAGGGTTTCCCCTTCTCTCCAGGTCCAGACGGCACGACCAGCCTGGAAAGCTCCTGCACAGGCAAATTCGCTGCCTCGGGCCTGGCCTAGCTTCCCTCTTCCCCAGGAGCTTCTGACTCAGTTGGGATCCAGCAACCCCCTCCCCCCCAGACACCTCCAGCCCTACCACGCATCCCCGACACGTGGCCCAGCCTCCCCGTCAGCACCCCCATCTCCCCAGCTCCCTCTCCTGCCTGCGCTGATGCCATCTCAGGATGCCGGGAAACGCGTGGGTTCCCTATTGCTCAGGAAGAGGTCTCCCCTAAGAACAACCCTGAACTTGGTCCAGGTGGTAGAAAAGCTTGACACAAGTCATCTTCCTGTGAGCCTCTGCAAAAGAGCCCGGGGCCCAAGCAGAATCGGAAGCACACCTCTGCTGTTTCCTCCAGGGAAGACCTTGAACTCCTGGAGCTGTTTCCTGCTCCCACTGGTGATCACACTCCATCTCGGGCCATGAGGTAGAATGGAGCCAACAACAGCAACCGAAAATCTAATGTGACAGGGTGAGGCTGAATGTCCCAATACTATTCCCCCAGTGGGTTTCCTCACTTTCTTCTAAGAGGCCTATTGCTTGTCAAAAAACCCTGAGACCCTATAAAGAGGGTCGTTCAAAGGACCCTTATTTTGCAGGTGAAGAAAGCAAGTGCTTCTGGGAGACCAAAGAGAAAAAGAGACTCAGGCGTGTTTCCTGTTTGGAGAAGGGCTTGCAGTTCCTCACCCACAGGCTGTCTGGGCTTAGAATGTTTTCTTTGCTTTCTATCACGCCAGTACTTGGCAATGACCTACATAGACCACATGCCTAATAATGACTTGAGCTTTATTAACACCCAACATTCAAGGCCCCTGGGGATCTGGCAAAGAGTAATGTTTACTAAATCATGTGCTTGTTGTAAACAAGCCTCATGCCTCTGGGGTAGCCTTTGAAGAAAAGAAGGTTCTGGCTGGGAGCTTCTGGCCCAGCAGTCAGGTGTCTGACTATTTTTTTCCATATTTTTATATGGAAATCTCTAAGGCTGAGGATCACCTGAGTAGGGTTGGTATTTAAGACGTTTAACAACTAGTATGGCTGAGATATCAACCAATCGGAATGGCTGTTGGTCAGGGTACATAGCACAGGGGCCCTATCTCCCTACTGCCTTCCCTGCTTGGCCAGTCATTGCCCTGAAGTTGAAGGTGAAAGGCAAGGTCCAGGGAGTTCCAGGGAAGGGGTCAGGTGGTTAGAGTGGTGGACAATGGCTGTCCTAAGTGATAGGGAAATAGTTTGTTATTTAAGCAGCTGACTAGATACACACATATTCTGTTTCTGGAAAGTGCAGATCCAAACCATGTAGCTGACCCTGACTTGTTCCTAAGCATACGTGATGATTAACCATGGCAGACCAGGGAACAGAGGTGTTTGATTTCCAGAGCCCGAGGATTTCATTTTACTGCATCCCACCTCTGCTCTGGTCCCCTGGAGCTGGAGGTGGAACTGGAGGTGGGTCGGGTGAGTGGGTACCTGAAACACACAGGTATAGGGAGAACAATAGAGAAGGTGCATGTTACGAATGATAGCATGAGATCGTCCGAGCAGGGCAAACCCAAGAAGGTCCCAGAGTCCAAGGAGTGGTGTGGAATTAGACCGGAGAGACAGGAAAACACAGGGCACATGCTGGCAAGATCCCAGAACAAGAGGGCTGAGAGGACCTGAGCACAGCAAAGCAAGAGAGTGTAAAGCCATCACCTCAAATGCGCCACCATTCTCGCCAGGGGAAGCTTGGTTGTGATTAAAAGTGAAGGGAAGGGGTGGAGCTACTCATTAGCCGCAGCATTTAAAGCTCCTGGTGCAAAGACTCTCCCCAGTGTTAGCAGCTCCCAAAGCAAGTTCTTTCTAGAAAAGTCGTCCCACAGGCCAAAGCTGGTATGTCAGAAGGACCCTCCTTCTTTCAAGGCTGCTTTCCACCGGGAAAACGCATGATTGGGATGAGTGGTCGTTTCCATCACAGAGTCCAAGTTCTCTAGGACTTCGGCCATCTCTGAGCGGAGTAGCTTTACACATTTCTACCAGTACAGTGATTCTAGCGGCTGTTTGGAAGTGGGCTCGGAGGCCGCCAGCAGGCGCAGGAGTCAAGTTGCTCTCCAAACCTGTGAGCCCTTTCTTCCACTCCTCTGAGTGAATGCCAGACATCCTCCTGCTGTCATTTATGGAGAACTAATCGCTTCTTACCCGTAGCTTATTAAGCGCATCATTAAGAATGACTGGATTTGGAATTTGTGAACCAAAATGGGCGTGTGACCAGAATACATTTACTCAGTGTTCTGCCCCAAATTCTGTCATCCACACAACCGGTGGCAACTGGGAGAGCTCCTGCTGTACCTGCACAGCCAGGGGAGGCCAGAAGGCCCGCACGCTCAGAGGGAAAGTAAGTGTGTTATCTCTTCCCTCAGTTGCTGCTGCCGTGTTATCCCTGGGCTTGGCTGCAGATTACCTGACCTTCTCTGCGGCGGCTAGGATTCTGTATTTACCCGTCACTACCGGGCCCTGTCACTCTCTAGTAACGAGACTGGAAGACAGGCACACTCGTGGTTCCTGTCTAGGGCTCCTCAAAGCCTCTATTGCAAAAGCAAATGTTGACACAATGCCACCCTCTCCCCCTCCACCAAAAAACAAGCTGCTTGTCTCTGGACACGTTGTCATTGTAAACAAGTCTCACCGTTTTTCCCACTGGAAAGCGTAAAGGGTAGAATAGATGCCAGTGAGGTCTTCATCCCACTAAGTGAGCAATGTAAGAAAAGCTTGAGGGTGATGGCTCTTCTCAGGGAATGTTTTTTAATGCAATTTTATTTTTAATACGTTATAAATTCCAATGATTCAAAAGTTAAAATAAGATCAAAAGGTATAATTGAGAAGTTTCTCTCCCACTTGCTACCTCAGTCTGTTAGACACCCCTCAAGTCACCACTCCCTTAGTTCCCCGGATAGCAGATACGCAAATGGAGGTATTCATCGTTTCCTTTCAAAGAGGGGCTTTAACACTTTCACCAAGGCACAGAGATCCCCTGACCTCACATTAGGAAGTAAAGTTAAATACGATAAATTCGGAAGTGACCCCAGAAGTCTGATATTGCACCTGAAGTTCATCTTCCTGTGACCAGCAGCAGCAGTGAGGTTTTTCTTACCTGCCTGGCTTGGGGGGGGAAATGGAATGGAGAGTTTTTTCCTGACTTTCTGGTCCTGCCTGTATACTCCTCTGCTACCTGCCATGTCCGCACCCTCACAGAGGCCTCTGGTGAAGGTCCTCACCTCCAACAGACACACCTGTCTGGGGAGACACCCCATCAGTGCCCCTGGGGATGGGTAAGTGGATTCTCATGTCCACTGACCATCAGGTCGGCTGACTGATTCAAGTCAAGGTTTTTTCCAACTGGAAACAGTCTTTCAAAATGGGTCTGATGGGGAGACGGATACTGGAGGACGTCCCAAAGGTACAAGAGGCAACACGTGTATGGAGTGCTTGTCACGTGCCAGGTACATGTCTGGTGCCGTGTGCACAGGACACAGGTCCTGCCCTCACAGCCTCATGAGGAGCGTTAGAGCACCTCCTGATGAGAGCCTTGAGGGAGGGCCCCTAACCAGGGTGCGGAGCTCAGAAAAGGCTTCGTGTGGGAGGAGGCCTCAGCAAAGCCGAGACAAGAGGGGCAAGTAGGACTCAGCTGGGAAGTGAGAGGGGGTCTGAGTCATCAAGTGCAAAGGCCTCAGGGTGAGCAAGCCAGGTCTCCTTCTTCCTCCCCTGTGACTTCCTTTCCAAGTGGGACCTCGCGGAGAGGATTCTGGCAGCCAAAGGAAGGACTGTAATGGAGGTGCAGGAGCGGTAGGAGCTGGAGGGGCTTGGAAGCAGGCGCAGAGGTGCAAGCTCGCATATCATGGCCCCTGGGTATGGGCTCTGTGCAGGGCAGGTGGGAACAGGGAAGAGGCCAGAAATTAAATGCCTTCTCCTCCAGGACCAACAAGTTTATTCCAGGCACCATTTCACATGTTGCTTTGGAAACCTCAGAAAATGTCATGGCAATGGGAGCTTCAAGGGAAAGGCCTCAAAATGTCAATGAGTCAGAGGTGAATCAGTCAGGCCCCCAACAGGAAACAGATGGCACACTCGTACCAGGATGACCCGGGAGGAACCACTTACAGACGTGGGAGTGGGTGGGGGCATGACAACAGTGTGGTAGCTGGGGCCTTACCGCCCCTGGGCCCCAAGGAAAGAGACCAGGGGCCGCTGCTGGAGCCTCAGAAATGCAAGAAAGAATGCCCTGTTAGGCCCCGGGGTCTTGAGAAGATCAGTGACCCTCAGCAGAGGTGACCTCGCAGAGAGGGAGCCAGGGGAATAAGTCCTCTGACCACACTGTCCTTTCTTCCGCCAGCCCTCTCAGGTAGAGACGCCCAGCCGTAGCAGAGCGCACAGGTGTAGGTGAGCCTCCAGGTGCAGAGCAGGCTCAGGGGGCTGGAGAAGCACAGGAGGCAGAAGGAAACCCGCCAGGTCCTCACTGTGACTCGGGGTGGTCGGGGACCTGCCTAGTGTTCTTTTCCTCTTTATGCTTTTCTCTAATTTTCTAATATTCTCAGAACGAGCACGTGTGACGCCTGGGATTGAAGAAAACATGATTTTCAATTTCAAAAGGCAAACCCACAAATCACATCGACAACAAAACAACAAGGGACGCGTCCCAAGGAGGCCCCCTGAACCGAACAAACGCCTTCATCAATTACAGCGTCCAGGGAGGCCTCACAAAAACCTCGGCCCCCCTCTGAAGACCGAGCTGACCCTTTCCCACAGGACACTGGCCACAGACAGAGCATGCAACTGGAATTCTCAACTGAGTTCTTAGAAAGAGGAGTCAGGGTCCCCCCCCCACCCCCTAGGACAGTGTTGCCCAACAGCCTCCTGTTTCTCAGAAGTGAACCTTATGGGGAGGGTGGAGTCACAGAGGAAGACACTCGGCATTCCAGTGACACACATTCAAGTCCCAGCTCAGCCACTACATCATGGGGGCGCCTCCAGCAAGTCATTTAGAGGCTCTGAGTCACTGTATTCAAGTGACCGTAAGTGTTGCTGCCTATCCTTCCTTCCTGAGGTCACTATGAGGGTCCATGGCCATGTCAGCTGTTAGACTCCAGCACATGTTACTTGTAAATGAAGAAGAACGTGTACAGCACCTCTTGACCCTCCAGCCACAGCCCTGGAGAGAAGCCAAGGGCGCTGGAGCCCATGGGACCTCCCGCTGGCTGGAAAGCACAGAGCATGTCTTCCCCCTCAAACTTCATGATCTGACCTCCAGCTCCCGTCCTCGGTGCTGGGAGAGTGTGGGTGGTGGGGGCAGGAAAAGGTATAAAAGTGGAGCACCCGTCCTTCCTGTAGGATGGAGTATGGCTAAGACTGTGGATTATGGGGTTGTCCTGAGACGGTCCGAAGCCCATCTCCTCTGCTTCCCGTCAAGGCAACTTTCTTAATCTCCCAGAGCCTCCCCTTCTCCGATGTCAGAGTTCACTGACATTGTCAAATTCATTTTAACATTGTCAAATTCATTTTAACATGGTTCAAATTCATTTTAACATGAATTTGTTAACAGATCCATTTCAACAAATTCATTAAACATTGGCACGAACTAAGAACTCAGCTGTTGGACGTGGAACTTCTCTTCAAGGTGGTGTATGTGCTAAGAGTAACTCTTTGAACAGTCAAACATCGAGGCTTTATTAACGCAGGATTTTTATTAACCATCAGTCAGGGATCGCCTTAACAACGCTGCTTCGGAAGCTTCCCCAGAAGCCAATGGCTATCGGCAGTGAGCGTTTATTCCCATGTTTGTGGGCCAGCAAGTGGACTACAGTGTGTTTGATGTGGCCCAGGCTCAGGCAGGTGGCTCTGTTTCACACTATGGGTTGGTTGGGACTGACTCTACAGTGATTATCCAGGCCAGGCTGTCCCCGTGGTTGATGCAGAAGGGCACAAAAGCCCAAACCAAACCAGTTCTCTGCTCACTTCACAGCCACTGACATTCCATTGGCCAAAATGGGTTGCCTGGCCAAGCCCTACATCAGTGGGCGGGGCAGTGTACCATGCCCACAGTGAGTGATAAATGCCACAGAGAACTGGTAAAGCGTGTAGATGTACAGCTCTCTCCTTCAGGGGAGTGGAGACCTGAGGCTGATAATCCAATTTACTGCAACCCTCCAACCCTCCAAAGCCACCCAGGAGCTGGATCTTTGGCTTGACATGAAAACAAGGGTGGCACTCTGGATCGTCACCCACTGAATTGTGGCTGGGTCATCTGCTGTGTCCCAGGCACTGTGCTAAGAACAGGGGATACAGAGGGAAGTAAAAGCAAATGTCATACAGAACTTAGAACTGGGGGACCAAATAACCACACAGAAGGGACTGGCTGAACACGTTGTAGTAGATTTATGTACTGAAGTTCTATGCAGCAATGAGATGGAATTAGAATCACTTGTATATACTGATATGGAGTGACCTCCGGGATAAAGGTGAAGTGAACAAAAAGGGTAGAATAGTGGATCTAGCACATCGCCTTTTGCTAAGAATGGGAGGAATGTGAATATACGCATACTGAGCTGCTTGTTGGAATTGCTATTATGAAATTCCTATAGGCATATCGTAGACTAAAATAATCACATTACTTTTATTAGGAATATTTGGTATAAGAGAAAAAAGAAACAGGCATGATATTTAAAAAGTCAAGTAAAAACCTGTAATTTGAAATTTGAATAGGAAATAATAGAAAATATTATAATTTTTTTCCCTTAAAATTTTTTGGTTGTATCTCAGGCAGTGACAAAAACCTCTAGTGCCCAGATTTTGGCCTCTAAATACCATTTCCCAATATAAGAATGGAGCAACTGAGAGAAATAACTGATTCCTGTGGAGGGGAGGGGAGGAAACGCCCAGGATGAGCCTGGGCCATCTGATGCCAGAAAAACCCTCAGGCTGTGAATCACTGAAGAGCTCAGGGGGTCCTGTCCAAGGGCCCCAGCGATCACCCTGAAGGAGTTCCACGGGCAGAAGATGTGAAAAATTTAGCAACAAAAAGAATAATGGAGCAGTGGATTGAAACATATCAAATGTAAAAAAAAATTCATGAAATCAAAATGGTATTTTTTAAAAAAAGGAAAAGATCATGGGTCCCCACCAGAAGTTATAAGGCTTCAACTCATTACTTCAAAAATTGCCAAGTAAAGAGAACATACCAACATTCATTCTGCCTTTCCTGTCTGTGTAAGTACTTCGTCGGGGTAACTAAATGGCTGCTGAGAAAATTTCTGCTTTGTGCAAGAATTGGCACCATTAAATGTGGGAGGTACGACAGAATTCCATTTGTGGCCCTTAATGAAATAATAGATTTAGGAAACAATCATGTTTGGATGCTGAAAATCTTAGTGGGAATGGCTGACGTGCCCTGGGCTCACTGATCTACCCCTGCAGGTGGGATGGATACTCAGACACCTGTGCTTCCTGAGCTGGTACAAGTTCAAATACACCACATCAACTCTGACAGTCTTGCCTTAAAAAAACAAAATCCATCCTGAACCTAATCAAGCCTCTGGCTCTCTTACCAGTTTACAGGAAATTTGGGGGACTGAGGAACAACTCAAGCAACACCATAAAAAAGCATTTAGTCCCACACAGAATGTGGGACATTCTACAAGATGACTAGTGTCTTCAACAAATCAATGACATAGAAAAGAGTGGGAACTGTTAAAAAATCAAAAGAGGCCTTGAAGATAAGGACCATCAAAAGAAATGTGTGAGCCTTGTTGGAATCCTGATTTGAACACAATAGCCCTAAAGGGACATCTTGAAGAGAAGTAACCTAATATTAGGGATAACTTAGTTTTGCTGGATGATGGCATGGTGGTTATATTCCTAGAAAGTCCTCATCAATCACAAATGAACCCTGAAGTATTTATGGTCGAAATGACGTGGCATCTGGGATTCACAGGGTCAGGCAGTACCAGGGGGCAGAGTGCAAATGGTCGGAGCCTGAGCCTTCACCACACTTTGCTGTCTATACTGTGTGTTTTTGAAATTTTGCACAATACAACTTTTTACTACAGGCCCCACTATACAGATTGTGCTAGGTCCTGGATCAGACAGACACCTTTGGAGAGGTCTCAGCAGTGTCAGGCTTACCAGGGCTTTCGTGCGTGGCTGGGGCAGGCTGTTCCACGCAGCTTTGACCTGCCTCCCTTCCAGAGTGAGCCACGAGTCTCTCCAACCTGTGGCACAGATGACAGCTGGAGCCTGCACAGCACACCCCCCACCCTGCCGCGAGGAGCCCACCAGTGCAGGGGAGTCAGTGCCCCATGGACCAGAGCCCAGGTGCCTTGTTTGAAAGCTGCATAAACTGAGGCTGTGCAAAGGGAAGGGGGACACCTTCGTGACAGCTGGCTGGATGAGGGATGCTATCTCAGTGCTTTCCATGGTACCCAACGGAGGGCTTTGTCCCCAGAAGACCCTCCAAAAGGATGATCTGCATGATTACATATTTAAATGCCCGAGTCAAAACAATTCAGATGAAAACAACATAATTAACAATAGAAGGTTCTAAAAATAGGCCCATTTTGTTTCCTGTGACTGATTTTAAGATTCCAAATACAATTTGAGAAATGAGTAACTATAAAGAAGGATAGTCTCTCGTCCCACAGCTAACGCCTGCACATAGGTGGGAAACACCAAGCCCACCGCCTCTCAGCGCTGCCTTCAACACAGTGACCCGGGAGCCCGTGTGCACAGATGGGTGTGCACACAGGTGTGCGCCCTCCACGGTGTTACAGATAAAAATAGCTCAAGCGCCAGGAAGAGCAATCTGCTTCAACTCTAGGGATTTGAAAGGAACACTTGTAGCCAAGAACAGAATCTCAGTTTTGAAGATAGTTGGCGTTTGCCCCCAACCGCAGATATTTAAGGTATTAACATAAGTGAAATAACACACAGGGGCAACTCCTCAGGCCCTCCTCCTTGTGGTCAGGAGAATCCGTTCCTTCTCCCCTTCTGTTTTTCCCCCTCTCTCTCCTGGGACTTTCAGAGAGCTGTGATAGAATCTGTAGGGGTTGCCATGGTTTAAAAAAATAAGCTACTTGGCTATCAGGTAAAAATACGCAAAAGATATCCTCTTTTTTGTGCAAAGTGCAAGGTAGGAAATATATATATATATATATATATATTTTTTTTTTTTTTGGTTAGGAAACTGTCAAGAAGAAGGCTAGTTGGGTGATGAAGATTCTAACCACGTGGGTAACCTGTTCAGCCAGGACCAGATGGTTCGGAAGGCTACCAGCCAATGAGATCAGAAGCATTCTCTATCTAGGTCAGCGACGCCTCCAGCCTGGGTCACATACCAGAGAGTTGTTGGGCCAGATGTGTGTTCAGGGGCTGATGGGAATGGCAGGATGTTCTGAGCCATGGACATAAACTTGGGTCTGTTTTGGCTCCTGTTGGAGCTGCCTTTGGTCCTGAGTCCTCAGGAGGAGTTGTCGGGAGAAAGAACCTTTCTGTACAGGATAGTGTGGGTGTTTCCCAGAAGATTACAGAATGTCACTGGCTTTCTGGGACTTTCAAGAAAACTTAGATTCTAGTATAAACTAGAATATAGGAGTCCTCTCATACAAGGTAGATAAGAGTGGAAATCATGACAAATTTTCTACAGATGAATCTGACCACATATATTTAAAAAACCCTAAGAGTTTGCACGGCATTTGCTCAGCATCGTACTTCTAAGAGTTTATTTTAAGAAAACAATCAAGGATGTGCCTAAGATCATCATGATAATATTTTTTTCAAAAATGGAGCAACGAACTAATCTCACTGCCCAACAATAGTGGGTTTTTTAAATGATGGCGCCATGGAGCATCTTATGACGTGGAGGACAACAGTCCAGATATGTATTTACCGATGTAGAAAATCCATGACGTGTTGTTAAGTGGCAAAAAGCTGGGTATAAAATAGTCCGACCCCATTTTTTCTTTTCAAAAGCCATGTATCCATACATGCACATACATATAACCATACATGTATGTGTCCTTAGAAAAATATGTGGACAGTTAGTCACCGTTCTCTGTGGGTAAGAGAATAACAGATCATTTTTCTTTCCTTTTCATTATCTCTATTTTCTAAACTTTTAAATAATAAACGAGCATTTACTTTTATGGGGATTTTTTTGGTTGAAAAGTTATTTTAAAACAGAAATTAAGAGCTTTCCTGAGGGATTCTATGTTGTGGCCAGGAGGCAGGGCGGTGGAGGAGAGAGGTCCGTCCTCTTCCACAGCAACTGTGTTTGTAGAAAGTCAGCCCCACCCTCACGGGGAAAGAGCCTGCCTTGGAGGCTTGGAGAAGCAGCCCCTGTGCTCCCCCCACAGTGATGGATGCAGAGACCCCTGTGCTCTGCTCAGCTCCCAGGTTGCACCCAGTCATCTCCCTAAGGAGAAGGACCCTCCTGCTGGAGTGGGGGATGGAGGGAGCCGTTCCCAGGCCACCAGCTTTTTTCTCAATAGTGACTACTCTTGGCTTACTCCTCATCCTCAACAACTTAAACACTAAATGTCCTAATGCCTAGGAGAGTTCTTTGAAAATATGAGAGGAAGCCATAGAAGCATGGAGAGAGAACAGAAGCAGCCAAAGGCAGTTTGTCTGTTGCCTTCTTGCTTTCCAGTGTTCTCCCCTTGCAACTGCCTCCACCTCAGAGGGGTGCCTCTGGGTTGATGCTGCTATTGTCTCCAGCCCTCTGAGGTCTGCTGTAGGCATGGCCTCCCACCATCCCAGCACACTCATGTCCTCAACAAAAGAGGTACAGCAGTCACCCCTAGCATGAACCTGCTCCTGATTGCTAACATCAGCTCAAACAGCGAGCAAGTGAAACCAGGAGCCCAGCCTATGGCTGCGAGCCTCTTGGGAAAAAGGAAGGTTGGGGTGATGTGTGCAGTTTACCAAGTGACAGGCCCCCGGGCCCCTACCCGCACCCTTTGGTGGTAGGAAGACCTGTGTGTTTAGAGGTGACTATGCCTGGTGCTGAGAGACTCTTAGTCAACCAACACAGCATCCCCAGGCCAGACTCTACTTACCCTCTTGGTGCTGGAGAGGAAGGGGCTTTGGGACCACATAAGGCTGACTCCAAAGATTTTGGAGGCCAATGGAGCTGCTTTGGTTAAGTGACCTAACCTCTTGGAATTTTAGTACCTTTGTGTGTAAAAGTGGAGATAACCCAGACCCAGGGAGGATGTACGGATTAAATGGGATGGTTGGGCCAGAGGGCCTAGAAGAATCTCATGTAGAAGGTTGGAGGTCCCTGTGCTGAAAAGGAACGCCCTGCATCCTGTCTTCTGACCTAGCTCCCAGATGGCGAGGCTGGCTGGTCATCTCCCTGGTATCAGCCTCTCCCCTCTCAGCTGGGCAACAGCTCCCAGGAATCAAGTTCCCATTTCCCAGCCGCTCTTGCAGCGAGGTGTGGTCATGAGAAAATGTCCTGGCCAGTGAGAAGTGGGAGTGTCATGTACAGTGTTCTGATTTTGGAAAGAGTGGGCCTCTTCACTCCTTCCTCTTTCTCCTGGGCCAGACATGACGGCTGAAGGTGAAATAGTCAAATAATCACATTGGTTGGTGAGCTGAGGATGGCAGAGTGAGAAGATGGGACCCTGGATGTCTGAAAACTCACAAAGACACACACCGGCCAGGGCTCCAGAGCTCTGGGTTCATTCACACGAGGGGGAGATACATTTCTGTGTTATGTAAGCCACTATTGTGGATTTCCACCCATGGGTGGACTGACCTAATGTTAACTTAGACATCACTTTGTGGTTTTTTGCTCTCACCCTCAGTGAAAACAATGATTAGCAATTTACCACCCTAATAATAGCCATTCACGTGGGTGAAATCTCGCCTCCTCCCATTCACATCTTATGTCACACTGGCCCCCATCAATCTGCCTCCCTGTTGTCTTTAGCAAGCAGGTGAGACTGCCCACCCTTGAAGGATTTCCCAGCTGATTCAAGAAACAGGACTCTTCTGTGGGTGCCCACAAGGAGACCCCTGAGTCACCAAATCTATTTGAACATCAAAGAAAAATTATGTTTATAAGAGAGGAAGTAAACACACCCCTAAACAGAAGATTTATTTTAGTCTCCCATTTCCTGTTTCTCTGTTTATTTTATGATAAGGGACCCTGATCTGATAAAAGAAGCTTGTCCTGAACTAATTTTCTTTTCTAAAGATTTTGGTTTCTGACAATGTTTTTGTACCAAAAAAAAAAAAAAAAAGAGAGAGAGAAAGAAAAAGGAGAAAAATTATTTTCTTGGCTGTGATTTGAGGTGGCTCCTTCCCTTGCTAGAAAGAATCACTTGGTTTGTTTTGATGGTTGCTACTGTTACTCAGCTGGTTTATTGAGGTTATGTGTGTCTGGTAAAATATAGGTAATCATAACATTTACCATTTGAACCATTTTTAAATGTATAGTTTACTGGCATTAAGTACATTCACACTGTTTTACAGCCGTCACCCGTGTCTACCGCCGCAGCCTCCTCATTTCCCCAACTGAACTCTGTACCCAATAAATAGTGATTTGCCCTTCTTCCCTCCCCTCAGCCTTTGGCAACCCCCATTCCACATTCTGTCTCTATTGGTGTGACCACTTTAGGAATCTCATATAAGTGGAACCATAAATATTTGTATTTTTCTGCCGGGCTTATTCCACTTAGCATATCTTTAAGGTTCATTCAGTGTAGCATTGATCAGAATTTCATTCCTTTTTAAGGAATTCATATATATATATATATATATATATATATATATGACTTTTTGTTTATCCACTCATCAGTGATGGCTACTACTACTTGGGTTGCTTCCATCTGTCAGCTATGGTCAATAATGCTGCTCTGAACACGGCAGTCCAGAGATCTGTTTGTGTCCCCGTTCTCAGTCCTTTTGGGTATATTCCCAGGAGTGGAATGGCTGGGTCCTATGTTTAATTTCTGGGGGAACTGTCATACTGTCAAAGATTATTTCGAGTCAGAGCGTGAGGGTGTAGTTTTCCAGTAATGGATTAAAACAATGGTCCCAAAACCAGATTATGCTTCAGAATTACCTGTGAACTCTTAAATGCAATTCCGGAGGGCCCCACTCTTCCAGACTATTACATCATCTAGGAGAGAGGCCAGGGATCTGGAATGTAACAGGCTTCCCATGCCACTCGTCTGTGGAGCGGCCTTTGGGGCCGTGAGGGTCGGGGGGAGGGCTCTACCGCCCAGGTAGTGCCTACTACACACTGCAGAAGGGAGGCGAGCCTCATTACACACTGAGTCCCACTCTGCCTAGACCTTTCTTACAAGCTTCCCGTAAGAAAGTGAAGGAGTACGGAAATCCATCTCTGCGGCCTCCCGCAGGAACCGGCCTAATAGCTCTCAGTGCTCAGGACCCACGGCCGTTCCGTGGCCTGGCTCTCGTCCACCACTCAGGGGCGGGCAGAGACACCTACTCAGGGAGCTTTTTCATACACACTTCCTCAGACAGGATCTGATTGGCCCCATTTTTTCACCATCTAATATCGAAGGCTCCTATTTGACAGCACCTCGGGTCAAGCCTTCTCATAGGTGGTGGAGCTTCTTTCCACCCAGCCTATGAGAGCCTTTAATAGAGATTCCTGGCTCAGTGGGTTGTGGCCCCGGTGGCAGAAGCACTTGGCACGGCGATTGGCACGGTGGTAGCCACGCTGGGCAGGAAGGAACATCCGCTGGGCCTCTCTGTCCCGATGGCCCGTGAGCATCTACGGATCCTCCAGGACAGGTACCGTTCTCCCAGGATTCCTGTGGGCACAGCTTTCCTCCTTTGAGCACCAATTTTTTTTTTTTAATTCGGATTTTAAAAAGTGTTTTTTGCAGTTTGATGTAAAGTCATTTATATTGAACTTAGAAATTTTGGAAACTATAGGAATATGGAAGAAAGGAGGGAAAAAATTCATGCCTAATCTCACTCCCCAGAGTCTACCATTTTAGTGAAATTTTTGGCTTTTTTTTTTGTTTTTGGTAGGTTTTTATTTGCTTACTTATCATTATCTCATAAGTATTTTCCCATGCTATTATAAACTCATGAACACATTTGAGTGGGTGCATGGATCTACCGTGGTTTACCTAATTCTCCTGTATTATTTAATATTTTTGGTAGTTTGCAGCTTTTCTCTATTGAAAACAGTACCCCAAAGACATCTTTAGACAGAAGTCGTCTTACAAATTGTTCCCTTGGGGCAGAGCCCAAGAACTGGGATTATGAAGTCAAAGTCATGAACATATTAAGGTCTTTGCTCTGTAGTCCATGTAACTTACGAAAGAATTGGTACCAAATTGTACAACCATTAGCAAGATACAAAATGGGCACCATTACCTCGTTTCTAACCCAGTGGTTCACAATTGTGGGTGATGATGCACCCAGGGGACGTTTGGCAATGTCTGGGGGCATTTTGGGTTTTGGCAGTGAGAGGAATACTACTGGCATTTGTTGAGTAGGGGCCAGGGATGCTACTCAGCATCCTACGAGACACATCAGAGCCATACATAGTATAGAATCATCCAGCCCACAATGTCAGTGATGCCGAGGATGAGAAACTGCTGGAGCTATCACCTGGATCAGAACTCATTCAGAGAAAAAAATACAGAATCTTATCAGTCCAATTCCAGGGCCCAGGTATCAGCTGCTGTTGCTTCTGTTAGTGCCATAGGATGTCGTTGATGTTGAAATCTGGTCTAATGCCAGCTCAGTGTGTCCTTGTCCAGGATTGGCATCCTGCTCCTGACTCAGATTTCCCCTTGCCTGACTCAGGACTGGAAATTCTTTCCCCTGGGACCCTTTCCCCTGGGACCCTTTCCCCTGGGACCCTGAAATTCTTACCAGTCAACTGCCAACGGCTCTCGGTCCAGACCACTGCCACCCACCAGAGATGCCCTAATGGAATTGTACTTCAAAAATGGGCATCCATATGCTCTGATTTTGAGATATTTTCTGTGATCCTATGCAAGTTCACCCACATGTCCCCCTCAACCCAAACCCATAGGAACCCCTGTGCCACACACCAAAACCCTAGAACTTGGAGGGCACAATTTAGAAGCCACCAATCCCAGACAGCTCTTCCCTTTCCTCTGTCCTTCCTTTCCTTCATGATAAAAGAATCCCCAATGTTCAGCTCATCCATGGCTTCTCCCATAAACGTTCCGTTCCCCAGACTCCCTTGTGACTATCCAGTGCCTTGTGAGTGGGAGTGCTGGGGGTGACTTCTGGTGGCATCACTTCAGTGAGGCAAGATGCCCTTTCCCACTGATGGCAGAAATGCGGGCATGCTGGCTGGATCTTAGAGAAAGGGATGAAAGTTCATGTTTGGAGGCTGGCAGAGCAATGACATAGAAGGATCCTGAGTTCTTGATGAGCACAGAGTTCCTGTACCAGCCCTGCATTCTGTACCGCCACGCTTCACTATGGGGAACAGAAATAGCTCCAGGTTTAATTTAAGCCACTGTCATGTTGCTCTCTGTTATAGGTGAGCCTAACCCTAATTGATCCATAATCCAACTCCCTCAACTGGAGAGAGAAACACGGAGGAGGCCGGAATAGATTGAATCAGGCAGGGTTCGTGGGGCCTTTTCGGTCCACTGTCTGGGAGTTTGCTGAATAAGATTAAAAAAATACGTGACTCTTTTAAGGGAAGTGGTGTGTTTTGAAAAACCGTATGAGATTGATCACAGGAAAGAATGTTCATGGAGGACTTGAATTTGGAAACAAGCAGAAGTTTCAGAATATAGGAGATGAGGTTTAGGGCACAGACAGGAATGGAAAAATAAAACATCAGTCCCCATTTTTCAGGGTGCAATCTTCTGAACCTGGGCATAGTCAAAAACTCTAACAGCACCCTCGGGGGTATGATGATCCAGTTTTTGCTGCAGGCATGTGTGAAAGCAGACCCTGTTTAGGGAGCAGCATAATTAGTTGATATTTCATGGAAGTGATTGTTGCTGGTTCAATTATTCTTCAATGGATTGGCTAGATTGGTAACTGCTCTGGAAGGAAAATCAACCTTTCTGTTCTCCAGATCAGGATAAAGTGAGCACTCATAATTTACTAAAATTATCCCTTTGGTTTTATTTCACTCACCAAGGAAATGTATGCCCCTTCCTAAAATATACAGATTTGTTTCCCCGAGGGTCTAGCCGATAAAGAAAAAGATAATCAGCATCCCATTGAGTTAGAAGAAAGCCGTGTCTGCACATCGCCTAAGCAACCAGTCACTCAGGACAATTCTGCCCAAACACCTGTCGATTCTGTGAAAAATCCATCAGCCTGGTTATGTGACATCCCACGGCCCTCTGTGTCCCCCCTCCGGGGTTGAGTAACTGAATTTCTCATTTTCTACTGCCTATATTGGCTTCCTAAAGATCCTGCTGCAGGTAACGCTTTGATTTCATAGAGGAAGTCATCTCTCTTTAAAACTCCCCACTGGATACCCTACTCAGGATCATCAGAAAATTCTCCGTAGAGATGAGGTTCAATTGCCCAGTGGAACTTGGACAGCCGGACGAAACCCAGTCGCTTGGATGAGCAGAAACAATTTGAAAGATGATTATTAATTGGCATTCTCCTTTTTCTTCTGTCCAGTGCTCTGAAAATGGTTTTTCTTGGCTCTGGGCTAAATGGACTGAACACCTGGCCCAGATATGCTTGGCCCTTCTTCTCTCTGCAACTAATTCTTGCTGGAAAATATGCATACGCGATGTAGGCTCATGCCAAAGAGAAGGAAAAGCCTCCATGAAACCTGTTCCTTTGATTCTGTTTCAGCCTCCTGGAGGCCAAGTTAGTCCAGGCACACCTCATCCGGCGCTCCATGGCACAGCGAACGGTTTGGCCTGGCTGGCTGCGCCCGAACCTGGGCAGCAGCCTCCAGAGCAGGCTGCTGGGCTTCTGAAGGCTCTTGGTGCCACACAAGAGAAACGCTGAGCTCCACCAGGATTCAACCTATAAAACATGCGGCTGACCCTCGCTGTGTGCACCAGCCTTTCTGTGCCAACTTGCTCCTGACCCTCGCTGTGTGCACCAGCCTTTCTGTGCCAACTTGCTCCTGTCCCCTGTGACTGGCCTACTTGTCATTCTGCCTCCCTCTCCACTCCCCAACGGTCCAGCCAGTTCCAACGGCACACGAGCTGCCACGCCCCGATCCTACCTGTTGGATCATCCCTCCTTCCCACCGATGGCATGCCGGAGCAGGCTGCGGCTGGCTCTAGAAAGCTAATGGTACATAGCTCTTCCCAATGTCATGTTCAATAATGGTACATTGGGAGCTTGAAACCGAGCACAATAAAGGTAATTATACCGCAGCACTCAGAAGTCCTACAATAGGGCTCCCCGCCCCCCGACAGAGGGCAAGTTGTTAAACATTTACCACCACACTATTGGACTTACCCCTTTTCAAACGTTAAATCAAATAAAGATTGATTACATTTTGGTAGATGTTTAGCTCTATCCTTAGCCCCAGAATAACAAAAAGGAGGACCAGTCTCGGGCAAAATGAGCACATGCGCCATGCGTCCTGCACAGGTTTCTCCAGAACAGTCTCCCCAAGCTCGGCCCTCCTCCTGGAACTAATGAGCTGATGCAGCAAGGTCGCAAGATGCAAGGTTAACATACAAATGTGCAGCCTCCCCTTTGCCAAGACTCTGCTCTCTCTTCAGGCCAGTCCTCTCTCAACAAGTTTGGACCACATGGAGCCTTCCCGAACATTCTGCCCTATCAAAACTTACCTGACCAATGTTCCATTTACCTATGCTAACTTGATAAACACATTCTGTGGTGCCAGCAGAAAAAACGGTGGGCCAAGTCAGCCTGAGAGCGACCAGTCCGTGAATCAGGGCTGCCGCAGAGGGCAGCAGAGACACCGGGAGCCCATAGACACCTGGTGTTTCTGGGCCTCAAAGAGCCCACATCCCCAATTTCCGCTCTTCCCCTTGACCAGCTCTTGATTCAGAGCTTCTTCCTCATCTCCTGCTGCGGTCTGATGACTTGAAGCGAACCGCAAAGCTGAGACGGAACAGCCCGTGGTCTTGGGCACCCCATAGAGCCTTGGTTCTGTTCCATAGTGAGATTAATCAAAGCTGTCTGTTTGGTCCTGGCTGGTATAGCTCAGTGGATTGAGCACAGGCTGAGAACCAAAGGGTCACTGGTTCAATTCCCAGTCAGGACACATGCCTGGGTTCTGGGCCAGGTCCCCAGTTGGGGGTGTGCGAGAGGCAACTGACCAATGTATCTCTCCTTCTCTTTCTCTTAACCATCCCCTCTCTCTAAAAATAAATGAATAAAATCTTAAAAAAATAAAAATAAAACGTAGTCTTAAAGAAATGTCATTCTTGGTGTTAGCAACCCTCAATATTGGCTGTTCTTTCTCTCAGGGCCAGACCAGTGCAGAATAATACCACGTCTGCTAGCGTTGTTGAGGAGGCTTTTAAAAAACTGGCTCGTTGTGAACCACTACCTGCATTAGAGCTGTGATCTTTAAAAAAATAAATAATAGAAAAAGAATGAAAGCCTTCCCAAGTCTGAGGTCTGCTGTAAAGCCCAATACAAATGTTTCTTGTATTTTTAATCTATTTTATATATATTTATATAATTTAATTCTTAACGTTACTCAGTGTCTTTAATGACTCTCCAAACAGCTGATCCAGTTGTTATTTGTTTTCTCATCTGGGAAAAAAAAAAACCAGTTTAGCACAATACTTTTTCTACTCAGAACAGTTTTAACCAAGGAAGGAGGAGGGGCCAAAGTGCTCATAGACATCCCATGAAATGCCCGCCCCCCTGGAGAGGGCCCACCCGGACACCCCGGCCTCCGAGATCCTGTTCCCACTCTCAGGATTAGCCATAGACCCAGTTCCTGCTCATCTGGGAAGTCCTGACACTGGACTTTGACTGCTTTGATTTTCTGTTGGCCTTCATCACTTCCTCCCTTACTCCATCCCTCCCTCCCCGGCTTCCCAAGCTTCGGTGACGCTCACACCTTTGGCACATGGGCTGCCGACAAATCTTTTGTATACCAAGCAGCTGTGCTCGGCTTTTAGAAGTAAACACAACCAAACGTCATTTTGAAAAGCTTCTAGAAACCTCTTGGGCACAGATTTTGTCCAGGTTTGGGACAGAAGATTTCCAGTTCTTCCTAATCCTCCACCTATTAGTGGAATATCAGCTCTAAATTCAAGTGTCAACAAAGCCACCAAAGGCCAATGGAAAGCAAGCCTCGGATCCTTCACCACTTTCTTCACAACAGAATGCTGGTGCTGATATTCTGAACCAAGCACACTTGGGGCAGCCCCAACCAAAACTCTCAACCCAAGGTCAACTTGGGAGAGCCGAAATAAAGGCAGAAACCCTCAAGAACTGCTATTAAAGCTCTGATGATGAAGGGGATACATTTTAACACCTCCAACAAGCTTTCCCCTGAATTAGTTCCGAGCTAAATGTATCATGGTTGAGCTAAATGTATCATGGTTGCCTCGGATTTCCAGCTGAATCCGTTTCCCCGGGAGGCCTGGCAGGCCTCAGAGACATCAGCTGAGAGGGATGCTTCCAGGACTGGGGGGCTCCCCAAGGTGAGGTCAGGGCCTTCACCAGACCCAGAAACCCCTGCAGTTCCTAAATTTGATCACCTTCTTGTCCCTGAGCACTTACAATTTGGCAAAATCTGACATTTAGTCCAGCTCAAAATTTCCATTTGTAAAACACTGGCAATCCCAAAGCTTCACTTTCCTCCTTCCAAAAATGGGAGATTTTGAAATCTTCGTTAACTCTCGTGAGTGGGAGGTGAAAGTACTCAGGTGTAACAATTTCTAGGTTTACATCCATTCTCCCATAAAACTTCACTCCAATCCTGTGAGGCTAAGGCAAGTGTGACCAGGCCCATTTTATGGTTGAACAAATTGAGGTCTGGAGAATCAGAGGGTTTCCCCGAAGGTCCTACAGTTGGTAAATGGCAGAGATAGGTCATTCGGCAGGATCTTAACATAGAGACTTTTGTCTGGCTTTGAGAGGTTGCTGGAAAAAATTTCTATTACATGCACTTTTCTAGAGAGAGGGTCCACAGCTGCCATGGGGTTTTCAAAGAGATTCAAGACTCAAAAATCATTAAGCACACACTGTGTTGTCTGAAATAGAGCGGGCACTCAACATGTGTGTGCTGAATTGAGCTCAGGGTAAGCAGGGGGTGGGAAGGTGGGTCTCAGAAGGATGACACTCTGTTTATCCCAAAGAGTGCCCATGGGGAGTGACTCTGTGCTGCAGCTGCTGAGTCCTGGCTAGGGTGGCCCAGAGAACACACACAGAAGTTGGGAAGGAGGCCAGGAAATTTGTGTGATAGATACACAGCCCAGAACTCAGGACCAATGCCCCTCACCTGGAGAGAACACATCCCTAACGTAAGTCTACAGAGAGAACCCTGTAGAAAGGAGAGAGATTTCCTGCCTCTCTTCTGCACTTGGAATATGGTGGCCAGTTGAGGGGTTCCTGGGTCTTCTCTGGAGGAACAGACCTGCTAGGGTTTTTCTAGAAGCAAAGGAATGAACACTCTCTGAGAAGATTACCTTCACCTCTGCTCCAAGGTTCATTATGAAGTGGGACAAAGGGGAGGCTTGAGCTTCCTGATCTCCTGCAGAGAAGATCAGTGAACACGGGGCTTTGGCAACAATGCCAAACAAATGTGGAGAGCAAGGAGCATCACTGTCAAGCCAGTTGTCATCTTGGCAACGGGACCAGTTTCTGATATTCTCATTTGGGTATCTCAAAGAACAAGACGTGCACCACGGCTTGGCACCCACTCAGAGACATGAAGTACAATCAGGACATTCTTATCTCACAACAGAATATCATACCCTCTCTTGGCCAGCGGGATGCATGCCATTAGAATGTAAAGTCAGCTGAACTTGGGCAGTAAGAAACAAGCAGGACAAGTGCCGTCAGGCTTCTGGTTGGGATGTTTTCCGTCTTTGTGTTGGACAGGATACGTTTAGAGGGGAGATTTCCGTGGCCACTGAAACACAGAGAAATGTGGGGCCCAAAGAAGAATGAGGGGAAACCAGAACCTACGTGTGTCCCATGGTAAACAACGAGGCCGGAAGCATCCAACTGGAATGCAGTCAAAAAAAAAATACAACTGTCAGCTAAATGCTGGAATACCAAAGCTCCTGACACGGAGCCACTCCTTAGCCAAACCTTGCTGGGTAGCACATAGAAAGGATGGGCGTGTGGGAATGAGTTGTGCGGGAGGAAGTTGGGACCAAGATTCCAAATAGTGTGTGTTTGGGCATGAGAAAGAGACAGTGAGACACAGAGAGACAGAGGGACAGAATGGGGAGAGGAGCCCAGATCCTGTTGTTGGAAATGCTCTGAGTTTTCAATTCAGCCCACAATCCACCTCGGTCCCTTTCAGTAGAAAGTCCTGGCACTGGACCCTGGTCGCAGCGGCTCCTGGAGGAACCCTGTGTATAATAGCATGGGGAAAAGATATATGTAAGGTTTCCAGATCCTGGAATGATTCTCAGTCAAGTCACAGTGAGGAGGGGCGGTTCAAGTAGCAGTGCAGGCATTATTTTGACTCACCCCGTGGAAAACTATTGATGCATACTTCAGGTAATTAGGGTCAAGAATGGATTTGGCTTTTGTTAAGGCTGTGCCCCAAACACAAAGCCATTTCAGCTGGCATGCACGACTTCTGGTCTTGAGAACAGCATGTCGGGTAACAATGAACCAGGAAGGGGAAAAGTGGAGAGACCATTGTTTGGTCTCCTTCTGCACAAACCAGGGCAAGGGATGGCGGAACCCCAGCAATTAGCAGTGTAAGGGGCCACTGGAACACAGCGTGGTGTTGTGGGTAATGGCTTGGGCCTGGAACATCTCAGGAAGCTTCATGAATGTTAATTTAAATGTGCAATAGTCCAGGAAAGTAAGCGGTCCTTGTCTTACAAATACTAGGCATGCTGGGAGCTGGGCCTCCTTGAGACTCACCAAGTGTCCTGGGGCGTGAGTTGGCTCTAGAGCCTGATGCTAAGAGATTGAAAAAAAAAGAAAAGAAGAAAAAAGATAAGAGAAGGGAAGGGAAGGAATTATTACATTACTACATTATTATCAACACAGCTGATGAGCAGAAACTAGCTTCGGAGCAGAACCATGATGCTTAGCACAGATGCTTCCATTCAGGACCCCAAAGAGTTGTCCTGAGCTTTAAAACTGTTGAGCCAAACACCCGGCAAGCATTTTTCCTGGCTGTAACTCCTGGGATTACGTTGGCCACTTTAAACAGTTAACCTTTCTAAATACAGGGGGGCCTTCCGTAAATAGGAAGCGGCTCTAACATTTTTGTACGCTCTGTACTCAAACACACTAAATATATTTTGTACTCACAGATCAAGATTCACTTTGTTCTGGATGGTGAGGACATGGATATGTGCACATGTGAGAGACAGAATGGGCACATGAACGATGGCCAGACCACATATGACAGTAGGACTCTGGTCACATAAGAAGCCCAGGGAGCCAAACCGCAGTCTCTGCGAGGATGGCCCGGAACTGAGCCAGGACTTGCTCAGTCACTGCCAGCTGCCCTGTTTCTGGCCAGCCCCCCCCCGTCCCCCGTTTCTGGCCAGCCCTCCATCCCACTGCCTCCTCCAGCTGCTTCCAATGCATTCCCAACCAGAGAAAGCCGAATGTCAGATGTGTTTCCTTAACCAGTCCCATAGGACGCCCCACTCCCTATTACCACCTCCAACGTTGCCATACCCACAGCCTCCAATCAGGGCCCGTCTCAGCCCTTCCCTTTGTCCGCTAGGAAGCCGTTCCCTCTTCCCTGCCTGCCTTGGAGTCTCTACCAAAGGCAGTGATGGTGCTGACTCCCTCGCTATTATGAGATCTGAATAAATAGCCTTTGCCTGTCCTCATCTGAGTAGTCTCCGTTTATTTTCACATTTGCAAAAACCTCTCACTGAGCTGAATATTGAAGAGCTGGGTTCTTTATACTGTTTTCTGTATATACCTTACCCATCAAAAAACCTTAAAACTTGACTTTGCTCAACCTTCTGAATAAAGAAAAACATTAACATCAGGACAAAATAAAAAAAGGAAAAGGACGTGGTAAAATAACGTCATCACCTCCGGTTTCAATGGGCAATATAAGCAGCAAGCACTGCTCACTGCTGGTTCATTTGAAATGCCACAGGCAGACTTGGGAATAGCTCTGTCATTTGACGAAAAGGCCACCATCGCAGTGCTGAAAAGGAAGATGGAAAGAAAACATCCAGAGAAAGTGTCCGTCCTGGGCTTCTGGGGTCCTGCTCCACTCCCGAGCATCTGTGTGGGGAGACCAAGTATTTAAACCACCAACAAACCCTCACACAGAACGTGTTTCCTTCAGCCATGCCTCTACCCTAGGGAAACACCTCTCCGTACTGGCCCATTTCATCTTAATGTATAACTTGGCCCGGCCTCCCTGAGACCCCCTAGAGGACAGTGGGATCGTCCCCCAGCCGGGTCCCCAGGAACTCTCAGAGCATTGCAAGGAACGTTCTCCTGTTCTCTCCCATGCAGCAGGGAAGCACGATATGCAAATGAGACCCAGACAATTAGAAAATGAAGAACTTCCCTGCCAACAAACTGACGCTTATATTTCTCTATTTCTGTAGAAGAATTGAATTCCGTCGTTCTAGGAACAAACTAGAGCTTTCCCGCGGTGCTGGGGCTGAGTTTTGACGTAAGTTGTAACGCATTCACTGTTCGAAGAAATCAAATATAAAAAGTTAAGAGCGAGGTTTAGGGTTAGGGCTGAGGCATCCCTAAACGTCACAGAATACACAATGCTGTGTGTGGTGATAACACCGGGCTGTTCTTCCGGATTCCAGAGCTGAATTTCAAGTGCAAAGGGTAGGCTCTCTGGTTCGTACTCCAGCGAGCATGAGGTTACCAGAATAAAACAAGTGTTGATGACTTGACACCAAGCAAGAGATCCCTGGGACTCCATGGACCTATGCTCGTGGCTCTCACCAGGGCCACAGAGGGATGATGGACGAGGGGACAGGTAGCTGTGAACAGACGGTGGCTATGAGAGGGAACTCAGTGATCTGATCGGCTGCGAAGGAGAAGACGGGACATTAAATATGCATGCCGGGAACAAACTCATTATACGCGAGTTTGTGGCTCACCTTCTAGGATGCACCTTCTCTGTTAGGTGTTACCAGACCCCTCTGTGCTTCTTGATTAATCGCTGGCAGCTCTGGGAAGGAGTTCTGACATTTAGATATGCCTGTGTCCTCATCCTGTTCCCAAATGTGGTGTCAGTGTCACCCCACCCATCCCCTGCTGATTGACAATATGTTGGCCTGCTCCCCACACTACCCCTGCCCAGGATGCACTTAGACTCTCAACACTGAGGTCCTCACCCTCCTCCTCATCAGGCACAAATGCTGCTCACATCCCTCCTTCTGCCCCATTTCCCCCACCCTCCCCTGTGCAGGCCTTTGTGTGGCTCCGCTGGGCTCTTGCCCTGGCCCCTGCTGGTGGCATTGTGCCCAGCCTCTCCAGCTGACAAGCTGCTCTCCATGGCCTTCCAAACTCGACTGTATTCCCCAGCCTGATGGTCCAAGCCCCTCCTCCTTCCAGCCCAGCCCTCTGCCTGGCTTCTCTGACAGCCCCTCAGGCACCCTCTTGCCCAGCCTTATACTTTCTGGCCAAGACTGCTTTTTTTCTTCTTCAAATCAGTCTTTATTATGAGATGTATCATCAAAAATCCCACTTAGTACATAGAAAGCAACAAGAGAACATCGCTCCAACCCATGTACCCATCGCTACATGGAAAGGCAGACAATCTACAAAGTCACATGTTTTCTTGAGGCCAGCAGACAGCCAAGGTCACAAGGAAACCAGGTCATCTAAATTCCAGAGATGACAAACCCCCTCCAGGAGATGTGGGACACCTGTTTCACCTCGGGCAGAGTGCAGACAGAAGAGGTGGCTGTGGACCGTGGTAAGATACAGAGTAAACATAGAAAAGTGTGTGGAGCATGCCTGCAGAGCCAAATGAGTTAGTGGAGAATAGGCACCTGTGTGACAGTCACCCAGTTCTGTGGACAGGTCCCAGTGACCCCCCTGCTAAGAGGAGGAAATCTGTTGGTCTTTCATGGGAAAGACCCCCTTACTCTCCTTTAGTCCTTTCACCGCTCAATGTGAGTCACTAATTGCTCCAGTTCAGGTTGCCTTTTTTTAAAGACCTCACCCAATGGGATCCTACAGTAGAATGTCTTCAGAAGCTGGCTTCTGTCACTCAGCGTCATGTGCGTGAGACCTGACCATGTTGCACGCAGCTGTAATGCAAGCCTGTGCCACTTTGCTCCTGACTCCTCCTGCCTGGAGCATCTGCCCCACTGGCCCACACTGTTGCTACCCCACCTGCCCATTACCATCCATCCTTAGGATTCAATACAAACACCCCTTCCTCCTCCTCCAAGAAGTCCTCCATGTAAACCCATCTAGAAGCTCTTAGCTCCTGTGTGTAACTCCTCCATCACTGCACTTATTTTCCAGTTCTTGGCGTCTACATTGCTATGTGGTGATTGCTTATGCTGTGGTTTCTACACGTTGTAGAGTGAGCCCCCAAACCAGACAGCTGGACTATTTAACTGATGTGGGATCCTGCCGAGTGCTGAGCACGGTAAAGGTTCAGTGGACCCAGTAAATGAGTGGATCTGCCTACCAAACTCTGTCTGCTAAAAATACAACTGCCACTCCCTCCCTTGGGCCACAACCCGGCAGGGCCTGGGCATTTTCCTTCGTATTGTCTGATTGTCTCCATGGTCCTGTAGATAGAGGCAGGAGTATCAGGAGCCACGGGCAAGACTGCAGCTTGTTCTGGGAGTTGCTTTGGAGGCTCGGTCCCCCATTCAAAGTGTTCCCATTGCATCTGCCTCTTTCTCAGAGAAGCAATGTGCAGAACATCATCTGGCTACTTGAGCTTCCTTATTATTTGGGTTTCGGGTAAATAGGGGTGTCTCCTTCCTGACTCCTTAGGATTAAACACGTCAGTGTGTTATTTCAGCTTGAAGGAAAACAGCAATGTCTGTAATACTGCATGTTGAGAAGTGGAAACTGGAGAGATGCTCTTGATGCATCTTTGATGACCTATGGCAGAGAAAAAAGTGGCTGACCATCCTTAGAAAACATGCCCCTTCGCTCTGAAAAGGGACACGGGGGTGGGGGGGTGGGGTGAGAAGTGGAGAAGCTGATTCCAATGCACCAGGTCCCAAGACAATAGCCCGAGTCTCTCTCCCCAGGCTGCAGCCGAGCCCTCCAGGGGCCGTTGCCTAGGAGGAAGGCTCAGCTTGGGAGTCAGTCCTTCATCTCTGTTGTTATTTGCACTCCGTGGAGTCTGGAAGCTGAAGACGCCTGTAAGGTCCAAGCAGGAGGAGCAACGGATCTCCATCCAAAAGAGGAGAAAACGAAAGAATGCTTATTACTCTCACTAAACTACTAACCGCGGTTCCTGGGCCAATGGGCTTATGGGGGGAATGAAAGGCAATGTCCTTCTGTCTTGTACCTCTCTGATTTGTTTGAAACTTTCATAACAATGAACACATTTGATAAAGGAAACAGAGGAACAAAGTACAGGTGTAACTGGTTTCTGCCAAGTATGAAGACGTTTGCCCCCAGGCCGTCCACCTCCCCATTAAGTGTCGTGCACCCAGTGACTCTATCCCACCTGTAGGCTTTCCCCCTTGCTACCTGTTTCCCCCCATCCCTCCCTTCTCTGCAGTGCTCTGCAAGAAACCCTTGGCTTGCCAGGCCTGGGAGAGGATAACTCTCTTATCCTCCGCAAGCCTGCCGGCACCATGTTCCATCCCACCAGCTCAGGGGCCTGCCTCGGCTCGATCGGCTGTCCTGTTGGGACGATTTCTTCATGGTAAAGTCTCACTGTCTGGATTTTCTGCTCCACGAAACAGGCTTATAGAGCAACACACCTGTTCCACCGTTTTATCTAGTGACCCACTTCCTGGAATACATTCCAAAGAAGTCACCCAAAGACTCACTCAGACCCCCTTTACAGGGCACTGTCCCCGCCCTCTCTTGCTTGGTGTTGGCTGTAAACCACTCCCAGGTGGCCCCTTCCCCAGGGCTGACTTGCTGCAGAAGTGAAGCACCACCCAGGGCAGCCTAGGCCTTGACTGACTAAAGCCCTTTTGCCCCAAGGCGGGACGGGCTCCGTGATGCAGTTTCCATCCAGAGCTCCCATGGGGTCAGGCTGAAGCCCATCTTTTCTGCCCTGGCTCCCTCCCTCCTCCGACACCCCTCACCCCCCAGAAATCACATGCACCCAAATCCCACCTGGGGCTCTGCTTCTGGGGAACCTGTTGTAAGACACAGGGGAAAGCCATACTCATGAACAAAGGTTTATTACTATTACACAGCCATAGAGGTTACCGGGGAGAAAACTAGGCAGATGCTGGTAAGAGAAACTGGGGTAGGGAACTTGCTCTTCATAGTAAGCTGTTCTGATTCTCTTTAATTCATTACCGTGTGCTTGTCTTACTATGATTAAAGTATTTTTAATTTAAAAACAAAATCATAAACATCCAGCCCACCTCTAACTAAAGCAATGACTCTGCCTTGAATGGTCACCTGGGTTTCATGTTGGAAGCTTGGTCCAGAAAATTCAACAGCTGCATTGGGCCTAGAATGAAAATATACTCCAGGCGAATTCACCTCTCTATCTGCAGGTAGATAAAATATTTGTAGCATTTGCTGCTAGAATTTGACTGTTTACTGACTATAACCAAATCCCAAATCAGAATAGCATAAAAAAATGGGGCCCTGACTGTTACTAAATACAGGTCTTTAAGATTATTATAAAGCACCCAGTGTGCTTCCCTCCCCCATCCCATTTTATTGCTTTTAAATTAAGTGACAAGGACGGAGAATTCAAGGAACAGCATGGTCAGCTGAGTTGAAACTCTGAAAGGTCCCAGACCTATGAGGGCTGATTCAAACAAAGGCAGCTTCTGCCCCAGAGTGGGTGAGCACCGTTTGTGAGGTGGGCTGGGACGAGAAGGGCGGGGTCCAAGCTTGGCCCTGTGACTGAGTTGGTCCCACCATGCTGTGACACACGGATGCCAGCCAGCAGAGGCCTGGAGAAAGGGCTGGGGCCCACGGGGCCAGTTCACAAGGCATTCACTCGTTAAAGGACGTTAACAATGGAAGGATGGGTTTAAGGGTCCCACTCTGCTGCTTTCTTGCTGTGTGGCCCACAGACACCCCTGTACTTCTCCAGGTCTCGTGGAGGATAATTTCCACATCCTCCTGCACTGGATGTCTGTGCTTTAACTACTCAGCACCTGTTCCTCTTTGTCTACTAAATCTTCTAATTTTTGTTTAAGGATCTGTCCTATCTTCATCCTTCAGGAACAGAGCTCATCCCTTGCCAACAATGATTGGTTCCAGGATGGGCACACTTCGTAGGCCCGTCCAATCAGAGTGAATCTTGGGAATTTTTGTGGAAGCCACTGGAAGAGCGTTTTATTCTTTCCCACCGAGCGAGACCCTGAAGTCAGTCATTCTGCAGCTTCCTAGCTTTCAAAAGGGAGAGAGCCACAGCAGAGAGCTCAAGATGGAGCCACAAATGAATGGCAGAGCTGAGACCAAGAAAAAACAAGTCCAAATGATCCTCTTTCAGCCCCTGGATCAAGCTAGACCTGGAGCCAGAGATACCCCTGGAATTTTCCATTACATGTAAATTTTTGTAAAGGTTCCTGGTTTCACGCAACAGAAGAATTGAAACAAACAAGCTCTGCAGATGCTGAGCTTTGACCCCCAGGGCCAGAGTTGGGTTAGTGACGTCTTTCAGATGGACTCAGTCCTCTGCAGCAGTTGCCCTTCTGAGCAGCGTGTTCAGTAATCAGAGCTGTCCTCAGACACCCCCCGCCCCGCTGGCCTGCTGAAGCTGGCAGAGAGGGAACAGGGGCAGGCGCGGCTGCTGCAGTGAGAGCTGCGTGGGAGGGCACACAGGCAGGTGGCACCCGGCCCAGCGGGAATGCCTGCAGGTGTGCATCGCCAGCTCTGTGCCGGCGTGCCACACGCTACCACTGCCTCTTGAAGAGGCGTGTTCACAGGAGATGCTGCGGAGACTTGTGAAGACGCCTCAGAGCATGTGGGAGGACCCAGGATGGGAGTCTCATCATGGCAGCCTCCAGGTATGAGGGCAGCAAGGCCTCCTTGTCTGGGGTAGTTATAAGGGGTGTAGGTTTGGGGTACTTGTACCAGCCACCCCGCAAAGGAGCTCATGGTCCCCCACACAGGCTCGCCATCATCTTGGTGATCACAGCACTCACACCAGAAACACTCACACCCCGCTGACGGTGGGAAGTTCCATGGGGCTTTGGCCCATACCTTGTCTGTGCTGCTCAGTAGCTCCCAACCTGCAGATGTTGGAGCTGGGGACGGGGTCCTGCGGTTGAATACCAGTAGATGTACGAACACGGGCTCCTGGCTGTTTCCTCGTCTGTCACATCCGAATAGCGAGAGCACCAGTTTCAGCATTCTCGTGAGGATCGAATGAGCTGGTACCTCTCGGTGTTCGGGACAGAGCCTGGCTTGCAGTGAGGACTGTGGGTCTATGGGAGAGGCATTATCAACACATCTCTCTAGCTGACCAGCAAAGCTAGGCCTGGGACCAGGCCTTCTCACTCCCAGACCTGCCGCTGGCTCAGCCGGGAGCAGGAGGGCAATGTTCACACGCCCCAATGTGGTTCAGGCAGACCCTCCCCCTCCCACCTCAGGACACAGAAGTCTCCAGAGGGCTCTGTCAGGTGCACCCTCTGAGTCAATGGCACATTGAACGCGTCACCATTACTTACAGTAGAGCCGGGATGTGGTGATGTTCCCATTCACTGTGTCCGCAGCTGTGATCAGCAAGGGAAGCTGCATGGAGCTCATGACTTTTATCAGGGTTCATAGGGCATCCCTGAGCACTGAGCCCCCAACTTCCTCCAGCCTCAGGGATAAGAACAATGGGCAATGGGGGATTCAGGTGAACACCTGACCTGACATTCAGGGTGGCAAAACAGGAGTCTTCTCCAACCGCTAGTGTGAGTGAGGAGGGTCTGAGCATGTGATTTCTACACTGTCTTGTGGACACACCCTCAGTTTATATAAGCAGCCCCAGGACCTACTGGAGGTGAACTGAGGCCCATCCCCACTGGGTTGGCTGCCCAAATTTGTTCGTTTATGGTCCTTTGGGGACTCCCACCTCTCAGGCTGGGTGAGAGGACATCAGGACCGAAGTGAGACGTTAATCACCTTGAATCATTAATTCTCCACTCAGCTTTGCATAAAAACAAGTCCCAGACAAGAGGGGACAATTCCCCTGGTGGGACAGCCACCTCTTGTCCAGACTGTAGCCTTGAAACCGATCTCTTGCCCTCTGCTGTGCCCCTTCCCTTCTGACCCACCTGGAAGTGGCCGCTGGGAGGGCTCTGTGAAATAGGACAATGCCGTGTCCCTGCTTAAAGTGCTCCTGTGGCTCCTGCAGCCCAGTGCTGCCCTGCTCACTAGAATCTTCTGCGATATTGGAAATGTTCCACATCCGCACTGTCTGGTGTGGTGACCCCCAGCCCCTGTGGCTACTGAGCAGCTGCTGTGTGGACAGTGTGTCCGAGGAACTGAATTTTTAGTTGCCTTTTATTTCCATTAATTGAAATTCGGGTTCAAATGGCCGCATTTGGCTAGTGGCCACAACATGAGTGCCGCTGTAGAGAAGGGAATCTGAAGTTCCAGACGTGTCCCAGCCCTGTGTGAGCAACCCTGATTTATTTTTGGCCAGAATTCATTCAAACTGGGAATTCCAGCCACAGCAAATAACTTACAACTCCCTAAACCTTGTGCCCACTTCACACCTCCGCACACTGGCATCCGCTGTTCTCTCTGCCCGGACTGTTCTCACCTCCTGCCCAGACACGCCCGCAAGCTCCCTGCCAGCCAAGCCTCTCCTTCAAGATGCAGCTCCAGTGTTGACCTCTCCTGTCAAACTTTCTCGACCAGCCCCAGCCCTCCCAGCGCAGAATGAAGCGCCCTCCACTCCATCTGCTGTCCTCTGCGAGCCCAGGCGGACTCCTCGGGAGAGGGTTCTGTGTCGTAGTCACCTTGGGGCCTCCAAGGCCTAGCACAGGGTTTGGCTCATGTTGAGCCGTCATTACATGATGGCCGAAAAAGAAAATTACCGTAGTGGACGTTCGTCACAGTTCTGGCTGTTTACCATCCACCTTCCTGTCCTATTCTACTCCAGTCACTCTTTGGGATTTGCCTTAGTTTGAGGCCTTGGGAGTCAAGGAAATCGAAGGGCAGAACCTCCTGGGCTGCCCAGGCCAATCCTTGCAGATACTGGTGAGGGCGTGAGGGGTGCAGTGGCACCGGGGCAGGTGGGGGTCACACTTATTGTTGCAGCAGCCCCCAGACCACACTGCTTCTGAGGCCCTGCCTGCCAGAGCTTCGAGATTGGCTCTCCAGCCTCCCGTCAAACATGGGAGCCCCCCGTGGCCTTTCACATCCACCAGGAGTGTCTGCTATCTCCTGGTAGTCGGCGACCACTGGGCACTCAGCAGCAGTCCTGCAGACGAGTTTCCGGAGCTACAGAGCCCGGGAGGAGGAAAGGGTGTGTCCCGCTGTGAACAGGCTCATCGTGACAAGGCTCTGCTGTCACAACGCACAAAGCTGAGGCTGAAGCCAGAGCAGCAGAACCCCAGGCAGCGGTGAGGGACCCGCCTGGCACTGGAGGCAGGTAGAACTGACAAGATGAGCAGGTTGGTCTGTGCCAGGCAAGCAGAGCGCCATCCGCTCCAGCCAGAGTGGCTGGGAGCTGGTAACTAGCTGTCCGCTGGGCCATCCCATTGGGCTGAGGGAGAGAAGGTGGGTTACCTGGAGGCCCCACGTGATGCTGAAGAATTGCTTTTTAAAGGTTTTATTTATTTATTTTTAGAGAGATGGGAAGGGAAAGGGAAAGAGAGGGAGAGAAAGAGTGATGTGAAAGAGAAACAGTGATCAGTTGCCTCTCACACACACCCAGGCCGGGCACTGAGCCCACAGTCCAGATTTGCGCCCTGACCGGGAATCAAACTAGTGACCTTCCACTTGGCGGGGTGACGCCCAACCCACTGAGCCACACCAGTCAGGGCTCACAATTGTTCTGACAGGGGCTGGAAACTGAGGGCCATGAGTGGCAAGTATTTTTGGTTGGGTTCCTATTCTATTAAGTAAACAGCCCTCCAAATACACTGTGCACTGAGAACTTCATTCATCCCTTTGACCAAGTTTACGAGGGGCCCTCCTTCCCCCCTCAGGGTGTCCCCTGCCTGGATTTCTCTTTCTGCCTCGTTTGAACAACCCCTACTACCTACCCACCATGCACACTTAGCTCAAATGTCACTTTCCTGGGGAAACCCCCCTTGACACCCAGGTGAGCTCTCCTGAACCCTGGTACCATACCTTATGGCACTCGGTAGAGCTTTAATTGTGCCGTTGGTTATCAATGGGGTTATTTGAAGGAAGACTCTCTTCCTTACTCAGCACCAGGCTCCATGAAGGCAAGGCCGGTGCCTGGCCTGCCCCCCAACGCATCCTCAGTCCTGCCCAGCACCGTGTCGGACATTCAAGAGGAAATGGTTGTTGAATGAATGAACAAAAGCGAGGAGGTGAAGAAGGAGGAAAGTTTGCAGCTCTCCCTCCTGGCCCTCTTGGTGACCACAGTGTGACATCTGTCCCCACTTAAGTTCTTTGCTCCTTAAAGCAGAAATAACTAGTGGCTTCCCCAGGCCATGCACTTGGGGCCCTGGGACCCTGCACCCCTGTCTACCAGGATCTGAAACACCCTCCACAACCCCACACCTGAGCCTCTGCTGTACTCCCTACTGCTATGCCCAGTGCTTCTGTCCCCCAAACGTCACATGTGGAACTCCTCATGCCGATATGGTGGCATTACAAGGTAAGACCTCTGGGAGGCACTTCCGTCATGGAGCCCTCACGAATGGAATTGCAGCCTCAGAAAAGGGGCTCTGGAGAGACCCCAGCCCCTTCCACCATGTGAGGGTACAAGGACCTCACCTGTCTGTGACCTGGAAGAGGGTGCCCCCCGACCACGCTGGCACCCAGAGCACAGACCTCCAGCCTGCAAAACTGTGCGTAGTCGGTTTCTGCTGCTTGGAAGCTGCCCGGCCTGTGGCATGTTGCAGCAGCTCAAGAGGACAAAACATCTGTCATATCACGCTTTGGACACAGCTGCCGTAGGCATCCGATGCTTTATTCTGCAGCTCGAGAAATATCGAATCATGTAAATGCAATATTTTCTTATCAGCATTTTGCACATGGTGCTTGGGGTGGACAGAGCCCTAAGTCTAGCCAATGTCACACCCTAGATGGGACCCTGGACCAGAGAAAGGACCTTAGTGGACAAACTGGGGAAATCTGAGTACAGACTTTGTCATTTAGGTAATAGTATTGTATGGATGCCAACGTGAATTTCGCCATTTGGACAAATGTCCCGTAGTTGGGGAAAGCGCATTCTCTCCGGGTGTCAGGGATGTGGGAACTTTATAGTAACCTTGTAACTTTTATGTAGATCCAAAACTATTCAAAATAAAAAGTTTATCTAAGAAAGAATCCATCCGGTTTCTTCTTTAAAGGACTACAACACATAAAGTTTTGGGTGGAGAGATGACGGGTGACTTATTGTCTGTATTGTACCTTCCCTCTTTTCTGTAACAGCCTGCATTGCTTTTCTAGTTAGAAAACAAAGTGTTTTGTTAAAAATCATTAAATAGCTTGGTTCAGAAAATATTCGAGTGTGTACGCTAAGTTTTGTTTTCAACTGGAAAGACAGTGGCACCCCCGAGATCCGATGGTAAAATACGTATGACATAATAACCCATAATCATCCTACCGCAACAGGGCTGGGCTCTCAGTTTTGCGTGTGACTGTTCCCATGCAAAGGCAATTCCAATCAGCCGCAGTCGGAGCTGGGCTGTCAACTTGTAAGGCAGGTGCCCGCTTGTGTTTCCTTCAGATGCGATTCGAACAGATTGGACAGTAATCTCCCAATGGCGCGTGCTCAAAGGCATAGCTGCCAATCCAGATCACGTGGAGGTGCTGAGGGGGCAGCGCTGTGTCCTCTGGGTCCCTTGAAGCCCTCCCAGCATTGTCACGGTGTGGGAGGGGGCATGTGGTCTGGCAGGACGGGAAAGGTCATGCCTCTGTCGTCACCATGTCCCGGAGCACACCCTCGTGATACGCTTCTGACCCTCAGCCGCTCAGCTCACCGGGAAAGTGGAAATGCAAAGTGAGGGCTCATGGGAGCCTGCTGCTCTTGAAGTCACTCTGGATGTGAGTTTGGGGAAAAGGCGGCAGGGTGCCGGTGGGGTACTCCGTCTCCTCCTGCAAAGTGAAGCGGGGAATGAACTATTTAGAGTCAGTGAAATAAGCAACTCAAGGGTCAAGCAGGACCCAGGGATGCCAGGGTTTGGGGTGCTCTGTCCCTGCTTTACTGCATCCTACGTTCTCATCTTGACCCGGATCGTGGGCTTTGTCTTGATAGCTTCTCAGAATTTCTGTGAGCTGGTCTGACTCCTGTTATTTTACAGCTTTTTTCTACCAAGTTGGAAGGAGTGTCATTCCACACAGAGGAGCGTGACACTGGCTTTGTCTCTCTGAGTAGGCTCCCCTGGTCCCATAAGCGTGGTGAGTGGCACTTTGTCCACTGCAGAATACAAGCAGCTCTGGAGTCTTCTGTAACTCAGGACCACAGTTCTGTCCCCAGAGGGGGACCAGAATCACCCCCACCCCCGCTTGGGGTGGTGGCTGCCTGGCTTGCCGAGAGGTCCCAAACTCAGATTCAGGCCCAGCCCTCGATCACTGGCTCCTCCCCAGACACCTGTGCCTGGGGCCATGGCCTTGACCTTCCCAGCCTCCGCTGCACATTTATTCTTTCCTCCCCTTGAGACTGAGACACTGGGCCCCTTCCTACAGCCACTAGCAGTTCTGATGAACCAAGTGCTGGGTCCTCAGCCAGACACTAAGGTGCCTTCTGGGCTCTGTTTGCTGCCTCTTGAGTCAGACTGGTCCCTCTTACTTCCCCAACTCTGTCTCTACACATCTGTCCCCCTCTCTGAGGTCCTTCCTTTATCTACTGAGCTTCCATCCATTTCAAAACCGACTGAAGTCAAGTTTCACAGCAAGGCCAGAGGACTGGCACGTCTGCATGTTAGAGACAGGAAGGTGGGCCTCTCCCCAGGCCCAAGGCGGCAGATCTTGCTTCGGTAGATCCCTAAGCAATTCAAGTGTGCCTCACGGTGGGAGGAGGAGCTTTTAAAATCAAATAGTCTCAAAAGTGTGGCCTCGGACCATCAACAGTAGCCGTGTCACTATGATAAAAATGCAAAGTCCTGGTCACATCCCAAACATGCAGGAATTGAAACACCTGGGGGTGAGACCCAGGAATCTGCATCTTTGACACCCAGAATGATTCTCTTGTATTTTCTCTATAAATTATAGTACAAATAAAAATTATAAATTACTATAATAAAGCGTAATAAATTCTTTCAAAATAAATGTTATTATATAATTATAAATGATTAGACAGTGCTATAGACATTAGATATTACATATATATGGTGTTATTATATGTGATGATTTTCACTTTGTACGTGAAACACATCACAAAGCATCACCGACAAGGCTGCCGTCTCGTTCGGCTGTGCTGTGCCCAGAACACCTGCACTGTATTTACACACACGTATTCCTACACAAATCACGTATTTTGTTTGGGGTTTTACAAATATGGTTTTGTATGTGTCGTTCTGCAACTTTCTTTTTCTCAATATGTTTTGAGGAACTTTCTGTTAGAAAGCAGAGGGCCACCTCACAGATTTTAGCCACATTGTACTGCTCTGTATGCATGTTTTAAGCACTCGTGGACAGTTAGGTTATTTCCAGGTTTCTCTAATAGTACAGAGGACTTGTTTGCACGTACATTTGTGCCTGTGTCAGGTGGGTGGGGTTCTTCAGCGCAGAAACCACAGAGGGCGGGAGCGTGGAATTGTTGGTCAGAGCGGGGTGAGCATTTTCAAAGTTAACAGCCTTGCCAGAAGAGCTACAGCCCTTCTACCCTTTGTACCTTCAAGTTTAACACCTTTGCAATCCTTGAGGCTGGTATTATTATGACTCCCAGAACACCAATGGCAGACGGACACCTTGACCAAGCTTGGAGGGCAACTGAGTACCCAATCCCAGATTCAAAGCTGGCACCTACTGCCTTCAGGGTTCTAGGTAAGCAAAGGCCCGGCAGGATCCAAAGTCACATTATTGGACTGAGGCTTCTTTTAAGGCTTTTTGGAACCCACCTATTCATAATGGAGTTATCTCAGAAACTCACCAGGAAAGTACCCACATAGACAGGCCAACAGGATATGCAATGCAGGCAATCCTGTGATATAGGGAAAAAAAACAACCAGGACCTTCCTCTGGAAGCTCGTGGAAGTTCTAACAGGAGTGGCTACAGCAGAGATAGAAATTTTTGGCAAGTCATCAGGAGCGTTATTAAAAACAAGAGAAACATTGGCAATTGCTTTTTCCCACGGGTGAGTATGTGCCTGGGCCTCAGCGTCTCAGTCTGCACCCTGGGACGTGTCCCTGACATGGAACAAGAGGCCCTGGCCTCACGTCCCTTCTCCGAGTAGAACTTTCTCATGGTTCTCTAGGGGAATCACAACATATTCTGAGCTGAAACACAGCCCCAGTCCTCAGCCCATCAGGAGTGCAACTGCACTCAGCCCTTTTGCTTTTTTTTCCATTTTGACACTTTTTACAGAGAGACAATGTGTGACTTTTCTTGGCTAGCCAGCAGCCAAAGGTGTGGAGGGAAGGTCTCTCATTTTTCTGGCGGCGAGACGCCCTCAACTGAACTCATTAGCAGCACTTCCACTCGGAATGCTAACGTGGTCTCTGACCTACCTAAATTCCTGATGTCCTCTACTCATACCAGAAAGTTAACAGGCGTGTGCTACAGCCACAGAGCAAAGCAGCGGCCCAGAGCAGCAAAGGGGGCTTGAGGACTGTCATTTCACTGTCACTTCACATCCAAGTCCAGGCTCTTCCCTCCTGTTGCTACTCTTCCTAAGAACTGTTCTTCATGTCTATAATCTTGTGATAGTAGATACTGCCTTTTAGACACGAGTCAAGTTTTATCTTTATTCTACATGTACATGTCATTTAACCCTGTTTCTCTATTTTCCTACCTTCTAGAAAATCTGAGAGAACACCAGGACAGGAGTTTGGCTGTGTTTTATGAGCGACTAAGTGGAATGGGTCCTGTGGGCAAATGCTGAGCTGGTGACTACCGACTCAAATAAATCAGTTCACTTCTCTGCTGCTCAGTTTTCCTTTTTCCAAATGCACACGACACAGGATGCTCATTGGTTCACTCGTCTGACAGATGTTGGTTGAGATCTAACTCTGTGCCTGGCCTCAGTCAAGGTTCTGGAGCTACAATAGTGAACAAAATTCATGAGGTCCGTGCCCTGGTGGAACTGAGATGCTGGTGGATGTGAAAGCTCAGAGGCAAAAGCTATCGGGGAAAAGCGATGAACATATCTGCCTGTGGAGACGTTCTTTGCCCCTTCTGTCTCTGAAACCAAGGATCCTGCATGACTACACTGGGTATTGGCACTTATTCTAGGACACCTGGGCCGCAAAGGAACTTCTCGAGGGCAAGATATGGCTTAGAATTTCCACGTCTCCAATGCTGGCTGGCTCTGAGCCCTGCACGTGGCCTTAGGCCCAAGGGTCCCTAGCCTATCTTCTTTTCTAAGTGGCCTTTCAGCTGGCCTAGGTTGTTGTGGATGTTGAATATACGCATGATGACAATGATAACAGAACTGATATTTTCCTATCAGAACTAACAATGGGCTAATCTTTTGAAAGATGCCCTTTTAAAATATTAATCATTTGAGCTTTTCAGGCCTGAGTTTATAGACATTTGGGGACTGTACATTTCAGTTTAGGACCACGATTAGCTCCTGACATCTGAATGAGGCCCTTCTGGTTGACTTCTTTTGGTGTAGAGTTAGACCGAGCTCACTGGTTGGATTTGGTTATTTCCTTGGCCCCTCTCTCGACTCTGAGCTCACATAAATACTCCTTTACCTTAAATAACGGAGAGTCCACTATTTAGGAATCATGGAGATTATCCTGAATAACTCACACCCATCTTCCTTATTCCAGAGCAAGATCTACTAATCAGCATCAGGTCCAGGCAAAGGGCCCTGTTGGGAGGGGTCCTGAGTATCAACTGAGGATCCGAGTTTAGTCATCTCCTGCGGTAGGATTTGATTCCTCCCTTGCTTTTGAGAACAAGTGTTCACAGCTTCTTTCTAACGTATTAAGGGGGTTTGGAAAATCCTCACCCCACCCCCTTTTGCCCATCCATGACAAGTAATGGTTTTACTGATTGTTAGTTAAGAGTGCTTTCAGCTATAAGCAAGCATAATGAACAGAATTTTCCATTTTTTCCCCACAGAACAAAAAGTCTGGAGCAGACAGCTGTTAGCATTTGTTCAGCAGCTCGTGAGGTCTGGAGCCAAAACCACCGTGATTCCCTTGGCCTCTCCTTTGTGGGTGCAAGATGGCAGCTCCTATCCCAGGCATCACGCTCTATCAGGGCAGGAAGCAAGGGGGAGGCTAGAAACAGCTGCAGCTGCCCCTTCGCATCAGGGAAGCAGAACCTTTCTCCTCCTCTCCCCCAACCCCCAGCCTACCGCCACCACCACCACTCCAGCTGAACTGCACCCGGATCTTACCTGCCAGACTGGGTCATATGGTCACCCCTACTTGCAAAGGAGGCTGGGACAGCGAACAGTTAGTTTTGTTGGTCTCTATAGTCCAGGCAGGCAAGGGAATGGGGTTTGGGAGAGAACATAGGGCTACTATTTCTGGGAGAGTGGTTTTGAGTCTTGAATCAACTTTCATTTTTATTTTTATTTTAATGCCTAGCTCTCCTGGATTTTGAAGCAGGGCTGGACAGTTAAAAAGACTTGTGTGAACTGGCAATGGTAAAGCTTTCTTTTCAAAGCTGTCCCAAGGAATTGGGCATCAGCTGTTATGACATCTGATGGCTCAGCCCTCCACTGTTCAGTTATCAGGTGCCAACTCCAGCTACAGGGCCTGTGCTGCCGCGTGCCCCATTGCCTCCTGACTGTAAGGGGACAGACCGGCCTCGCCTTCATCAGGATGGAGCGCTCATTTGAGCTGTAGTGACCCAAAGGATGCCGAAATATCTCGTGGCCAGTTCACCAGAGGCCACCCAACCTTCACACTGTTATGGCCAAAGCAGTGCTAACATTCAGCCGGCATTCTGTACTGGTGTGAGAACACTGGGCATATTCTGCAACGACAGAGACCCAGCCCCTGCCTGGAGCCTTGAAGGCCCGCTCATCCCAGCTCCTCTGCAAGGAACCCACCCCCTGGCCTAAGACTTCCTTAGAATCCAGCAACCAAGGGCTCAGGCCTGACCTAGCAGGGTCCCTAAGACCCTGCTCCAGATAGCACCAGGGCCATGCGTTCGTGCGTCTACATTTAGTGGTCACATGGCTCTGATTTTAAAACACTGGAATGTCCCTCCTGGTAAAGTACACTTATTACTATTACCACCGATCATTTCTCCTGACTGTCCAAGGTGAAGGGCAAGGGCAAGTGGGTAGTTAATGATAGGTGGGGGCAGTCTGGGTTTCCTCAAGGCTGATTAACAAGTCACTTCTTAGAAAATTTGAGCTGGTCTCCTACTGTTTCTTTTTTACTGTTCACGCTGCTAGGGAAAGAAGCCAGGCACAAAGAACACCCCCTGTACAGTGCCATTTACGTGAAGCTGAAGAAGAGGAAACGTTAAGTATGCTATCGGAGGAGGGAGGGGTTAGCCTTGGGGCACAGGGAGGCTTTTGGGGTACTGGTCTGTTCTTTTCGGTCTTGATCTGGGAGTTGAGACTGAAAAATGGTAGTCACTTCAGAAAACAAATAGTTCCTTAAAGTGTTCA
The DNA here is from genome assembly GCA_007922815.1 of Macrotus californicus. Taxonomy (NCBI): domain Eukaryota; kingdom Metazoa; phylum Chordata; class Mammalia; order Chiroptera; family Phyllostomidae; genus Macrotus; species Macrotus californicus. Next base: position 115,189 of record VMDR010000078.1, on the reverse strand, counting down.
ACTTGCAGTTATGACGAGACCCAACAATTCTACCCAACAGCATATGTAGATATTCATGGCAGCGTTACCCATAATAGCAAAAATCTGTAAAATACAATGTTCGTCCTTTGGTGAATGGATAAGGAAAATCTAGTTTATCTATATACTGGAATACTATTCAGCAATAAAAAGGAATAAACTACTAATACATGCTACAACATGGATAAACATGCTGAGGGAAGGCAGCCAGACAAAAGACTATGTCCTGCCTGATTCCATTCATGTGACACTCCTAGAAAAGGCAAATCTAAAGGGTTGGGAAACAAACCACTGGGGGCCGAGGACTGGGGACTAGAATGTGACCCACTGCAGATGCGTACGAGAACACGTTTCGGGAGTGATGGAAATATTCTAAAAGTGGATTGAGGTGATGGTTGCCCAACTTCGTAAATTTACTAAAAATCATTGAATTACCATGTATTATGGGTGAACTTTACAGCATGCAAATTACACCTCAATAGAAAATTTAAACAAAATATTAAATCTTTCCATTTTCAAATGTTCTCAGTTAATCCAAACTCTTAAAGGGCTTCCGTGAAAGAAAAAACCCCGAAGTCTGCGGTGCAGGCCCTTGGAGTGCCGGTTTGCACACTCAGCGCTAAGTGGCATCAGTAGGAATTTGAATAAAATAAAAGTCTTGTCCTCCGGGAGTTTAGGATGCAAAGGGTGAAAATGGAACAATACACTGTTACAAAACCCCATGATATTTTATGTCAATCATACCTCGATGAAAAAAAACGCCGCACGATGAACATAAGTGGTATGTGCAGGGAGGTTAGGGCCCAGAGCACTCCTGGCTCTGATGTGCTAGGTGGGGGCGGAACGGGGGAGGGGACAGGCACCGGAGCTGGGCTTTGAAGGGCAGGTAGAAATTCAGGAGGTTGCAAGTAGAGAAAATGGAGAAAAGGATGGGTGACAGCTCCAGGCACGGTGAACGGAACGGCAAAGGCTGGGAGGTATGAAAAAGCAAGTCCCTTACAGGGAGGGCTGGAGACATGGTGGACAAGGAGAATAGATAAAGAGGAAAGAAAGGCAGGGGCCAGGTGGTAAAGGGCTTGGCGGCCTGCGTTAGAGTCTCTGGGCAAAGGGTTAGGCAGGGTTTATTGGTTGGAGGAACACAGGCAAGCTTCTTTTGGCTCAAATTAAACTTTGTATATCTTGGCAATTTCCTATAGGACTCATTTAAAAAGTATTCATTAATATACGGCTTATCATGTGTCTGGCGCGGTTCTGATCATCTCTGTAGACGCCCTTAATCCCATCAGCAATGGTTTGCAAACTAACCTGCGTGTGAAGCAAGTGGAAGACGACTTCAAACAGAGATCCTGATTTATCGGTCTGCAGTGGAGCCCAAGAATTTACACTTCAGTCCAGTTCCCAAAAGCTGATGCAGCTGGCCTAGGGCGCACACTTGGGGAACCACTGCTTTACGCCAACCTTAGAAGAAAGGTATTATTATCATCACCACTTTCCCCATTTTACAGGGGAAGAAACAGAGCCAGTTAAGCCACCTGCCCAGGACCACGTAGCAATCATTGATAGAGCTGCGATTTCATGGCAGGGAGTGTCTGCCATGCCTCCTAGTTCATAGGCTGCAAACAAAAATATATTACACACACACACACACACACACACACACACACACAAAGGCCTTAACTGACATCTGAGATAAAGAATTAGAGATGTTAACCCATACTAAGAGGGTGGGAGGGAAAGTCTCTGAAGAACTCTTTAGTCCATTCCAATGAAGCAGTGTTTTGGTCCTCGCGAGATGAAGCCGCGCTTTAGAAATGCCAAGTATCAGTGCAAAACAGGAGCACTTAAATATATGTACAAGGAAATCATTGCCTAAAATGTCACAGCTCAAAACTGAAGTGTACATGAATGCTCAGTATCTGTTGTTTTAAATATATTTAAATTTTGATATTATGACAACTGCCAATAACGAGAGGAGATAACCTTGCTGCTTTTGGAGGGTCCCAAGATAAAAATGGGAATTCTTTCATGAATCTGCTTGCTTTTCACATCTTGATCTCATTTGCAGCATCTCCCTGGTTTCCCTCCAATAAACAACTTCTTCCTTAAATTGGTGGCATTATGTTATTTTTGAGATCTGAATCACAGAGGCTGTAACACAGGCCTGCATGCTCCATCTTGTTTTGCAGAGTGCCGTATATCTAATTAAAGCTTCCAACCAGTCCATAAAAAGACTTAACATGAAAAAAAAAGCAGTTTGTGTTGGAGACAGCGCCAGGGCCAACTGGAGAAGAGGTTTCTTCATTAACAATAGACACATTTGCTCAAAATTCAAAATTAAGTAATAATACGTTAATTTGCCCCGGAATATTTTTAAATACTGCCTAAGCATAACCGGCTCGTGTTACCACATTTATGGTGTGGAACCGAAAATGGGTCACATTCTTGCCAGCAGCACTCCAGCTGCTCTCCAGCTTTTCCAGAAACAACTGGGGGTGAATAAATGATTTACCACGTGGACAGTTGGAGCTGACTTTATTTCAATCAACTTACTATTCTGTTCCTTTTCATTCGTTGTTTTGCTCTTCTCATGCCCTTGTTTGCCTTACAGAATGTATTCAAAACCACGGTTACAGGTTACACGGCAGCAGTATAAATACTGGGCCTTCCAAGGGCTTTTATCTATGACGGCCATTGTTTTGTGGTTACTGTTATAGCTCAGGGCTAAAGACCTGGCGGTGGAGGCGCTCAACCACCTGCATTCCCTTGGGAGACTATTAGAATGGTCTTTTTCCCCCTTACGTGACTACAGGCTTCCCTGAATGGTGACCTCTCCCAGAGAGGACAAGCGCATGGCCTCCCAGGCTTCCAGCAACAAACCAAGTTTGCAGCTCTCGCTTAACATGCTGCTAGAGTTAGAATGTCAATGTCAAATTGAGATTACTTTTCTATGGTCTTTCTAAGTCAGAGTGATCCCAGAGTTGGGGCCTTGACTCAGCCCTGAGGGGCAGAGGCCCTGCCAGAGGCCCACCGCCTGAAGCTTTCCCAGCCAATGATCCAACAACCCATGCTAGGGCATTAGGGTAACTGGGAGTCCCCCTTTAACAGAAAACCTAGGACATTACCCTGAAGATTCGCACAACCCACTTTTGCTTCTCAGTGGTCTTCAGTTGTGCAAAGTTAATGCTGTGGAGAGTCCAGAGAAAAAGGCCTCTGACATTTGCCAACAGAGACATTTGCTAAAGCCATCTAGAGTTTGCTTCTCCATCCAATGTAAGCAAACTCGGAGAATCTAAGCAGCTTTTTTTTCTTTTTTTTTTTGGCTCTTGTCCTTTGCAAGGGGTCCTTCCGTAGGGAAGAGTTTGGGAAGAAGGGAGAAACAGGGAAAAGCAGGTTGGTGAACCTTGGCATCAGGCATTTGGCTCCCTTCCGGGAATGGGTACTCCACTGAGCACCAAGCTTCCACTTCCAAGGTGGGAGGTGGGAGTCCCCCAGTCCGTGTCTCTGGGCAACGCTAAGCTCCATTCTGGAGCTGAACCGTCAGGGCCACGGTCAGTGCCTGGCATGTTCACATCCCTGACTTCATATGCTTTAATACTTTCCACAGCCTTGTGCCTTTCCGCACTGTTTCCTGAGGAGGCAGCCTGGCCTGGCGGTGTTTCCTACTGGCCTTTAAAGCCAGCGCTGCACTGAGATGCTGACCTCTTCTCTCTTTTTGTTTACCGTGTTTTGCCGTGCATAATGCGCTCCCGTGTATAATACCCACCCATGTTTCTGTACTAATTCCCATGGATAATTCGCATTATCCATGGGAATGAGCACTACTCATGTATAATGCGCATCTTTACGTTCCCCTAAAAAATTTGGGCTACAAGTGCGCATTATACACGGCAAAATACGGTAAACAGCAACACAATCAAAATTCCTTCAAATTAGGTTGGGGGTGGGGAGCCCTATGTGTATGTATACATATATATGAATGTATGTATACACATATATGAATGTATGTTTTTCTCTCCTTGTTTAAAACTGGATGAGAGATGGGGTGAACCTTTAAAAGGGTAAAGTGCGTGTAGCCCTCAGCCCCGCGACCCGGGACGCAGAGTCTGGTGCGGGCTTAGTCCTCCGATTTCCCTGGACACCTCGCGCTACTTTTCTCGGCCATTGTCCTGCGTCCCTGGTGCTTCCTCCTTCACCGTCCCCTCTCCTCCTCCGGCTCCTCGCCCGCCTCCTGCCGCCATCCGCAGCCCAGAGTCGCCGTGGTCCGGACGCTAGCAGGATGCCCTCTAACAGCCCGCGCGCCGCGGCCCGCAGGTGCGCCCCGCCCCTCCCGTGACCCCGCCTCGGCGCTCACGTCACAGTGACGGGAGGTCCGCGCAGGCGCAGCTCGACCCCACCCCTCCCCGCCGCCGGCCGCCCGCCCGCTCGGTATTATGATTAGCTCTGGGTGCGGGGAATCGGCGGCCGGGAGGGAGTCGTCGGAGCCGCGGCCGCTGCAGACGGACGCCCGCCTGCGGGCTGAGGTAAGCGGAGCGCGAATCGCTGCCGGGCACGGTGACCATGGGCGGGAGTGCGGGGCGGGCCTCCGCCGCTGCTATCTCCGCCGTTGCGGGGCTGGGAGCCCGGGCCAGGCGCCCGCCGCAGGCGGAAAGTAAGTTGCGCGCTCCGCGCTCCCTGCGCCGGCGGCAGCGCGGGCCCAGGCGGATGCGGGGCCCGGGCTGCGGCGTCCCCGACCCAGTGCTGCGGCGACGCGGCCTGGCAGCGAGGCGGCGGCGGGGCCCGGGCGGGAGCCGTCACTGCGGCGACCGGCCGCGGGCGCCCGGAGGCCCTGCCCTTGCGGCCGCGGCGGGATTGCGGCACCTCGGGAGGCGCCCGCATCCCCTCCCCGCCCCGGAGCGGGCCGAGTGCGGCGTCCGCCCGGCCCCGCGCCCGGGTTCTCTCGTGCAGTAGGTATTCTTCTCCGAATGTGTTTTCCTTTTTCAAACGAATCTAGAAATCTGGCCAGCAAGGGGGTTCCTCGGTAAAACTGCAGCCTTACAATAGAATGGGGATATTGTTGTCGGTAGAGAAAGGGCATCGGGTAAGGAAGGAGGAGCAGTGCCGTTCCCGAGAGAGAGCTAGAATTTTTCACATTGGGAAACGTCCGTTCTTTTCCGTAGTCATCGCCTGTTGATTTCTTTCTGGACCATTTTACAAAAAGCTACTGCCTTTTACTTGGACTTGGGATCCAGGAAAGTGGCAGCCTTTTATCCTGGGGGGTTCGTGGAGCTGTGCTGGTCCTGCCAGTTGGGTCAGATATAACCCGATAGCTTCCTAGGGAGTTCGGTTCCAGTCCGGTATTCGGGGGCAATTTATCAGCAGGGTCCTTAAATCTATAGATGTCTGTGGATAGAGGACCTGTCAAACTGTCAAGTTACTTTTTTCCCCACTCCGTTTAATTGAGTGCATTCTCAAAGTCTTAGGGGCCGATGGTTAAGGCTGACTTAATGCCTTTCTCGTTTTATGGTGAGAGGCGAAGCACGGCTTGCAAGTGATGGAACCGCAAGGGCTGGACGTCCTGTTGAATTTCCACCCAGCTCCTCTCAAACGTCGGACTCCTCAGTGCGGGTTCCTTGTGCAGGGCTGGGAGCTAGCCCCCAAGCAGTCTAATTTATCAGAATGGATATCGGTGTACTTGAAAGCCGGGGCTTGTCAGGGCTTATGTAATCACTTTGTTAATTTATAATCTTGTTACATTGCTTTCCAGATTTATAAAATCATTCCCTTCAGGAAATCTGTCTTCAACGTCTGCTTAAATATTTCTCTTGGAATTGGATTCCTGAAGAGGAATGTACTGTACAAGTGGTGATGAAAGCATACTAATTAGACAAGAGCCTTTTTTTAAAAAAAAAAGTATTGATTCTTTTAGCTGACTCTCGAATTTCCCTATTAGGGAAATAGATGGCATTCCCATTTTGCAGAACTTGACATGAGAGAAGTTACATGACATTCCCAAGGTCATGTGTCGAAGCAATGTAGCGACTGGAAATCAGGTGCACGGGGCTAACTTTCCGTGATGCTCCATCTTCAGGGCTTTCCAGTCAGGGACTGTGAGAGCCCCTTTTCAGTTTTTTATATTTGCACTGTCAATTTTTTATTTTATTTTGTGCACAAAAATTACTCTCAACCTTATTAATGTTTTACTATCTTGAGTGAATTTTTATTGCAGGAAGACCCATTCACTTAAAACACACGAGAACTCAGAAGTTATACGAATTTTCATTTTTTAGAACAGCAATATAGATGGGCCCGTATGTTCAGATTCAATCCTGTAATCCGAAAAGGAAGGCTTTGAACTGTCCTTATTAAAATGGAAGGGTTTGATATTTTTACTGGGTGCAGGAAATGCTATTTGTCTCAAGTTTATTGTGGTTGTTTCATATGAAAGTGAAACTAAATAGAAAAAAAAAAGGTGTTTATTTTTGGAGATATCCAGCAGCCCTGGCTCTCAGCTTTGGTATAAATAAGGCCATGATTTCTTCGCTGTAGCAGCTTGTCGGAGCCTAGGAGCTCCCTGCACTGCCCAGGAAGAAAAGGGTACAAGTGAACTTTCCACAAGGCCACGATTTTAGGAATCACAAACATAGGTAAGGAACTCTACAGACTTGATTTAACTGTATGCCAGCTGTTTGCTTAGCAACCAAAAGACAGAGTTTTAGCTAACATGCTTTTACAGGAAAACTATTATTGGGGATTTAGGTACTTCCCAGCCTGGGCATATGTGCAGGTAAATCCTTAAGAGCAACTTAGGTGGAAATGTTGACTGGATTCTAGCAGTTGTGAATGCAAACTTAATCTGTGATCATTTATTTATGGAGTCTTTGTGTGTCTATTTTTGGGGCCCCGGGCTAGAGCGCAGCAATAGAAAGGAGCTATTGGGGACTCCAAGGTAAACACTAACAGTAGGGTGTGGTGAATGCTTTGGTGGGGCCCAGACAAATCCCCCTGGAAGCACAGAGGCAGGGTCAAGGCATCTGACTTGGGAATGCTTCACGGAGGCGGGGACAATTGACCTCTTGGAGGACAGGTAGAGTCCCCCGGCAGAGTAAAGGGGAAAGGGCCCAGAGTTCAGGGAGGCTGAGAAGATAGGGCCAAATGGGGGAGGAAGAACTTAGCTCCAAGTGGGTGAAAGGGGTCGGGGAGGTGGGAACAGTGCAGCTGTTCTTTTTTTAAGGAATCTGAGGGGGATGGGCAGGGGAGCAGGGCAGGAGCGTCGGGGATGGAGGGCAAGTGCCATGGCATTTCGTTTTAGTTTGGAAAGAGCTGATGTAAAGTCCTTAGGCCCAGTGCCACACGAGGGAACACTGGAGGTGGAGCAACGTCGTTGGCACTGCGGGTCGTCTCCTCATCTGCTTTTCTGCACATCTGTTTGGGGTCAAGGCCCTCTGCCCCGCGGGAGACCACTGCTTGCTGGTGGTACGGGAGGAACCCGTCTAAAGAGGATTTCTGCTCTGCCTTCCCTGAACATTTATTTCTCTGCTATCACTTCCAGAGCCTCCGGAGAGTCCGCTTTGGCACCTCCAGCGTTTGGCCTCTGCTCAGGTAGGCTCTCGCTCGACAAATCAGGCCTCATTTCCTCCCCTTGCTTGTGTCGTACCCCGCCCCCAACCTGCTGCACGGTGGCTTCTCAGTGGTTATTTCAGAGTCGGAGGGCATTATCTGCCCATGTACTGTGATGCTTCACGTTCTGGAGCACCTCCAGCCTCAGGCAAGGGTGGGTCTGTCTGTCTTTCTAAACTTGGACAACCTCAGCCACATATCGGCCCGAAAATGTAGCGTGGGCTATGAGACCAGTGCTCCGTGAGTGTGGGTTCCAGGGCACACGGCGAGTCAGCTCACAGCCGCAGCGGGCCTCCGTTCCTCTGCAGCGGACGTGCACTTGTGTCCCCCAAGCCCTGGAGGCTGTCAGCACCGTGAAGACAGAGCCCACTTCTTGGACTGCTCCGTCCCCAGACCAGAGTCCTGCCTCTGGTGTCGCCGCTGTACCCAAGAAGTGTCTCGATGAAGAAACTTTACAAACCTGAGCTTTAGTTCATGGAGTTTTGTCAGCTTTGTTCAGAGAAACCACGCCCACTTTAGCACAGCGGGGCCGCGTTCACGTGGTGGTGCTGTCCTAGAACTCCAGCACCGCAGCGAGTCGCCTGCTCCACGCTCACACCGAGTAGGTGCTCAGGAAACATTTGCTTCCGTCCTGGATTCCAGTCAGAGGGAATGGCACCACCTGCCAGCTCTCTCCACGAGTGACTCTAAATTCCCGTCTGCTTCGCCCCCTGTGCGTTGAGTTTGGGGACGTTGCTTCCTAAATGTGTCTCCATCATGACCTCCTCCTCCTCATCACTGCCCAGAAAGGAGCGGCCCTCCTTTTTAAGTTTTTGAGGCTTCATTTACCTGGAGACGGTTTCCGTCGTCTCCTTACCTGTCTCCCAGCTCCAGGTGGGCCTTTCTCTCTGCTCTTCACTTTGCTGCCCGAGTGGCCTGTTGGACTCTCACCTCTGATGGCTGCCCCCGCTCAGGACTCTTCTTTGGCCTCTCCGTGCCAGCTCTCATTTGTCGGTGTAATAAAATGTGTCTGCGTACAGCAGGCTCTGAGGTGCAGGGCCGACTAAAACAGGCATGGGCCCTCCGTGGACTGGGCTTACGTTTATTCTCGTGGAGGACGCACGTTACCAGTGACATAGTCACCAATGACTGTGTACCCGTGGTGGTGACCAGGGCTGTAACGGAGAGGGGTGAGGTGCTGTGAGGGAGCACAGGGGGCAGCTGTACAGGGTGTGGGGAGGGTACCGGTCCAAAGGCGACCTACACGTGGGGCTCTGAAGCCCAGGCAGGGCTGGCCAGACCTGAGGAGTATCAGCCAGTTTGCATGGAATAAAGGTCGTGGGGTGCCTGGCGCTCGCCTCCCTTTGTGGCCCCGTCTCCCGTGCTCCGCATGTATTTTTGTCCCAGACATGCTAAGCTCTCTCGGGTCTCTGCTGGAAAGTCTCTTCCTCACCATCACCATTTCAAACACAGAAACATCAGTTTCTCTGAGCTCTCCCCTGCGAACTCCCCAGGGCAGGTATGGGGGGAGGAACACCTCCTCAGGCATGTCCGTTCTAAGAGATCGTAAGCACCTTGAGGCAGGGACCCTCCTCCAGGTCCAGTAAGGTGTCTGGGGGCAAGGATGAGGGTGCTGATGGCAAAATAAGATGGGGAGGTGTGTGCACAGCTCCTCTCAAATAGTGGGCCCTCCTGGCAGGAAGGCCAGTTGTGAGAAGTTGTGCAAAACGTTGTGTGATTTTGGCCCCACTCACACCTTGTTCATCGTACGTATTTTCCCACGTAGCTTTCATAACCACTGTCCAAAGTGGCGACTGTCTTTGTTGTGTAAACTCACGCCTGTGTTAGGAGTTGGGCAACGTGCTGGGCTCCAGACCCTGTGGTACTGGCCCCAGTGCGCGGATGCTGTTGCTCCTATTTGCCGAGTGAGGAACTTGGATCATTTTAGAGTGTGCCTCTGGTGAATTTAATAACAGTTGACCAGGTTGTGTCGTGAAGTGCCCAATCCTAGGATGCTGTCCCGGCTCCTCTCAGGTGTCCTGCCCCTCGATGCACGCACACACCTGCGTGGCCATGGTGTCGTCTCCTTGTGGCATAGCGAGGGGAGAACGTTTGAGTGACATGCCTGCCTTTAATTGATGTTCAGCCATGTTGGTCCTTCTCTGTTAGAGAGATTATGTTTTAGGTAGTGTAAGTTTGAAAGCTCACTGTATCTTTTTTAGTTGCAGTGGACATTCAATATTGTATTGGTTTCAGGTGTGCAGCGTAGTGATTAGACACTATTACACCTCTCAAAGTGACCGTCCCGATAAGTCTAGCGCCCCGATAAGTCTAGCGCCCCCTGGCACCGTGCGCAGTTATTACAGTACTACCGGCCACGGTCCCTGTGCTGTTCTTCACGTCCCCATGCGATAATGTTCACTTTACATCATGATGGTCTACTGACAGGTAATGTGCAGACACGTTATGTAGCCGGAATGGGATGTTTTCGTGGGTCTCTTTTTAAAATAGCTTATTTTACAGCCTCTTTGGTAATTTATTTGGACCCAAGCAGAGTGGGTAAATTTTAAGGCACAGGTGAGCCTCCTGTTCTAGCTCCTTTCCCGCGGGGTTGGACAGCTCTCTGCCCGCACAGAGCGGCAGGAGAATCCTGAGCAAGGCTGGAGCAGAGTGTTCAGTCTGCGGTTTCAGGGCTCGGGTGCATCCTTTGCTCACCTATTTTGTGAGTATTTGCTCATCCTCTCGTGAAGGAAAATCCTTTTTCAGAAACAAATGGAGGGAATGTGATTTGCAAAGTACATTGAAATTGCAGTTTCGGAAAGGGTAAAGTTTTGAAGCAGAAAACAGAGCCTCCCTCCCTTTTCCCTGCATTACTTGCTTGCTTGTCAGCTGTCTGTGCCACCAGGAAGGGATCTTGCTGTCACAAAGTTGTGTGCAAACTCTAAAGGTGGAGTTACTTGCAAGGTGCCGTTCCATTTCTGGATGACAAACAATGACCTCCGCTTGTCTTTTGAGTGGTTATTTGGTTGCAACTTCCTTTCTCCACTTCAAACGCAGTTTCTAAACCTTTCAAAAAAGTGGGTAGTGGAGTTATTTGTTAATGATGTTGATAGCTGAGTCTTTGGGTGATGCCACGGAATGTTCTTTCAGTTAATCGCTGGGGCAGGCGACTTGCATGGCTTGTCAGAATTGGAGAAACAGCGGAAAGGTCAAAATAGATTTGTTTTAGCACCGTTGTTGCCTGGGAATTAGAAAGGCCTGGGTCGGGAGGTGGGGTGGGGTGGGGTGGGGAGGCAGGCGGTCTTGTTGCTGGGAGGGATGTGGGACCCTGAGTCGGGGGTGCCCAGGTCCAATCCTGTCAGCTCTCTCCTGGGGTCAGGCTGGGGCAGAGGAAGCCCTTAGCTGCTGGGACCCGGCGTTCTCTTCTGTACAGGGAGTGGGATGCTTCCCTTGTGTTGCTGGTCGTGAGGAGTAAGTGATACAACGAGACAGGGAGTCCACGCCTCATATCGATGCCCAGGAAGGAACCTGCTTACTCTTCCGAGACCTGCGTTTAAACCAAACCTAATTCCAGAAGGAGCGTTTGTGGCAGTGAAGGACACTTTTAAAATCGGAAAGGAGACAGAGTCCACTGTGGTTTTGCTGCGGGACGCATTTCTGCGTGAACCTATTGGTAGAGAAGACTTTTAGGGAAGTGATGCAGGTGATAGAGAGACCAAATAAGTCCAAACAAAGCAGAAATCGATGTTCTGGGGGACTTTGAAGTGAATAGTGAACTTTTTAACTGGTTCAAGTTGTCCACTGACCTTACAAGACGTTGCTTCCCTGTTAAGAACCTAAAGAGGTTTTTCTCTTCTCTCCAGGCCTCATCCCTCAAAGCTGCTTCTGTGCGTTAACTCTTTAATGACTTTCATTAACCTTAAGTATAATTCAAAATAAACATGTGAATTACTTCGTGTGGCAAGTTTCCCGTTGGTCTTGAATAGATGAGAATTTGTGACAGTTGCCCAAATGGTGAGCCATTGCGCTTTTCAGGAGCAGCCTTCTTAGCCCGACTAAACTGGTCCTGCTTGTACCCCAGCTCACAGCCGCCCGCACCCTGGCGTTCTCTACTCCGGAGTCGGCCAGCCACAAGTGCTCCCCGTTGCCTGTTACCCGCTTCCAGGAACCGTGTCCCACAAGTCCCTGTGGAGGGCAGGTCCCGGCCAGTGGGTGGCCCCTGTCCGTGGGCGTCCCACCTCTAGTACCCTGTCCTCTTCCTCTGGCATACCTCGCCGAGGCTCACTTGTGTAATTACTTATCTTTTTAATGTGTAGGTAGGTAACTTGTTTGTAAGATTCTAAAGGACAGGGACTGTGTTGTGCCCTCCACAATCAGGGCCTAAAGAGTTGCTGATGAAAATAGACTCAGCGCTCCTGTCCCTTCCTCAGCCTGAAGGAGCTGCGACCCTTGTTCCCCCAGGGAGGCAGGATATGTCACTGAGTGCCTTGCCTGTCAAGACTGCACAAGTAGGCTTCAGGTGTCTTTTCAGGGAAATTGCTTTCCTTCACAGATCTCAGCGCACAGTAAACTGAATGAAGAATTACGCACAGAGAGTCAAGGTTGTAGTCACCTCCCCCTTTCCTAGCTTATAAAAGCAGCACACGTTCACTGCCAAAAACTGCGAAAGAACAGAAAAACAGAGACAAAAAAATTCTGTAATCTTGTCAATTTAACAGTTGTATTTTTATACGTATGTGCACATTGTATGCTTTTTCACCAAAGTTGGGCTCCTGTGCCATGAAATTTGGTCCCTGAATTTTTTTGCTTAGTATTTTTGTGTGCGGTTTCCCCACAGGAGTGACCGGGCTCCCAGCACTGCGGCACCGTGGCACGTTAGGGGCGCTGTGCGTTCGCCGCTGTGTTGTTCTAGACCTTTAGGTCACTCCTGGGTGGTTTTTGTTTTGCACATATAAATATCACTGAACATCGTTGAATATAAATACTTGTCCGTGTCTGTATTTCATTAAGGCGTAAATCTAGCCGTAAGATGTTAAAATCAAGGGCATTAATTATTTGAAGGCTCCCTGTGTGTTGCCAAATTGCTGTTCAGGAAGGTAATCTGCAGCCCCAGCAGCGGGAGAGGACCCCTGAGCAGTGCTGTCTTTTCAGCCGGTGGGATGTTAGGTGCCAGTGTTTTTGCTTACTGTTTTCTGTTCCAGCCTTTTCTGACCGTATCTTAATAACCATCTTCGTCACAGTGTCAGCGGGGGGGTGGGGCGTGACGGGCAGCTAATAAGGGTTTTGACGGCGTTAATAAAAGCTTTGGGAAAGAGGTCTTGATTATTAAGTTTTTAAATTCTATATAACTTCCAACTTATGCTCAGTTTGTCTGGCAGCACAGTAATTGTGGGCTGACTTTATTTGTTTTGGAGTAATTTCTAGGTGCCAGCATTTGCTTAAGTCATTATTTGTTCTGGGAGCACCTTATACCAGGGCTGTCACCGTACTAATTTTTTATGTGTCACTTCCCCTTAGGTAGACGTAGTGACATGCTTAGCATTTCCATCACCTTGACAAGGGGCAGTGCCTTTTAGGAATTTGAACTTGTTATCCGTGCTGCTGCTCCAGGTTCTGTGACTTGGACGCTAACCCCTTGCTCTCGGCAAGCACAGTGCTCTACATCAGTGTATGAACCGCCTGGCTCCCGGACACATTCCCGTTCCTTGATGTGTCCTGGGCTGTGCTTGTTTTACTCAGAGGAGATACAGATTACTTAAACCAGCACTTCAAGGGATCGATCTGCATTGGCAACCCAATCACTGCTTGCGAGGCTGCAGCAGGCTTTCCAGCCTGGCATCCTGGCCACCTCAGTGACCCCTGAGTCCATTAAAATTGACTACTTAGAAGAAAACTTCCAGAACATGCTTTAGTAGGCATGCTTTCCACAGGGAAATACTTTCTCAGACATTTGGAGATATGGTTTCTCCTGGTTGGACATTTCTCATAACACATCGTTGACTTTAACCTTTTAATTTGTGGTTCCTGTCCTAATTCTGTCCAGCGAGTGCAGGCTGAGATGGCTCATAACCATGGAGTAGCAGTCAGCCAATCCAGTGAGAAACGGTGGTCTCTTCCGTGACCTACCTATGTCTTCATCGTTGACTTGTATGTAGCTTGTGGTCGTGCCTGCCAGGAGGTGTGCTGTTCCAGAAATGTGGGGGGTCGCTCGCTGTGGTTAAGGAGAACCGCGGTGGCAACAGCCTGGTAGGGTTGCGTGTCTTCTGTGTGTCCTGCAGGCAGTTGACTTTCCCGGAGGGTTTGGTCTTTTGTCTTCCTTCCGGCCTTGGCCCCGTCCTCACAGACACCTTGGGAAGCCCAGCAGTGGGACCGGGGTCGGGGTGCTCACTGAGGGAGTGGCAGGCCCTCCACCCAGCTTGGCTTCTCTATGGATTCACAGCGTCGTGTGGTGTTTCCCCTGAGTTAGAATTACAGTCTTCATTTTTTTTATATTTGTAGAAGATAACCCGAAAATTTCCATGGGTAAGAAGCAGAAATACAGTTTTAGCGTGGCTTTTCAAAAAGTCACCTTTTAGTTGTTTGTATTAGAGTGCACAGATATTTTTTTAAAAACACGTAATTTGGGAGGTTTTTGTGCATTTGAATATTGGTGGTCTGATTTTGTGGGGAAAACTTTTCTACCCCAAACAAAACAGAGAGCAGCTAGAGAAGTGGCCTGGGTTTTGCACGTGGCCCCTTTCGTCGACTCGCCTCCTGCTCTTGCTGTGGTTGGGTTCCCGGTGGTTATCCCCCCGCAGGGCCCTTTGGTTCAGGGGCCGTATTGTCCTCCCCTCTCCCAGGGGAGGCGGGAGTGGGAGACATCGTGTGGCGGGCAGGCCGGGGTGTAGGGTGGTGGTGTCCGGGAAAGGCTGGAAGTGAATTTTGACGAGAAGAACAGGGTGAGTTCCAGAGTGACAGGAGGTGGAGCAGAGGCTGGCTCCACAACTGTTTTCAGCAGCTTGCACAATGTGTGCGGGGCGACCCACACTTCCTTCCTCTCCTGCCACGCCCGTCCGCCGCCGCAGCAGCTCCTGTGCTCTGAGCTGGGGTGGCAGCAGCCTCCTGCAACACGAGCTCATGCATCTTCCACAGGTGTTAGGACCACTCTTGACTCCTTGGCCTGTTTCTCTCAGGTTCAGCCCCAGTCTCTGCCTGTGTGAGCAGATGCTCAGTTAGAAGACTGCCTTAGAATGACCTGATTCAGTGGTTTTCCTGCCTTGGAAGATGTCACTTTAGCTACGCAAGTCATTAAAAATATTGATTTAGTGTAATTGAGGACATCGGAAAATGTTCGCCATGTCGAGGAGAAGTAGTGCCCGCCCTTCACAGGCAACGTCTTAGTTTTGTAAGGAAGCATAGGTACCAAGGATGTACACTCAGATCTAAAGGGAGGTCATCCTGGGTGACATGGCAGGTGGGCCTTTGCCCTCTCTTGTGCTTTCCTGCGTTCTCCAAATACTCTGAAGTGAACTTGTTTTGTGGGGAGAAATACTTAAGAAGGGATGCCACTCCCCCCGTGTCCGTGTGTGCCCGCATGAGTGTGTTCCATGTTATGGAAGAATTGTGTCTGGGCGTACACGACACATGGAAGATAGTTTGGAAGGCTGTTTCCCAAAATGCTTAACAGAGGTGATCACAGAGGGTAGAATAATGGATGAGTCTTTGAAATTCCCCTCTTTTTGCCAAGCTGTATGTTCTAAGTGTAGTTTTTCCTGCATCGCACAGATACTTCATAATTGAAGCCAAAGTGCTAAAAGGAAAACCATAGAGCAGGTGAAAAAGCAGGCTGCAGGACATCCAGTCATGTGCAGAGTGGCCACACCTTTGCAAAGCAGAATGCAGAAGGTGTGTGTGAGTGTTTGATCTGAGCACTGGTGTTGGACATTAAACCAAAACATTGCTGGTGCTGGTCTTCACTGGCAGGGCCGCGGATGCCTCTCTGTTCTTTCTGCTTTCTAGTCCGTGTTCTTGAGATTTTTCTGTAAGGATGTATTACTTCGGTGGGAAAAAATATTAAGAAGTAGTCCTTTTTTGAAAGGATAGATTTGATAGAAGTCATCTTAGTATCAACTGAAAAGCAAATACTTAGATTTTGTGCAGTTTTACTGAAAATTCATCAGACTTTGACACTCAACTAGGGAGCACCCATTTTCAATTGAATACATTTTAGGGAAAATGAACAGAATTTTCATGAAAGCCAAAGAGAGACAATAACCCAGGAAATTCATCCTCTTGAGGTGGAGCGGGAGTCTGAAAGAGTTCCTGCTTGGGCAGGGGAGAACAGAGAACACCGACGTCAGAACAGAGGTGGTGGTGGTATCGCGCGGATGCTTCCTCTGTGCCCGCTTTTGCGCTCAGCACGCAGCTGTGCTGGTTCCCGTGGTCCTCGCTGCAAGGCGGAGGGTCTGTCCTTGCTACTCCAGTTTCTGCAGAGGAAACTGACTGCACAGAGAGGCCAGGTCGTGCTCAGGACCCGTGGCCTGTGACTGGGGAGCTGGGATCCCAGTCCATTCTCTGGCCTTCAGATGATGCCAAGCACCCTGGGCCGTCACACTGCCTGGCCACAGAGACTGTGCATGAAACAGGCTATTGAAAAGGAGCAGCAGGTGCAGGTGACAGGAGAAGCTACCGTACCCACCTGGAGCTGCAGGACCAGGTGTGTCCCAGAGCGTACCTGCACTAGACACAGGCCTGTGCCCGTGACTTTGCCGGCACCCCGATTTGTGCTGTAGAACTGTCTCCTCCTGCCTTCGTCCCCTCATTCCCCGCAGTAAACTTGTTTTCCCACCCCCCTGTCCTGTCTGCTTTCCCCACCTCTTTCCCCCAAGCTCATGTGAACTTGAACTTAATGATCGCCTGGACACTCACCTATAGTACATTGTGTACCTTGCCTTTGGCCTACTATGGGTGTGTAGCCTCTCAGTTATCTGGGTGCTGTTTCAGTGTCCTGGAAAGGCCTGTAAGGCCACCTCAAGTCATTGCTCCCTCACTGGGCCACGGACTAGATGTCAGTGACCTGCTCACGTTCTCATCGTCTGTACTGTCCCACGGAACGCCTCTGCTGCAGAGGGGTTTTGTGTGTTCACTGGTGGTGGCCTTCTCATCGATTTCTCTGGCCTGCTGGAGGCCTGGGTTGGAAAGGCTGCCCTCCGGAGCCATTGGAGCGGTGTTTCGTGAGCCTGGAGGGGCTTCTGTGGGCAGGTGGGGCTCGGAAGCCTGGCTGAGCAGGATGGAGCTGCTCACTGCTGCCTGTCGGGCAGCTGGCGCCGGCTACCCGGGAGGCATTTAGAACACAACTAGTTTCCTGTTGTTCGTTATTATTACTTCTTCCTCCTTCCAGTGGAATAACCTTTCTGACCTGTCTACCTGGAACAGTCTCTGTGTATCTGTTCGCTGTGAAATTCCTGTGGACCACAAGGATTCCTGGAACAGGTTGCAGTTCACAGAGGGAGAAAGATAATGGGAGCGCGGGTCCCTAAAGACAAATAGGACATCTTTGTATGTTCAATCCAGCCTTAGGGTGTATATTTTGACTTGAAGCAAAGTTAAAACAAATAGAACTGAACTAAAATCTTTCTCTCTGTTTTCTTGTAGAAGAAAGAAGGACCACTCGGAACGCGGTTGGCAGGGTATGTCTCAGAGCCCGTACAGAGTCGCCTGACTCTGTACGTCGTGTCTTAACCCTCGGTGCTGGTTCGCATGCATTTCCAGGCACTGCAAGATCCTCAGAGGTCGAAAAACAATTTAGTCATTTCCTGCGCTAACTCAAAATACGCTTGATAGTGAGATTAGACAGTGGGCTGATATTTAAAAAGATGCTCAGTAACAGGGATGTTTTTTCTCCCAACCTTCAGTGAATTATAATATCCTATTTTTAGGTGTCCAGTTGTAGTTTCGTAGGCACTGAAAAAGGGATATGTATACCGAAAAAGTAAATTCTTTGATAGTTTGATAGAGTAAGTAATCATTTCACTACGGGGTAGTCTGTCATTATGCAGAGACCCTATCAGATTCCTCCCCATGAACTTGCTAGTAGACGGTCAGCAATGACTTCATAGTGCCCTTTTGCCGGTGCAGTTCTGGGAAGGGACGAGTCAAAGAGCTAATAGTGAGTATCTCTGGGCACCCTGGGAAAGACTTTTTTCCTTGTCTCTTTATTCATTTATCACTCTAGTAATTAAAATTTTTAATTAATCAGATTAAGTTTCAATGTAAACAAACAGGTTTTTTTATAAAATGTGATTTATATTCCACTTTCCAGGGTTGCATCTAAAATAAAGTGATAGATGCAAAAAAATATGTACCTTGAGAGCAGACTGAAGAAGTTTGTTTTGCGACTAAAGTTGTATTTGCAAACTTAGACAATAGAAACATCAACTTGGATAGAATGTTAAGAATAATTACTGCCCTTATAATTAATTGAAGTTAAAGGTTTAAAGATAGTTTTCTGCCCCCTGGAGTTAGCTTAGAGTTCTATTTTTGAAAATCAAGTATGCTCAAATTAAATGTTTTTGGCTGGAAACTACTGTCCAAATAAAGCAAGATCTTACCATTTGGATTTTTCCTTTTAAGTTCATTAAAATTATTAGCTCTCCTGCCGAAGATAATACACAGTACAGAAGAAATTTGCTTTTTTTCCTAGTACCTATACAGAGCCCTGATTTCTTATTTAAAAATCTTACTAGAAACAATGAGTAATTTAGTTTGGTTCTGAAATA
The DNA here is from genome assembly GCA_007922815.1 of Macrotus californicus. Lineage (NCBI taxonomy): Eukaryota > Metazoa > Chordata > Mammalia > Chiroptera > Phyllostomidae > Macrotus > Macrotus californicus. Next base: position 96,839 of record VMDR010000078.1, on the reverse strand, counting down.
AACCTGCAGAAAATGCAGGGTAGTGACTGAGCACGGGTTTTGGTGTCCAGTGGCTCACCTCTTCCATGCACCGGTCCCGTAGCCCAGGCCGACTTCACTCACTGCCCTGTGCCTCCCGAGGGGGCTGCTGATCCCCATCTCTGAGGGCAGCTGTCGGGGTTAGAGGGGGGGCTGGAGAGCAGTTTGTGTGTGAGCAGTACATTGTTCTCACTCAGTAAGTCCCAGTTGGTATTTATTGTGACAATAATTACTAAAACGTAAGAAACATATTAGTTCATGTTAACACTGGCTTATATCTATATGTATATATATTGAGGTAGTCAATATATATTTTGACTTATTTTATTCATATATGTGTGTGTATGAATATATATGGAGAGTCCCAGATACGTAGCTCACATCATTTCAGTTTGCATGTGAGAATGATTTTATGCCTCTTTCATAGTTGACATTTTTAACTCTTAAGATATTATTATCCTAAATGTAACATTGTTTAGAGAAGTCCAGTGTTGAAAGGGTGTGGGCTTTGAAATAAGAAATCAGTTTCGATTTATTTACTTCAAGCTTTTCCTAACACTTTTTTTAAGTGAAGCTGTAAAACGAAATGTTATGAAACTTCATTTTGTTTCTCCTCTTATTTTGTAGATGTCCATGGCAACACTGAAAATGACTTCCTTATTTTCACCAGACGCTCTCCTATGAGAAGCTCTGCTTCAGACAGTCTAAATATCTCCTCTCCCGCCGGGCCAGCATGGCAGGGTTCAAGCGCGGGTACGACGGGAAGATTGCGGGGCTGTACGACCTGGATAAAACCCTGGGCCGAGGCCACTTTGCGGTGGTTAAGCTCGCCAGGCATGTCTTCACAGGCGAAAAGGTGGCTGTGAAAGTTATTGACAAGACAAAACTGGACACACTGGCCACCGGTCATCTTTTCCAAGAAGTGCGGTGCATGAAACTGGTGCAGCACCCCAACATCGTGCGCCTCTACGAAGTGATCGACACCCAGACCAAACTGTATCTCATTTTGGAACTCGGGGACGGAGGCGACATGTTCGACTACATCATGAAACACGAGGAGGGCCTGAACGAGGACTTGGCCAAGAAGTACTTTGCGCAGATAGTCCACGCCATCTCCTACTGCCACAAGCTCCACGTGGTCCACAGGGACCTAAAGCCAGAGAATGTGGTCTTCTTCGAAAAGCAAGGCCTTGTGAAGCTGACAGACTTTGGTTTCAGCAACAAGTTCCAGCCAGGGAAGAAGCTCACGACCAGCTGCGGGTCCCTTGCCTATTCTGCTCCAGAAATCCTGCTTGGCGACGAGTATGACGCACCCGCCGTAGGTAGGTCACCTGCCAGTTCTCGCTGCCTGGAACCCTCCTGGCTAGAGCACAGCTGGTCACATCAGCCGTGTGTTCTTTTTTAATCTAAAAGTACTTTCTAATTGGATTGCTGGTAAATGCATCTTAGTGAACAGTTTGGGGTTTTTGTGAACGCCACACAGCCCTAAAGTCAGCAGTTCATTTATTTCGCCCTTTAAATGGCAAATGTTGCAAGTACATTTGTCAGAACAAAGGAAAGCGAGTGAGTTATCATTTAAGGCAATCTCTCATCTGCTTATTATAATTTTTGTTAAGGTCGGCATACTTTTCCAACCTTCTTAGATTCTTCTGGTCACCCCCTTCCTGAGAGTACCTTTCCCAGTCCCATGTTGGAAAGGCACTGTGAACATTCCCGCGCAGTTGTGAGGGATTTGGGCATGGCAGCCATTTATGAATTGTGACCCCAAACAGAGCACTTGATCTCTCCGCTTCATTTCTTCATCTGTAGAAATAGAGGAAGGCCACACACCAGCACCCATTACTCACACTGCTTTTCAAGGTGGACCGTGTGTTCTGAAAAGCACAGGGTCGCTGCGGTTTCTGGAAAACAGGGATCCCCCTGCAGATGCGCCCGAGATGTGGGTGGGGGAGCTTACTTCATTTCCAGTAACGAAGCCTCAGTGTGTCTGGGAAGGAAAGTTGCTGTGGCAGAAATCAGTATTCAGATGCACACTAACAAATGTCAGTCTTATGCCCTATTTTTAAAAACAAAACCAATGATAAAACCAGCTAATAAGCCAAAAATTATGCTACGTCCCCAGAGGCGAGAGCGTTTAGCCTCCGCCACTTTATTGAAAGCGTGTGCTGTGTTCATCTTAGAGCGTGTTTTCTGGTTTGGTTTTTGCCTTGTTCACTAACATGCCCCAGGTTCCAGGGAAGGCTGGGGACACGTGTGAAAGTTGTCTTCTTAAGCATCTTTCGTTGTTCTTTTCTCTGGCCTAAACGTGAAGAGCATCTCAAAATCCAGTGTGCATTTAAAAGTGACTCTCTGGTCTGCCTGAAAGAATTGCCTTGTCTTGTCTTGTGAAAAAGGAGATTAAGTAAAAGACAAGGTGAGACCTTCTGGACTGTTCACGTACGTGCAGCTAATGGATTGCACTGTAGGACACGTGAGCTTCCGGAAGTCTCGGCGCACCCGGGAGTTGTGGTTAAACTGGAAGCCACGTGAGGGTACGTGTAGCTCTGCTACAGTCCTGTGATAAAGTATCTCAGCACACCCCGCTCCTGTAAGAGTCTTCTAGAGAATCCAGCACGTGGGCGGCTGCCAGAAGAACTGATTGCAGCAGTATGTGTATGGTATGTTCAGGTACCTAAGTGTACTCTGAAAATTTCTTAAAGGATGACTCCCTCCTGTACGGGTAGTACAGCCTAAGCTGCGGTACCTTTGTGGTAGAACTTTGAGGTGGTCCTAAAGGGCATAAACGGATTGGAACATTCCCCTTTGGTTTACGAAAATCTGCTGTAATGATTTGTGTCATAAATTGGTAACTCCTGGCTTTTAGTTCAGATTCATTCCAGAAAAGCTGTAAACGTACTTGCGTTCACAGTGAGTCCCGAGCTGTACCACGTCTGTGTGTGCTTTCATTTCCCTGCTCAGAGTAACCCTTTGCTAGAGATGGTGTCTTAGCAACGCTTCAGCACTTCCTGAACGGGACCTTCCCTCCCAGAGCCCAACCTGGCTACATTGTATCCTTCTTACATTTCCGCTCTTTGTGCCTGGACACGTGGGCCCTGCCGGGTTCTGGGTGAGGAGATGTTAGGTTTGTGCACAGTCTCAGGTCTGAGCGTGGATTTTGGGATCATACTTTCTAAGGGATGATTTGTGCCTCTTCTCTGCACAGGGAAGGCAGTTGGGTTGGCTAAATTTAATGTAGTACCCGTTTGTTTTCTTTTAAAAGGTACCATAAGACCTGCCTGCAAGGTAGGTGCCCAGCGGAAACGCACGGCCGTCTGGGGTCCATGCGTGGTCACACATGTAGCATTCGGTGGTTGAGAACTGGGAAACGCATGCATGGTGGTGTGGCACACACCCTCCCAAACTCAGCCAGCAAGTGCAAGGTCACATAACCTGAAGGATGCCTTGTACCTTTTACAGAGTATAACATCATTTGTCCTATAAAACCAAGAGCAAAACAAAAGTCCTCTCCCGCACGTCCTGAAGTTCCACACGCGTATGAGTGATGACTTGCATTGAGGAAGCCAGCGTCCGTTGATCTGGCTCGAGCTCTCTGAACAGAGGTGCTTTGTCCATCCTTAGCTCTGTGTTCACGCCGTGCCGGCTTGTAAGGTGCGCGTCACACGATGACGTCTGGGAGGCGGCTAGCAGAGCTGCTGTGCCTTCGATAACGCCTTTTGGTTTTATCAATAAGCCACTGTGGAACTTAACGTGTGTCATAAAAATTCTTGAGCACAAAATGTTATGGGTGGAATACTCTATAGGTACCATAAAGTTGGTGATTTCAGGCTCACTCAATCACTGATTTTTCGGGGCTGGGCCTGTAAAATGTGAGAGAGATGATTTATGTGTTTCTGATGTTTTCCCTGCTGCGTTTTTAGTCCCGCTGCCTATTGGTCGCGCGGCGTTATAAATGAAAGATCAAACGAAATATACGTTGACACTGGTTTGAAAAGTGTGGTTTACTCTACTGTACTAGTGGTGTGGTGAGCTTCAAACAGTGATTCTCAACTCACCACCCATCAATTTCAACAGAATTGATTAAAGCAGAAGCACCACGCCCTGACCGGTGTGGCTCAGTGGGCTGGGCATCGTCCTGCAAGGTGGGAGGTGGCCAGTTGATTCCCGGTCAGGGCGCAGTCCTGGGTCACAGGTTCAGTCCTGGGGGGGGGGGGGTGTGAGAGGCGACCCATCGATGTTTCTCTCCCTCTTGTCCCCCCTGCCCCCCATTCTCTAAGAATAAATAAGTAAATAAATAAAATCTTTACAGCAAAACAGAACACGCCGACCTTGCCTGGGCCTCACCCCTAGAGGTTCTCATGCCTCTTGGGTAAGGCCATCACCCCAAACTTCCCTGGGCGAATGTGCATCCAGCCTTACCTGCCCCTGATTTAAACCCACAGATTCAAATGTTTTTAGTTACTAGTTGGAAAAATAGATTCCCAACGTTTTAGTTTTAATGTTCTTTAAAGAGTAAGTGTTAGGGGGAAGAAATTTAACCTCTGGCTTCAAAAAGTGAATAGGAACATGTATTTGCTCTTTGATGCTGCTGGTTGAGCAAAGTTCCCTCCCCCCCGACCCCACCCCACCCTTCCCCCCTTTAATCACACCCTGTGCTTATTTACTAAGTGCCACACACTTCAGGTCCTTTGGAAAGTTTCCTGGTGCTATTGCAGTTCCTGGGACTTCAAGCCAGATACCTCTCAGGGACCCTGTCCTGCCTCTCCCCCGAGGAACCCAGACTGGCCTGCCTTCCTCCTTCCGCTGCCATCCCCTGGAGCACTGGTCACAGTGGGTCACGGCATCCCCTGGCCTTGTGCAGGGCTGCCTCGTCGCCTCCTCTGGAATCGTGTTCCTCACCCAGATTTCTAGCTCTGCCGCGGTTTTCTAAGGGCTCTCACCACCATTAACTACACGGGGCTTGTGTTTACGTAGGCCTAGTACACCTCTTATCCCCGCCCTCTCAGACCCTCTGTGGGGTGGCAGAGGTGTGCAGGGCTCATAATTGGAGGTCCTATTTGAATACAAACCCCGATACTTTTTCTCTACTTTTCAGACTGGACCCCAAGCTGCGAGTCTGGGGTTTTCATCTGAGCAGGTAGTATTGGGCTGAATGGCGTGAGAACGTGTGTCTTAGAAAGAAGATAAGAGAAGGAAGGGATTTCATTGTAGGAGCAGGTTTCCTTTCCTCTGTTTCCTGCTGCCAAGGTGCTCAGGTGTCCATAGTTTGGGTGAGAGCAGGCCCTGGGGCTCTGGGCGAGGCCGGGTCCCTAGACTGAGGTGACAGTTTCAGGTGCCCACCCCTCATAAAGAAAACAGTGCTCATCAGTTCCTCTGTTCTGTTCCCTGTTAGTCTGCTTTCATGCCCCCTCCACCCCCCCTTCAGAACACTTTCAAGACCTGCCACTGCAAGCAGAACCCAAGCTGGAGCCTTCCTGCCGGTCAGCACAGCCCTCAAGGCTGGCTTCCCCATTCCTTCCCTGACTTCTCCCTCCCACCAGTTCGCAGTTGCTTGCTGGGCTCCAGCCACACTGCCTGCTGGCTTGTCGGTCACACTTCACCCACACTTGGGGCTCAGGTCCCTGCCACCTCCCATCCCTCCGGGAGGCCACCCTTGCCCCACACCTCCCTCCCAGGCCTGACCTCTGCTTGCAGGTGGAGGGCCCCACCCCGCCTTTCTCTGCCCCACATGACTCATTTCTCTGGTCTCTGTCATTTCCTCTCCTCAGTCGGGAATAATCATAGTCCCTGCCTTCGGGGTCGGTGTGGGGATGAGGCTAAGGAGTGGTGCGTGCGCAGGACTCTCACTCAGTGACTCCGGGGTGGAAGCGGCCTGCGGTAGCCCACTGTCCGGCTGTGCGGCCCCAGCACATGCTCGTGGAGAGATCACAGGAGGAGCCCATGCCTCTGGGGGTCTGAGGGTCTTTCTCCCCCTTCGCTAATTTGTTCTCGGGAGAATTTCTGAAAGGTTGGCTGCCACGGGAAAACTAGGAGGAAGGGCAGGCCCGGGACCTTTGCTCGTGTGTTTTTCTCCCGCACGATTTTAGTTGTAGTTACTTCCAGAGTGTTAGGTTGTTCGTGTTTAGGGAGTAGGTTAACTTCTAAAGTAGGTACTTTTCTGAGTGTGTGTTAGATGTGGAAAGGAAAGTCCTGGTGTTTATTTGACAACTGATTCGTTTCTTGGGTCTTCAGAAGAGCTTTTCAAACCACCCCAAAGAGTCGCTACTTTCATACAGAAAAACATGGAGGAAACAAAACCACTTCCCTTCCCTTCAGGTGGCAGCCTAGGAAACCCTTGGGGGGCTGAGCACATCAAATCTGCTCGGGTCTTTTTTTAAGCCTTTATTTTGTGTGTGTGTTTCTGTTTGGGGGAGGGCGTAGGGGAACATGCACCTGTTGAAGAAAGGCTGGTTTGCAGAACAGAGACGGGAGGTAGAGTGGACACTCAGCTCACACAGTAACCTGGACCCTATAAGTCAGAATGCGCGTCGCCGGGCAGAGTCATCGGGTGTGCCGGAGACGCGTGTGTCTTCCGACACGCAGGATGCTGTGCCTGAGGGCCCTCTGCTCGCACTCTGAGGTGGCCCTGGCGGGACCCGGCGGTGACAGTTTCTGGGGAACCCCTGTCCCCTTGAGTCAAGAAGTTGCACGTGTGGGCCTGGCGCCGTCTAGACTGCCAGGGTGGCCTCTTGGGAACAGGAACAGTGACATGCAGAGTTGCTTCTTGGGTTCACTTCCTTCAAGGGCTGTGGCTTCCATCAGCCGGGGCCTCCCGTGGTGACGTGGACTTGGGTAGAGAAGGGCGGGGAGCTGGCGCAGACCAGGGGGCCGCAGAGCCGAGCCCGTGCACCTGCAGAGCCGGCACTGGGATTCCAGAGGCGTGTCCCTCACTGGGTTGAGGTCTGTCATGGCCATCGTGGCATGTGACCTGCTTTCTGTGTCACCTACTTCGTCTTTGGAAAACACTGACTTACCTGATTTATCCTGATTGACTAGCGATGTGCTTAAAGTACCTCCAGTATCGCACACAACAGTGCCTGATTGAATAGTTTGACGTTTTAATTCACAGTGAGTTTGAACCTGGGACCTGTGGGGGACCCCAGGGTTTGTGGCTGTGTCTGGGGAACGGGAAGCACGGCCGTGGCGGGAGGCCCTCTCTGCAGGCGCACTGAGGTCTGGTGCATGGGATGCCGCTGGCCACAGAGGAGGCACACCGCTCTGTTGGATAAAAATAATAGAGGGGTTGCAGGCGGCTATAAAAAGAGGGTGATGGAGCACAGAGGGCACGTGCCCGGAGTGCCGCTCCCCTTTGGAAGTGCGTGGGGAGGTGCCAAGGCTTGCGCACTGCAGATGGCTCGCCTGCCCCCCTTGCTCAATAGCTGGTCCTTGAGAGGGAACTGTGTGTGTTTATGTCCTATCTGTGTCCTGCCGTCACCTGGCACCCAGGACAAGCCCTTCGTGTTTGTTTAAATGAGTAAATATTACAGGGATGAGCCAAGGAGATGGAAATTTATACTCTTCCAGACATTCTTCCAGAGTTCAAGCCCCCGTGCGCTTCCTGCCCTCTGTGCTCTCACGTGTTCTTGCCCCCTCTGTGTCTGTGTGCCAAGTCTGGACTCAGGGGGCGGGGGGGGCGGGGGCTGACCAGAGCTGTGGTTCCTCTTCAGGGAGACACAGGTGTGGTAGGGCCACCATGAAGCCTTCCTCATGAGGTATTTTTAAAAAGGTCTGATTTCGGAAAGTTACAAATTTGTAACTGATTCTTGCTTCTCCGAGGCATTTAGAAATAGCTGGAGGGATTGTTCTGGCTGTGGCCGGTGGGGGGGGGGGGGGGTTCAAGACAGACAGAGCCTCCAGACTGACTCTCTGGGAATGTACCCGAGGTGGGTGACCGTGGTGGCGCTGGCTCAGTGTCACCGTCACCGTTCCCCTGAGAACCCTCAGGCTTGTCCTGAGACAAGGGAGTAGAACTTGTGAGTTGTGAGGCAAAGGCCGGCAGCACTACCATGGGCCCTGCCTGGCTTCACCAGACCGAGGTCCCCTGCCTGGACCCTTGGCACTGAGGTGCCACCCGGAAAGCAGCTTCGGCCAAGGATTCTAGGGCACTGTAATCCGCCCTGCTTTTTTCTTTCATCACATTTTATAAGGCTGTTAGGGACTTTCTGAAACATCAGTGAGTTTCATATTTGAGTTTTCTAAATCCTTAAAGAACGTTCTTTGAGCAAAAAATTACAACGGAGTTAATTGCCGCTGTAGCTGTCCGTGCTGTGGAGCGATCGGTCTGTGATCTGTGAGGGGACCTTGCCGCGTGGCCCAGAGACGGGCTGGCAGCCACCATCTCCACGAGCCGTGGGCCTGCCAGGCTGTGACTGCCTTCCACCCGCTGCGAGGAGCTGTGGGCTCGTCCAGCTAACGTACGTATTCACCAGAATAGTTTGTTAAATGCAGCTAATTCTTTATCTCTTGCAAATAATAATTGAATGTTCTTGTAAGATAACTCACATTCTACAGGGGCATGCTAGGTGAAAAGCACTAACTCCCCTCGGTCCTTCCCCTGTACTGGAGGTCATTGTTTTTGTCAGTCCTGGCAGGCTGTACGTGAGACGTGCCGCACAGGGTGCCCGGACACCTCAGAAAGGACCAGCTCAGGGTGGTGTCCACATGTTACCGAGGGGGGAGCGAAGATGCAGAGAAGCCAGGCCAGGAATACAGAGCTTATTAAATGGCCAAAGTAGGATTTGAACCCAGGTCTCGACTGAAAGAAATGAGACAACTGTCCTGCTTTAGCCTGGCTTATCTTTCCCTGTACCTCTGTCAAGGTCACTTCCTGCCTCGTGCCAAGATCAGATTGGTCAAGTTACTGGTGAGAGGATGCTGAGCGGGCAAGGTGTCTTCTGCCTCTCGGGTTGGGTTTGTGTCAGCCTGTGCCGGCCCACAGTGCAGCTTGTGTCCCTTTGACTCGGAAAACAACTTTGCACAGGGTCTTCAACGGCTGACACGAACGGCAGCCTGTCCTCACAGATGCTCCCCCAGGCACACACTCTGCGCACTTCCCACTCTCCTGTCCCTCCTGGCTGTTCTTTGAAGGGCGCGGACACCCACCCACTGCCCCTGTTCCCCACACCTCCCCTCCTCCGACGCAGCTGCCTTTGGGGGGCGCTCTGCCTTCGGGGCCCTCTGAGTCATGGAGAGAAACAGAACATCGTGACTGCAGCCCACGGTGCTCGTACTGAGCCCCCAGGTGGCCCCACGCAGCAGCTCGGAGGGCGATGAGGGGGACTTCGGGGAAGGCGGGGGTCCTAAACACAGGACCTGGCGGGACCCCCCAAGCCAGAGGGCAGAGCACCCACAGAATGTAGAGTATGAGGTGCCTCCTAAGTTCTGGTTGGGCGGAGTTGCCGCTCACGGGGCTGGAACACGAACTGGTACAAGTGGGTGTGGGTGGGAGATGGTGAGCTAGTTTGGGCGGCATTGATTTTCAAAGTCCCCAGGGGGCATGTAGCCCTCAAATGGACGCAGGTCTGGGGAACGCCTTTCTTGAAGTGGAGATGAGATAACAGCACTCACGCTTACTTTTTCTGGAGAGAAGAAATAATTCCTTGTTAAGTAATAAAGCTTTGCTTCTAACCCGTGTTGATTAAAGCAGGACAGAGAGACATCCTCAAGCCAGGGCTTGTTGGACGCTCCATGCCTCCTCTGCTGTCACCCTTGTGCTGTTAGCTCGGGTGACCTGACATTCTCTCCGTTCAGAAGGGCCTCCGGTCATGTCCCTCAGCGCCAGCGCTGGTCTGGTTCGGAAAGAACCGTTAGGAACCAGAGCTCTCGCCGGTTTTGACCACAGCTGAGGGGTTCTTGCCGTGTAGACAGGAATCGCGTCGGTAGACCGTAGACATTAGGTTTATATGAGTATCGTACAAGGAACCGAAGTCCTGGATTTTATCCTAGACACTCAGGGACCCACGTGCGCCCACAGCAGCCCTTGCTATGCGTTGCCTTTGATATCAGAGAGGGTCACATGCCGGTTGCTGGTGATCACGGTTGGAACTGAAAAGTACGTAAATCCTGCTGGTCATCGGTGGTGGAAGCTGCTGGTCCCGGCTTCATCTGTAGTGGTGCTAGAACATTCCGTTGCTGTGGCCTCTTCTGTGACGCATGGCTGCACGGATAAGAGACAAAAATAGAGGTTTCTACCTAAAACCTTAACCGCCAGTCTTCCCACTTGGATTGCTTTCTAAACCCTGCTCTTTCTTTTCACGGACTCACTTCAGAAGTGACTGAGTCACAGCACGCCCCACCCCGCTCCCTTTGACAATTGCTTGTCCTCCCATTAATCATTAGCATGCTCTTTTGTTTCCGTGGGATCTCTGTGAGTCTGCGTAAAGTGAACTTTGTGACATGAACTCCTCCCCGACCCTGAACGTGGCGTAAGTCAGTTGCACATAAGTGGACCTACCCAACGTTGGCAGGTGAGACTTCGAGGCTCGTTCTCGTGGGGTGCTGTCCAGCTGGTTCAAATGCCAGTTAGGGGACCAGTGACACCCACCCTTTCTGTGAACAAAGACTCCATTCTCTCCCCACCCCTTCCCACGGTTCCATGAGCTGGGAGACTTTTTTCCTTAACCACAGAAACTGTATTTATTTATTGTGATAGTTTCTTTTTCCATTTTTATTAAAAAATAGCTCTATAGGCTTAGGTCTGAAATCAAAACCTGCTTCAGACAGTATCCACGTTAAGTCTGATTTTTCAGAGGGTTGATGTCTGTTAACCTGTGTACCTTTACAATGAACAGAATTCCTGTCGCATTTCTTTAAAATGACAACACTGTAAAGTCCTGGAGCCATGCTCCTCCTCTCGCCTCCCCACCCCCACCCCCAGGGGCAGACTCAGTGAGTCCCTGTGGTCCTAGGGTCTCGGATGAGGCCATGGTCTATACCTGGGCAGTTTGGAGCCTTATTAGCAAGTTTTTTTTTAAATGGAAAAAGATAATTAAAAACATCCACTAAAATGAATTGTCGTTAAGACAAGTACCACCTCCCTCCCCATTTGTGGGGAGTGTAACAGGTGACCCTGGGTGCCGTGCTCAGCCCTGTAACACCAGCGGTCTGGCCCTGGGGACCCAGCTCCTGAACCCTCGCCCCTTTATTTTTTCCCACCTGTATCACTGAAATGCCTTCCCTGCTCCTGTCTCCCGTCTCTATGAGTTGTTCTCCTCTCTGTTGGCTTTGTGCCTTCTTGGGCTTCCCCACTTCCCGTTTCTGGTCCCCCTGGCTGTTTCTCGCAGTGATTTGGGGCCCTGGAAGGGCAGGGGCGTCGCTGTGTGTCAGCCGCTGTGCCGCCCAGGCCTGGGGCAGTGGCTGCAGCCTCCCCAGGACGCTCCCTGGGTGCCGGGCTCCATGTCAATCCTGCCGCTCCCACGGCAGCTTCAGGAGGAAGTACGTGGCTGTCAGCTGTCACTGTCCCCACATTCGAGACCGGGACGTGTTTTCACAGAACCTGGTTAAAGTCACACCTCTTGGTGTTCGTTTAGGGACACTTTTTAATCTCTTTCCTTTGGCCCTTAGGATGAAAATGTAAAAAGATTCAAGGACAAAAAGTACAGTATGAAGAGAAGTAAAAATTCTGCAGAATAGGTAGATGGAGTCAGTGGCCTCCGAATAATCGTGTTTGCTCAGGGAGAGACCCTCCCTGGGATCGTGTGCCCTCGGGAGCCCTGCCCGCTCAGCGACAGCGCCGTGCCTTCCAGTCCCATGTTCTGGTCCTGTCACCGTGTCCCCTGGTTTCCCGCACTGCTTCTGAGTCCACAGGTTCCCTGGGCCCTAATGGAAACAGTGTGTATGTTTATTAGATTCTGGGTTCTAGCTCTTCCAGGCAGTCACATCGCTTCCTAACAAGCACAGGCTGCTGGTTTGCTGGGCAAATGACCCTGAAGAGAACATTTCCAAATAATTGGACTTCCTTGTTGCTGTTGAAGTTAATATTTAACAGAAAAGGAACATTTTCTTTAACCAGACAAGGGTTTGGGGTACTCATTCGTTGGTATTTATATTATTCATCGTATTTTTAAACCATCAGTTTTCTGTAATTGCCTGTCAGATATCACCTCCAGTTTAGCATGGAGATAAAGTAAAGAAATCAAAGTATTTTATCCGCAGTTAAAGTGTGAAGTGGTAAAAGAAACCCTGTAACCCAATTCATTTTATAAAGACTGCTTTTGTCGGATGTGTATGAAACAGTATGAATTTATTGTGTCTCAAGTGCAATACATATTCGTGGAGGTTTGGGCACAGTAGTAAGTCGTGTTAGACATTGTCAGTATTTTAACAACAAGAGAAAAATTTTATTTTAACCCTGATTTTTATGTCCACGCACTTTTTTGGTAAGTCATTTAAAACCTCCCTTCCTTGGGGAAGAGATGACCATGTGTGTGTTATGGACTTGGTGAAAAACCCCTTCCCGTGTAATGAATGTTCGTGAAAAGGCAGGTGTCCATCACAGTCATTTACAGAACATAGCTGTTCTGGAAGATGAGGGACGCGGCACATTAGAGGGAGAAAGAATATTTGTCGTTGCCACTTGTTCACAGAGTTGGGCCAGGGGACCAAAAACAGAAGGTTCAAGCTGTGCAAAGACCGTTTAAGGTCAACATCAACCTGTGTAAATTTCCTTTGAAAACCTTAGTAAGGTGCCGTCGGGGTGATACATTCTTCTCATTGGGTGGTTAAGGAGCAGGGGCCGCTAGCCATCGTTACTCAGGATGTTGGACTGTGAATGGGAATGGCCCTCTGCGTTCCAGGACCCAGGTACAGAGATGTGAGTCAGTGAGTGGAGTGGCGTGCGGAGCCAGGTAACTGTCCCGGAGCAGGCGGGCCGAAGATTCACGCCGATGATTCATGTGTCCAGCCAGCAGGGCCAGGCACGCCGCTCCGGGACACTGCCCGGCCAAGGGTTTTTGGACTGAATGAGTCTTCGGTCCCTTTCATTCTCATTTATAGGAACGGTTTAATTTCAGTAGATTTTCCATCTGCTTTGCTAATTTCCATCAGAGCATCCTGAGTAAAATTTATTGTACATAAAAAAAAAATCACAGTGTGTATAACTTTTGGGTCTGTGCCTTTATTATTCTTTGTTTAGTTTGGACCAAGGAAAAGGTATTTTATTAACAGGTTTTAAATCTCTTGAAGGTAACGTGGAGCCCGCATTATCTGAGGGGTCGAAGCTTAAATGGAGCAGCGGTTGTGTGTTAACAGACGCGGTCACAAGCGCCGTGCAGCGTGCCCCTCCGTTCTTGCCGCGCCTTCTGTGGCCTGGGCTTCTCGAGTTTATCTCTTACGCGAATGTTTATGTAATCGTGTCTCTGCTTTAGTGTTTGCAGTGAATTAGTTTATGTGATACCCTTCCTAAGTGGACTACTCTTTCTTCATCTGAAAAAGACACCGTTTTTCCATCTGATTTATGGCTTTGCTTTCTAGGCAATGTCAGGAGATAAGGGGTATTTGTCATGGTAGGAGTTGGACTATTACCAGGGTTGGGCGGGGCCTCAGGTGCCAACTAGTCCCGTCTCACAGTCTGTGCAGGAATACCTCTTGCAGAGGGTCAGACAGATGGTTGCCTGGCCTTTGCTGGGATACTTCTAGTCATGGGAAACTCACTACCATTTCCAGTGTTTTAACGGCTTTACTAAGTAGGTCCTGCTGTTTTAAAGCCAAAGTGTGCCTTCTGGTTACTTACACCTACGGCCCCGGGCTCTGTCCTCTCCAATAATACACATAACCAGTGTTTTTCCTCATCGACAGCCCAGGAATATTTCTCTCCCCTTCAAGCTTTCATTTTCTCATCTATAAAATGCCATGACCGGGGTGGCTCAGTGGTTCGGGCACTGTCCTGCAAAGCAAAAGGTCGCCAGTTTGATTCCTGCTCAGGGCACGGGCCTGGGTTGTGGGCTCAGTCCCCGGAAGGGGTGTGTATGAGAGGCAACCGGCCGATGTTTCTCTCCTTTTCTTTTTCCCTTCCCTTCCCCTCCCTCTAAAAGTCAATAAATAAAATCTTTAAAAAAATGATGAGTTCCCCATCTGGTCGTCTCACCAGGGTTGAGGTAAAGAACAGCTGAGATAGTTGTGACCTGAGGCAAAATCCGTTTCTTGTCTCAGAGTATGAACACCTTCGTTTTCCCTCTGCCGTGTGATGTAATGGAAGCAGCTGCGCCTGTCCGTCGGCCTGGGCGCCTGGGATGGGCACTTGCCGGCTGATGCTCTGACTGTTAACAAATGAATGGATTCGTCTCCTCGTTAAACACTGACCTCTGACCTCTCACCGTGTGCCCGGCTGGCACGTGCTTGGGCCTGAAGTGAAAATGGAAACGGTGACCAGGACAGATGCCATCTCTGCCTTACCGGGCCGAACTTTCCTTCCCCAGGTCTTCTTGCTTTGAGAGAAAATGCTTTTGATTGTTCAAACTAAAATAATACAGTTGGTCTGTGTTTACTCGAGTGTTTCTGGTTTTCTGACGAGTCCCCTGTCTAACAGTGTGTCTCTGGTGTGCAGATATTTGGAGCCTGGGAGTGATCCTTTTCATGCTGGTGTGCGGGCAGCCCCCCTTTCAAGAGGCCAATGACAGCGAGACGCTGACGATGATCATGGATTGCAAGTACACAGTGCCGACCCGTGTGTCTAAAGAGTGTAAAGAGTAAGTGAAAGAAAGCACGTGGGTGCCCGGGCCCGTCTGATTCTTGAACTTGGTATTTCTGCTCTCGTTAAGTGTGTTTAGGGCACTCAACCCCAGACTGTGATTTGAAATTTACTGTTCGAGTATAGGAGGTATTACTTTATTTCCTAAATAGGCCAGTTTTTTCAGGAACTCGTGTGCCTCTTCAGTCTCTAGGAGTGGGGTTGCTTTCCCTTGAACTGCATCGGCAAAACAGACAGCCACGCGGAGTTAGGTTCCAGAGAAGAGTTTGTAGACCGCCAACACGCCGTTGTAGGTGCACAGGGCGTCTTGGAGTTGCATCCGCACGCCCCTCCGCTCAGTTGACTGGAGAGCTCTGTTTCATTGTCCGTGACGGTGGAGGCCAGCAACCAAAACCCACTCGAGCCGATTTACTGGGAATTAAAGTGCTGCGTAGTCCTGTGACGTGTGTCGTGAGAACCACACTGGAGCACGGGGCTGGGGGGGCTCAGTACTCCATGGACGCCACGGGTGACGTCTTTAAATGCATTCAGCTGACATTACAGCCGCTCTCCTTAAGGTTTCACCGCGGCAACTCGGCTCTGAGTCCCTGCCATCAGCTGGTAGCTATTACGGTGCCCGGTGGGCACTGACTTGCTGAGGGGGATTTCTTTGCATTATGTAAATGTCTCGCCACTGTGTTGTACACCTGAAACTGATATTAACGTTGGCTGTCAGTTGTAATTAGGGAAAAAAGGGAAGGAAATCTGATAGCTTGAAGAACTTTCTTCTTCGAGTTCCACCTTGGGCCGTGTGCTGGATGGAGTGTTCAGTACCTGGGTGTTCAGACTCTCGGGTTCGGGTACTAGCGTCTCCCTGTTCCAGGGACGTGAGGATGACAGAACCTACCTTTCAGGTTTTTCCCAAAGTGAATTAATGTACAGGAAGCTCTTAGCTCAGTCCTTGGCTCAGAGGAAGACGTGATATGAATAGTGGCGATGTGACGTTTATGCCCGTACTGTTGTGACCCTCTGCCCCGGGAAGCAGGGTATATGTTGTGTGCGTGCTAAATGCTTGTGAGTCAGGGGGTGGCTCCGCAGCCCCTACTGAGAAACTGAAACCTCAACTGGTTTTCATATTGAAATACATCATTCACAAGAATGTGTGAAATGTGTCTGTAATGACATGAACGCCTGTGCACCTGGTGTCCAGCTTAAGAAACGGGACGGTTCTAATAGCTTAGAAGCCTGCGTGTCTCCCTTGCGGAGGAACCGTCTGTGATAATCGTAGGACCGTTTGGTTTTCCTCTTTCTCCTGTGTCAGTTTTGCTAAGTTATGTTTTTCAGGAAACTCATTCATTTTATCCAGATTTTCAAATTTGTTGGCCCTGAGCATTTCTAATATCCTCACCTTTTTCCAGCCCTTGGACTGTGGGGGTGCTGCCCTTTTTCATCCCACTGCTGGCACATTTTTCCCTCTCTTATGTCTTGAGCGGTCTCGCCTGAGGTTCGTTATTTTTATTAGTCTTTTTCAAAGAGCTGCCTGTGCTTGTTATAATGATGGATTCGCCTCCCCCTCCAGCCTGATCACCCGGATGCTGCAGAGAGACCCCAAGAGGAGGGCCTCCCTGGAAGAAATTGAGAACCACCCGTGGCTGCAGGGAGTGGACCCTTCCCCCGCCACCAAGTACAACATCCCCCTCGTGTCGTACAAGAACCTCTCGGAGGAGGAGCACAACAGCATCATTCAGCGCATGGTGCTCGGGGACATAGCGGATCGGGACGCCATTGTCGAGTAGGTCGCCACCTGTGTGCGGGGCCGCCGGTCAGGGCCCTGGAACGTCCCCTCTGTCCTTGCCAGGGCCTGTGGACACTGGTCGTGGGCAGCGGTCTGAGCTGGCAGGGTTCTGTCGTTTATCTCTAGAGTTCCTGGCCCAGGGCCTGGCTCATAGGTTTCATTTCCCTGTTTCTATTTTTGTGCTTGTGACCAAGGGCATGTCAGCGAGGGCTGTGGCCTTTCTCCCCTCCCGCTGGGCAAGTCGGAATGGCCTGCCTTGTACCCCAGCACCTGCCGTGTCCGTAGCAGTGCCCCCTTCATTCCTGGGTGCCCCCCCCAGTTCCCACAGTACACAGGGGAAGGGGCAGCACTTTAAGTCCCCTAAGTCAGGGGTCGGCGTGTGGGGCCAGTCCCATGTCTGTGTAAATGCCACGGCGATGCCCATCCACTCCTGGTTTGCCCCTGACCACGGTGTGACCGTGTCAGAGCGTTTGTGAAAGAGACCACACGACCCACAAAGTCTCAAATAGTTTCTCTCCAGTCAGTGTAAGAGCCCCTGCTACCACAACCCGGGACCCATAAGCTTTGCCAGTTGTTAATTAAGTCCTTTAACACCAAAGAAGGATTTCACAGTCTAAGATGTTTAGAAACTACCTCTTTCTAATACCCTAAGAAGTTCGGAATCAAGGATAAGATGCAGCTGCTTGTTTAAACAATGATTCATTTCCGGAAGAGGTCCATCCTATCTATAAAATATGAAACATTTCCACAAATGAAAAGTCAAAAGTTATTTAACCTGTTGAAACAGTTGGGTATGAGGGAAAGGGTATCTTGCCAAGGACATGCACTTTAGGAATGTGTAGAAAACAATTTTTCGTTTTTGTGTGGATGAAAGGCTATGCTTGTCTCCCGAATCGGCTCAATGATTTTAGCTTAAATAAATACCTGCCATGGTGTGGTAGAGCTATTTAATTCATGTCAATTCAGTTATAAATCCGAAAGGAGTGGCCATAGTGTGGTTCAGGAGACTGCACGTGCCCCAAAGGCAGCAGGAGCGGGACCCCTGGGCTGCCCCCAGGGGGAGCACCCCCTCCTCTGAGTGCTGCCTGCGTTCACAGCCACGTGCTTGTGGGCTCACCCAGGCCTCTTTCTTGGGATCTTGTGCTCAGCCTGCCCTGCCCATCGAGCTGTGGCCCCGTGCACGAGTGAACAGCAGCCCCCATACTGCTTTCCTGCGTGTTCACTGTGTATTTTCACTAAGGACAAAAGTTCCTGAACAGTTTAGGTGCATATTTCTGGGCCTTGTGGGTCCTGGCGCATTCTCATGCTATTCCCTGGAAAGACCGGAAAGGCCAGCTGCCAGACAGTAGGCAGGGCCATGTGCTCTGAGGGCCTTACGCCTCCAGCAGCTACCAGCCCCGGGCCACGGACTCAGAGCGTCACTTTGGCAGTGGGCGAGTGAACGCATTGATGAAGAAGATGCCAGTGACAGGCTGGCAGCTCCACGTACAGGTAGCTCAGCAACGTCTAAAATTCCAATAAATGCGAAGAGAACATGAAAGTAAACACTTGCCCTCATTCCTGCGATCCGATCAGCGTCCCAGTGCACGCCCGCGTAGCTCGTTCCCCACTTGTGTTCCGAGCAAGTCGCCGGCCCCGGAAAACAAACGCCGCACACAGATCACTGCTGTGGAGCCCGAGTCGGTCCTGGAAGCCTCCAGAAACTGACCCTCCTGCCCTCAGCAGTTTGGCTTTTTCTCACTCACTGAATTTTTTATGCAGTTGCATTTTAGAATTTCAAGAGTAATCTAGATTAGGGCTTTTTTTCTTACTTGTGATCTTTCATAATTTTAAAGATTCCAAGTGATTGGATTTCCTTTGCTTGTACTTTTTTTAAAAAAACCACTTCCGCTTGTAACAAAACCTGCTGATATGCCTGTGCTCACTCTCCCTGTGTCCCTCAGGGCCCTGGAGACCAACAGGTACAACCACATCACGGCCACCTACTTCCTGCTTGCCGAACGGATCCTGAGGGAGAAGCAAGAGAAGGAGATACAGACCAGGTCCGCGAGCCCCAGCAACATCAAGGCGCAGTTTAGGTGAGAAACAATCCTCACTGATTTTAGTAAGTTAACGTTTTGAAATAGTGGACTTTGTCTGTTTTTTTTGTTTGTTTGTGTAACGCGACAGAGCATGACTCGGGCATGAGACAAACCAGGAGAGTGGCACTGAGGGCTGGCCGGCCTGGCCCTGTCCCGAGCCCTCTGATGGGAAAGCACAGTCCCAGAGCATCACTGCACACCAGGCCCCGACTCAGGAGCCACCCCAGGCTTTTGGAGAAGGGACTAATCGGTGGATTTGAGCAGTTTTCTGTTCAGTGGAACAGAACAGAGCTCAGTCTGAAGGTGATCAAGTAGTAACTGAGTTAAGTTGATTTTACCTTCTTCTAGAACCTACAAGCCACCAGTAGCTATAAAGAAGTCTCAGAGCCTTCCCCACAATTTTTCTTTCCCCTCCTGGGGTTCTGGAGTGGAGATGTGTTGAAAAAAGGAAGGCCTTTGTCCTCCTGTGGCCCGGGGCCCACTGGCAAGTGGTGGATGTCCGCTTACTCTCCTCCCTTTATGTCACTGTGACTTTAACTCAGTCTGTTGCTGAGGGTGCCTTGTGGTCAGAGTGACCGGTCCTGAGTCAGGAGCCTGGTGATTAAAGCAGCCGTTATTTATTTGTTCTGCGGGGGGGTGGGGAGCCGGGGGCAGCCAACTACATGGAGTGGGGACACTCTTTGGGTCTTGCCAGTGTGGGAGGGAGTGTGGTGTGGTCTGTCTGTCTCCCATGTGCTGACCTCAGCACTGGGGAGGCTCAATGCCCACTTCCTGTCAGAGAGAGGCTAGGAGGCGAGGAGAGCCACTGAGGCCTGGCTGCAGGTCCCAGCCTGCCGCAGGCATTTGTTTTGTTCATGGGGAGGGCTTCAGAGCTTGCGGAGGGGGTGGGGGGGGCGGACACCGCTGCCCTGCGGGCTGCGTAACCACAGAATCCAACCCAGAAGCTGCTGTCTTCAAGCTATGTGACCTTAGGCAGGTGTTTCAGTTCCTTCATATGTAAAGAGGGGTAAGACCACCTACCTCGTGGAGTTTCGGGAGTAATTCCTGTTGGGCAGTCAACAGTGCTGGCTTTCCTAGGCACTCAGGGTGACCTGTGCTGTCGGGGGCGCACAGCTCTAGGTGGCACGCTTTCCTCTCCTTTGTTGGGTAAACCACACTTTTCTCCCAAGTTGTGTGGGGTTTGGATACGTGCTCAGTAGCTGTGGGCTCCCTAACAGTTGGAGGAACTCCTGTAAATAGGAGCCATTGGTTCAGAGGTGGCCAATGGTGACACTGCCGCTGTGGCCCTTACCCATCTGGTCCTGGGGGTGGGGCACGGAGGGGGCAGAGCCTTCACCATGTCTGCAGCCCTCCCTGTCCTTCTTGAATGGATTGACTGCCACTGCGGTGGGTGAGTCAGACGCACTGCCATCGCCTCGTCCCCACCTCAGGGCTTCCCCAGGGTTTGCTGGGCGACCTCCTGAGCGGTGAGTGTGCAGCACCTGCGCTCCGCAGGACCACGGGGCTCACAGGAGCTGGTGCAGGTGACTCGTCCAGAGAAGCTGCTTGACCTCAGAAACCTCCCTGAGCACTCAGCTTTCGAGAACTACGCAGCAACTGTAGCAAATGGACCCACTGCATCCTCGGGAGAGTATAAGGCCCGGAGTTGGGGGAGAGACGGGGGAGAGACGTCTGTTACAAAGTCCTGCGAGTTTTATCAAGCTGCAGATTTAATTGGGTTTTATTTCTAGGGTAACGTAATTGGTGTGAAGTGAAAATGTCAGTGTAGAAGTGGCTGTTTTAAATGTGTCTGGCATCTGCTAGTCCCCTGGGCAGAGAGGACAGCTGAGAATTCCACGGTGTTTATTCAAAACAGGCCCGAGACCTCATTTTCCAAAGTCGTGGTCTTTGGCTTCTGGGCAGTGTTCTTGTTACTTGGGTGTCTCCAGATGAGGGGATAAAATTAAAGTGTACGTAGTAGTGGGTTTTGCTCTCTAGTGCTCTGGTGTGGGCATGTAAATTAGACGTATTTGTATTTAGCTTATGGGATTTTTTAATCAGTGAAGAAGAGACTTCTATTCGCCAGTGTACATTCTTCAGTGTTCTCATTTAAATTCACCGAACTATTCCATTTCCTTGTGCAAATACCAGACTGTGACACCACCCTGTGACACTGGAAGACTGGAAATGTCAGGTGAACTTTATTAGCGGCGACTTGCCTTCAAAGGTTGCCACCTGTGACCCAGGGGAACAGAGTATGTGTGGTGTTCAGGTTTTGCTTTGGTGGTAACCCTTGTGCTTTTAAAAAATGTTTTTCTTGTGGTATAAACTGCTGTGTAGAAAAGAGTCGCCAGTCCCCTCTTCTGACGGCTGTGAGGAAATTTTTCTTTCGGCCAAAGCCCCAGGCTGGCCCCTCTCAGAGCCCCCTGCCCTTCTGGCCTTCGTCCTGGCGATGGCCAGCCTCTGGGTTTGACCCCGAAAGTTTGACGTCACAATGTGCTTCCGCCCAGTCTTCGCGGCCTCACATGGCTTGTCTCTTTCCGTCCCTTCCGCAGGCAGTCGTGGCCGACCAAAATCGACGTGCCCCAGGACCTGGAGGACGACCTCACGGCCACTCCGCTGTCCCATGCGACTGTCCCTCAGCCTCCCGCGCGGGCCGCCGACAACGTTCTCAACGGCCACAGGAGCAAAGGCCTGTGCGACCCAGCGAAGAAAGACGACCTGCCCGAGCTGGCCGGGCCGGCCCTGGCCGCGGCGCCACCAGCCAGCCTGAAACCCGCGGCCAGCGGGCGGAAGTGCCTGTTCCGGGTGGAAGAGGATGAAGAGGAAGACGAGGAGGACAAGAAGCCCATGTCCCTCTCCACGCAGGTGGTCCTGCGCCGCAAGCCTTCGGTGACCAACCGCCTGACGTCGAGGAAGAGCGCGCCGGTCCTGAACCAGATCTTTGAGGAGGGCGAGTCGGACGACGAGTTTGACATGGATGAGAACCTGCCGCCGAAGCTGAGCAGGTTGAAGATGAACATCGCCTCCCCGGGGACGGTGCACAAGCGCTACCACCGCAGGAAAAGCCAGGGCCGCGGGTCCAGCTGCAGCAGCTCGGAGACCAGCGACGACGATTCGGAGAGCCGCCGGCGGCTCGACAAGGACAGCGGCTTCCCCTACTCCTGGCACCGCCGGGACAGCAGCGAGGGGCCGCCGGGCAGTGAGGGCGACGGCGGTGGCCAGAGCAAACCGAGCCCCGGCAGCGGCGGCGCGGACAGGGCCAGCCCCGGCGAGGGCGGCACGGGCGGGGGCAGCGCGTCCGGCGGCTCGGGCGGCGCCCCGGGCGGCACGTCGGGCAGTGCGCGCCGCTGCGCGGGCCCCGCCAACTCCAGCGCCACGCAGCTGGCGGCGCGCAGTGCGGGGGAGCTGGTGCAGAGCCTCAAACTCATGGGCCTGTGCCTGGGCTCCCAGCTCCACGGGGGCACCAAGTACATTATCGACCCGCAGCACGGCCTGACCTTCTCCAGCGTCAAGGTCCAGGAGAAGTCCTCGTGGAAAATGTGCATCAGCTCCGCGGGGAATGCAGGCCAGGCGCCGGTGGTGGGCGGTGTCAAATTTTTCTCCGACCACGTGGCGGCCAGCACGGCTGAGTTAGAACGGGTAAAGAGCAAGAACCTGAAAAATAACGTGCTCCAGCTACCTCTGTGTGAAAAGACCATCTCTGTGAACATCCAGCGGAACCCTAAGGAGGGGCTGCTGTGCGCCTCCAGCCAGGCCAGCTGCTGCCACGTCATTTGACTGCGTGGCCAGCCCACCGGACGCTTCCTGCTGGGAGCGGTGGGGACCGCTCCCTTCACTGTTTCCTTTCCGGTTTTACTATTTTACAGCAGGCAACTATTTATTACTTTTTCATTTGTTCGCCTGGCGATGTGACAATGCATGGTCTTTGTGCATGCTGCTGCTAGACACTACCTTTCTTTTCCAGCCTACAAGTCTATTGTGTCATTTTTACATTCATAATTTTAATGTGGATGACCAGGAGTAAATTAAAATGTATATTTGGAACCTAATATAAGTGGAGCACTTAGGAATTTGATGTTCCGCACTTAACCTAGAGAGAGAAAAAAATGCTTTTGTTTCCTTGTTGAAAAATCTAAATTCCTGTCCTGACCTTCCGGTGACACGGAAACCCCGTGCTCGGAGGCACACTCGTGTCCACGACAGAACCAAAGCAATAACGGTGTGATGCCGACAGGCCTGGAGCCCACCCGCCTGCCCGCCCGCGGACGGGTGTGTGCCTGCCAGCCCTCCGGGGCGATCGCGGGGCAGAGTGCGCCAGCCGCCGCCGCCCTAGCACCTCAAACCGTGGTTTCCGCAAACCCACACCTGTGTGTCTTAAGCTGTTAGTGTGAGAAAGGTTTGGGCTCTAAACGTTGACTGAAAAAGATGTTCTTGCTTTGTAGTGGGCGAGATAAAGTACTTAGATTTATAAGGCAGCTTTCCCTGCAGTGGTAAATTACAAGCAGACAATCTTCTTTTGTAATGTGATAAAGTGAACTGATGATGTCTTAACTCTAGTTACAGAGTGTGTGTCTGTTTAACAGAACAAAACGACGCTCTGTGTAAGTTTCCCCGTGTAGGGCACAGCCCAGGGTGTCCTGCAAAACCAGGTAGACGGCAGGAACTGCAGGGCCACGCGTGGAAGCAGAGGCGCACACAGGGGTAGGCGACGTCAGAAGCCCATCAACTCACAAAACACACACGGATCTGATTTCTAGGAGTTGGGTGATTAGGTTGTCTCTTTTGTTATTTCCATTTTACATCCTTCAGCTCAATTAGCTATGAACACTGGCTGATCAAAAGTCACACATGAAAGGGTAGAATTCACACACACAGCAAACAAAAATGCACAGAGCCTGCTTTGTTGGTGTGTGTGTGTGTTTCACGCTGGAAGTGTTTCTCACTTTGCCTTCCTGCCAGAACAGGAGTCAAAGAACTCTCTAAAACTGCTCCTGTACCAAGACTGCTTCTGATAAGCATCTTTCCTGACATTTTATTTGTAGGACACAGTATGTCACAGATTGCTGATCTGGGGAGGGGCCAGGTGCCACTTGGTTCTGCTGTGCCCTATGCTTAGCCACCCTGGCGATGGGATGCGGCAGGGCCCGAGGCTGTCCCGCACCCATCAGCCTCCTGGTCGCAGAGTGGACAGAGCCCCGAAGGGCGGCGTTCCAGGGCCCACGGTTTCTCCAAGCGTACACTGATCTTGCTACTTTAGTATTCACACATTTTACTCAGAACTCTGAGTTTCACTGTATACTTACTAAACTAAGTAACGAGACTTAAAAGTACTTCTTTGACTTTCTAGACCTAGGCTAGGTGTGTTTTAAGCTATCGCTCTAGTTCATTGTGATACTTATAATCGAAAGCTACAAGAATAGATGTGTGGGAGAAGCCATAGAACACATTTGCTTGAAATTCCTGAGCAGGGATCTTACAAAGGGCCAGAAATAAGGTGTGTGGTTCACACAGACCGTGAGCATAACGTCTGCATTAAACGTAGGAGAGAAGTCTGTACAAAGGGCATTGGCAATAAACTTTGTTGCAGCTGTTTTCCAAGTGATGTAAATACTTCTTCCTGTGATTGTGTATAGCCACCTTTGAACCCACGTGTGTTCGGTTCTCAATGGTTTTTTTGTATCAGATGTACATATGGTGCTCACTTTAGGATCGGCCGTGTTGACCATTTATGCTGCATAGCTGTATTATAGCCTTATTAGCTGTGTGGTTGGTTGACCCTCCGGGCATACAAACGTTAGTCTGAGTGGCGTCTTACTCATTCGTTCATATGTGAATGGTTGTGCATGTGTTGTATGTCATAGTGTGTTGTCACAGACCAGGGAGGGAGCGAACAACCATTACTTTAAGACAATATTGGACCAAACTACTTACTTGCTCTGAAGAGTTCCTTGTACCCCCACTTGCTCTGAAGAGTTCCTTGTACCCCTTAACCTGTCTTCAGAAGTTGCATAGAGTTATAGTAGTAAGTTAAATATTGTGGACAATTACCCTTGTATTTTTCTGTGTGTGTGTATATATATACATATGTGTGTATATATATATAAATGACGTGCTTCTGGCAATTCTCTCTGTATTTAAAGACGTGACAATCTCGACACCGATTTTAATAGTCGTGAGACTGAGTCAAGGGAAAGATTTCTCCCGAGGGGAATCAATGTGTGTTAAGAGGGTACAGAATTATCAGCCGATTTGGTCAGTTGCTTCCACTGCTGGTTGGTTTTCCTCATTGTGTGAACAGTGGCAGGTGTGTGACAAATGGGAAAAAACCCAAACAATAAAGTGGCATATTGGTGTTCAGCAATGGAATCCGCGTCCCCGGTTCTGTTTCTCCTCGTGAACGCAGCTTCGTCTCTAGGCCCCGCCCGGGGTAGGCACAGCCTTCCACAGGCTGCGCCCCACCTCGCCACACGTGATGGAAAGAGACACTCCTGACCGGTCTGCTTTGACCTCCCGCTGACAGTCTCAGGGGGTTTCCAGCACCACCCAGGGATCATCTTCCCCAGTGCGTCAACTTTCCTCACTCACTGGCCACCGTGCTTCCTAAAAACTGAAACACAAGCAACGGGGGCTGCCGCCAGCTCCCGCTTCTACCTTCCGACCGTCACGTGTCTCCGCAGCCCTGCCCTCCCTCCTGGTACCGATCCCAAGGGTGGTTCCCGCCCTGGCACCCCGACGCTTCACGGCTGTGAGGGGAGCGGCCCGAGGATGGGTCAGCCTCTCGCACCGTTGGTCTGCTTCTCTGCCAGGTCATTGCTAACAGCAAGCAAACCAGCCACAACTCATTCCCCTTGTCATCTCTCTAGCGGTGCCACAGCGCTCTGTTCCTCTTGTCCACTCCCTTGTGACCCCTTCCCGTCGGGCTTTTGCTGCAATCACCCTGCCAAAAATAGGCGGTGACCTCCATGAGCTAAACCCAGGGGCCAGTTTTTAAAAACTTTGAGATACAATCACATTCCACTGATCAAATTGTACATGAAATCATTCAGTGGTTTTAGCATAGTCTCAGAGTTTGCAACCACTACCATAAACCCCCAAAGAAATCTTAAATCCATTAGCACATTCTGCCCCTCCTCAGCCCCAGCCCCAGGCGACCACTAACCCAGTGGTCAATTTCAGACCCACGTAGGGGTTCGGTGAGCTGGTTCCTCTTTCCCGCAAACTTCCCATCGCTCAGGACCCCGCTTCTCCCTTGCTGCTGTCTGGTCACTAGCTTCCCATTCTAGCCTCTAATCTTGATATGCCCAGCAGTTCAGTCCTGGACCCCTGCTCTCTGCACTCAGTCTCCCCACCCCACGGAGTCTACAGAGACAGGCCAAAGTACACGGAACCCGCATGTCTCCCAGGAACACCAGGAGCCAACTACTTATTTGACTTTGCTACTTGGATGTGTCTAGTAAGCACCTCAATTTTTCCAAAACTCCTACCAATCATTCCCCTCCAATCCTTCCCCCTAGAGCCCCCCACCTTATAAACAGCAACTCTAAACCTTCGTTGTCTGTGCAGAAGCCCTGAACCTTGGTGGTGGTCTTTCCTGTTTTCCCCCCACATCCCATCCCTCCGCAGATCTCATTCGCCGCTCAGAAACTGGCCCCTCACAGCCTCCCGTCAGCCCTGGTCCGTGACGCAGTCACTCGTCTGGACAGCTGTGAATGTCTCTTCAATGGTCTTGCTTTTGCCCGTTTTTCTTTGGTCTGTTTCCCGCCCAGCAGTGTTCGTGATCCTTTTCTTCTGTCACCTCCTGAAAGGTGTTTAATTTCCACGTGTTTGGGATTTTCCACATAAGCTTCTGTCCCTGGTTTCTAGTGTAATTCTGTTGTGGGCAGAAATCGTGCTTTGTTTATTTTAGATCTTTGAAAACTTACTATTGAACTTGTTGCATGGCCCAGCCGCTGGCCGGCCTATGTCGGTGAATGTTTTCATGTTTGAAAAGTGCTGTGGTTGGCAGTGTGCTTTATATAACATGCCGGTTAGTTCAGCTTGATTGACAATGCTGTTCAAGTCTTCTATATCCTTATTGATTTTGTCTCATATCAATTACCGAGAGAGGAGGGTAGAAATCCTACTCTGTGGATTTCTCTACTCCTTTTAGTTCTGTCATGACTTTTACTTCATGAAATCTGAAGTTCTGTTGTTGGGTACACGCACATTTACGATTGTTAAGTTTTCCCGATGAATGGATCCACGTCGCCGTGATGAACTGTTCTTCTCTACCCTGGTGCATTCTTTGTCCCGAAATCTTCTTGGTGTGATGTTAGTGCGGCCGCCGTGGCTTTCGTTGACTTGAGGAGTATATCCTTTCCCGTGCTTTCACTTCCAACCTGTGTCTTGACCCTTCAAGTAGGTTCGGTTTGGGCTGGTCGGGTTTGTAGGCGGCAAGTGGTGGGGTCGTGCTCCTTTCTCCAATCCGCAAATCTTCGTCTTCCATTGGGAGTGTTTGGTCAATTACATTTAGTTGAGTTTAAATCTACCATCTCTCCAGTTGTTTTCTATGTGTCTCATCTATTCTTCATTTCTTTTTCCGGCTTTTACTACCTTCTTTTGGGTTAACTTGGCACGTTTTATTGGTTTATTGGTTGTGCCCCTCTATGTTTTAGTGTTTGCTGTCGGGAAAATAGATGAGGTCTGTCCAGAAAGTATCCAGCCATGTGCTCTGAAAAATAGAGACATTTATTGAAGAAGATACAAGATACAAGAAACATTGTACACAGGACAATGATGGCTCAATCCCCATCAAAGCAGGCACCTTGGGACCTCACACAGTTCTCCCAATCACCATCAGTGGCCCCATCATATTTTCCTGAATCTCATTGCTGGTCTGAAATCTCTTCCCTTTTGAAGGTGATTTGAGTTTTGGGAAAAGCCAGAAGTCACAGGGCATTAAATCTGGGCTGTAGGGCAGCTGAGTCACCTGGGTGATTTGATGTTTCACCAAAAAACTCTGCACAAGACGTGATGCATAAGCGGGCATGTTTTTGTGACGAAGATGCCAATCACCAGTTGCCCACAGCTACGACCTTCCGAATTATATGAATAGTTTCCGCAGAGGAATGTTCAAGCTTAACACAAAATGTGATGCAGATTCGTTACTCTACTCGCTCAGTCATTTCGAATGTGACGGCCACACAAGTGTACCTGCTCACTCAATGGGTGTCTACTGCCCCCACTGACTAGTACAGTGAAGTCCTCATTGTTCACACATGCACATTCCAGTCCACTCTCCTTGGCTGCCAGGTCACATCGATGTCACGCAAACTTCTCATTATATTAACAATGGCTGGACTTCGTCCTGACAGGCCTAGTCTATGGATTCACGGTCTACCTTGGGGCAGCATTACTCCATGTAGAATGCAGGAACCTCACAACTGCCGATTTCCTCTGCTGTCATCACACGTTTTACTTTTACGTGTGCATACATATTTTTGTTTTAAGTTGTTTTATTTTGTAAGAGATGAAACGTGAGGGGAAGAGTCTTATTTTATCTGCATCTCTACCATCCGTAGCACTCCTCATTTCCTTGTGGAGATCCTCATTGTGCTGTATCATCCTGCCTGTAAACTTCAGGTTGCCTTACCGGCAGGTCTGCTGACAATGCACTCTGTCAGCTTGCTTGTCTGAAAAAGTATTTTTACTTTATTCCTGAAGGATACTTTCAATGGGCACAGAATTCTAGGCAGACAGTTATACTTTCTATTGCAGTGCTGGACACGGAATTTCACACAGTTGAGTGCTGAATTCTGTATTCACGTAAGAGGAGTTGGATCTTGTTCTGGTGTAGTTACCTGGAATCAGGTGCATCCTTTGGGGTTTTGCTTTTAAAGTCTCAGGGCAGACCCAGAGCAGTCTTTAGGCCGATTGGCCTCCCACCGAGGCAGTCACCAGTCTTTCCACTCCGGCTAGTGGGAACAGAAGCTATTCCCAGCTCTGGTAAGTTCTGTGCGTCGACGGGCCTACTGCTTTCCAGGGGTTCTTTCTCCGGCCCCAGAAGCCTTCCTCATAGGTGCGTGCTGGTCAGTGCTCCCTCAGAGACTGCAGATCTCCAGAGCCGCTCCCTCTCTGTGGCTGGTGCCAGCTTTCTGCCTCGTGTTCTGGGGTTGGGAGAGGCAGAAGGTCACTTTAGGTGGCTCTTGGGTCCCCGTTAGGGTGGAGATGTATGTAGTTTCCATTATTCAAGCCAGTGATGCGAAGGAAGGTATGTTTCGTGTCTACACTGAGCCGCCCTTGGTCAATTACTGAGCCCTCTACAGCGTCCTCCTGCTGCTGAGCAGCACTGTGATGTGAGGACCGGGCTGCAAGCTCTTCCCACCTGGGCCGGCCCTGCTGCCTCGGGCCTTTAGAGCTTTGTGGGTGGTGGGGAGGGGGGCTTCCCCCTCACCAGGGTCAGTAGACATGGACTTGCCTAGCTCCGCCCCTTCTGCATCCTCCTGCCTGGGCCTCAGCTCTCGGGTGTAAACTGGGGATGGCAATGGGCAGGCGGCACTGTGTGATGAGGATGCCTGGGACTGTTCTCCCTGCCCCCTGAGGAAGTCCACAGCACTGTGAAAGGGAGGCCGGGATGTCTATGAGCCACCAGTCGGCATCGCCTGGGCCACGAGCTCTCCCACGTCCTTCGGCTGGTCATGAGGCCCACACACCGCTGACCTGAGGACAGCACCCCCTCACGTGCATGAGGCCAGGGTGTAGGCAGTGGGGAGGGATGGCATCATCCTAGATGCTTCCCCCAGTTCCATCAAGATGGTAAGAACTGCAAGGCACGGAACTGTTCCTCCCACCGCCGCCCCTGGCACCTGCCACCAGCTGGGTGCTACCCACACCAAGTGCTGGGACACTGGGGAGAACTAGGGGCCTAGCAGACCCACGTGGCACCCCCTCCTGCCAACCTCCTTCTTGGCCTGATCTGACTACCCCCGTCCATCTCCTCCCCGGGTGCCCCCAGGGGTTCCCATCCCATCCACATGACTGGCCTCGTGCTGGTTAAGTGAGTGGTTCTGCCTGGTCAGATTCAGGAAGGGCACAGGGAAGCTTCTGGGGACGAGTCACGAGCACAGAGAGCCCGGGCGCTGCGCTGGCACCTCCGGGGCGAGGAGGGCCACCTGGAGAGGGGCTGCCGGCCCCACAGCAGCTGTGGGCCCACGGGCAAGGAGACGAGTGGATGGGTTCACCTCATACCAACTGCATTCATGTGACTGGGGACATGGACAGGACTGGGTCCCTGGGCCCCCGGGAACACTGGCGCCCAGGCTGGGACTGCGAGGCAGCTCACGTGCAGGACCACAGGGGCGGCGACAGTCCACTGGTGTTTAGAGCAGGAGCATGTTCTAGAAAGCACTCGTCGAGCCCCAAATAACCACCGAATATGCACGTGAGCCACGGAGTGCCTTGGGCCCAGCGGGGCCAGGATGTGCTGGCCAACACTGTGGTCGGCAGGGCCAACTGAACAGCCAGGAGTGGCAGACAGGGCTTAGGGGCTCCCCAAAATGTGGTGCTTGAAAGGGCCGCTGAGGCCACCCCCATCTTGATGTGCAGGGAGGCAAGGGGCTGGGCCTCTGAGGGAGGGAGACAGGGCTTAATCTGAGGCCCCTCAGTCCCTCCCTGCTTGTCCCGTCCTCCCACGGTGGCTGAGGCACCTGCCACTTTCAGAGTGGAAGTGCCCACCGTCTGTAGTGTCCCAGCTGTGAAGGACATGGGCCCTGGGGGGGAGGGCCGGCTGCTTCATGAGGCAGAGTTTGAACAGGGCAGGAAGGGGAAGCCAGGCCCTGCCCTGGCATGTGGTCCTCAGGACTAGACTGAGCAGCGAGCAGCCTAGTTCCAGTCACTGCCTTGTGCCTGCAGGGCTGTACCCGGGGGCCCACATAGCTACTGTGCCTATGAAAGAGGCATAGGCCCACCGGCACAGCTAGCAATTCTGGCCAAGAGAGCCCCCGCCCCCCTGCAGGTGTCAGCCCACACCTGGTGCCAGGTGTGGCAGCTGGCCCTCAGCCTGGTACTCTGGGCATGGAAGCAACACGCGGGACAGGCTCCAGGAGCAGCACAACCTCCCGAGAACTGCCCGAGCTCCCACCGCAGGCTTTGGAAGTGGCACCCAGGGGCCCAGCCCCACGCTCAGCTCCCCACCTCAGGCTCCACCTTCAGTGAGCTGCCCTGGGCTCCTCCCAGGACCCAGCGGGCCCTCAGTCCACACATGGGAAGTAAGAGTCGGAGAGGTGCGTGCTGCCTTTAATTGCTCAGTTACTGCTGTTTCTGCAGATGAAGTGTCAACGTTGCGAAGTAGAGGCAGGAAAGAGGCAGAGTTGTTGGGCATTGGAGATGCTGCCTTGTGTCACCTTGCAGCCTTCAGAGTGGCTCACACCCCAGCCACCACCCTACTCCATGGGTCCCTGCGCTGGCAGGGCGCAGGTGTGACTGTCACCTGTCACCATGAGGGGCACCACCCACCCGAGACATTCAGGAGGGCAGCAGTGGCTCTGGAGCAGGGTCAGATGTGAGGAGCGGAGTGTGGGGCTTGGGCAGGGCGGGGGTGGGGAACTGCCGGGAGCGGGGCCTGGCCGCCCTCTTCACCGCCCTGAGCTGGGACAGGGCGCAGGGAGGAGGCCGGGCACCTGCCATGGGGGAGCTGCTTTGTGTGGTAGAGCCTTGGATCTGGGCTGGAGCTGCGCCGCCGCACCGGGCACCTTCTGCCTGCGCTCAGGTCGCCGTCCCCTTCCCGCCTCTGTCCTGCGCGTCCTCCTTCAGGTTCTCGGCTACAAGCTTCATTTGCTGTTGAGAGAACACAGGACACAGGTGAGCCCGGCAAGCCCAACTGGTGGCACCTTCGGGGTGGATGGGCTCCCACCTGCTGCGGGAGCCCCCGGGCGCCGTGTTCCTTCAGCTCTGTCAAAGCAAAGCCTCCGCCCCCCACAGAGGCTCCCTGTATGTCCAAGGCCCCTGCTTCTGGACCCGATGAGAGAGGGCCCAGTACACGTGGGGGCCTAGTCGGTGAGGATTTTAAAGACACTCAACTGAGAGCAGCTGACACCTCCTGCTCCTGGAGCGGAGGACCAGGGAGGACAGAGCAGGGCATCTGCAGCCCCGACCTGGGCCACGTGCTGGCTCTGCCTCTGTGAACATGGCAGTGACCTCCCTGGGCCTTGGTTTCCACACCTGCAGCGTGGGAGCGCATTCTGCAGGGTGGCTGCGAGGGTTATGGCACATGAGGTCCCTGGTCCACAGCAGAGGCTCCGAGACAGCAATTGTACGGGCCCTTCGTCCCTACAGCCACAGGGCCCAGCACCCCCACCCAGTACCACTGGGGACATCCTGTGAAGTCTCCCGAGGGCAAGGCCAGGCTCAGAGAAGGGATCAGAGGGAGGGAGCCCCCACCCCAGGTCTGAGTCACCGTGGGGGAGGAGGTCCCGTGGCTCCCGCTGCCCCCCATCCTAGCCCTCACAGGTCTCCGCCTCCTCTGTCCTGCGGGTGCTGGAAGCACCACCACAAGCTCTGCCCTGTGTATTGAATAAATGAGTAACTACTTTGGAATTTGGCTTAAAACACACACAGAGATTTTTGATAACAACTATTTACTTACGGGAAAAACAAAACTCTGAGACAAACACTGCCGGTGCCCTGGGTACCTGGCTGTTCCTCCCGGGAGCCCCACGTGCCACAAGCAGCCAGAGGCGTCACCATGTACCCTCTGGCTCTCAGGGAGCAGAGGCCCTTCCACGGACTGGGGAGCAGAAGCCTCGGCCTCCTTCACCCTGATTTCCCTCTAGGGGTGCGCCCCCATGCCCTGGGGCAGCACTAACCTTTTCCGAGCCTGGCCTGTCTTCCACAGAGGGGTGCAGAGAGGGCTCCCGGAGGCAGACCCTCTCCACTTGGGGTGGGAGGGGCCTGCCTGGCCCTCATGAGGCCACAGAGAAGCAGGGTTCAGGGGACGGCTTTTGATGGGAAAGGGGATGGGGCAGGGTCATGGCAACCAGTGTGCAGGTGGGGGCCAAAGGCCTAGAGCAGGGGTGACAGTGGCCTAAAGTCACGCCTGTGCAAAGGACGCACAGCTGTACCATATACAAGACCTTCAGCCCGACAGGGCGATGGAGACGGTTTGACTCAGCTCACAAACTGGGACGGGGAGGCGGGACCACCCCGAGTCTCCCGGGAAGTCCCTGTTTGTACCCTAACCCTTCCCTGTTACTGGCACTTCCTGTCCTCACACCAGCCCACTCCGCCTGTTAACTGTGACACATGCCCACCCAGGAAAGTGCAGTATTTCGGCGTAGTCTCTTGCAGACTCTTCTATGTGGTGTCATTTGATACTTCTGAGACCTTTAAAAATGCCTTTTTATGAGAAAGAGAAAGAAGATATGAATATTTTCAAATCTGACAAATAACCATTAGAAGTTAGAGGCTAAATAAATTTAACTAGACTAGAACCGTATGAGCATAAAATGTTCCCTAGCTTGTCACAGAATCTTCCAGCCACACGTCCCCAGCATTCCACATGGGGAAGAAAATCAAAATGGGTTTGATCAAATGTGTTTTGATTCAAAGGAGGCTTTGAGGCTCTTTGCGAGATGCAAATTGCACCCCCATTTATGTGGGTGGCCACAGCTGGGAGCCCCCTGCATCAGGCCAGGGTGTGGAGGCTGCAGGCAGGCTCAAGAGGGGCCTCCTGCTGCATGGCTGGTGGATGGGGTCTGTCCGATGGGCTCTCTCCCCGGACCACCCAGTCCTAAGTGACTTCAGTGTAACTTTTTGGAGATGCCCTTTCTTTCAGGCCCAAGGTCAGTGGGGGGTGGTGGTTAACCCAGACCAGGGGAAGAGCCTCGAAACCCTCTCAGCTGGGCTCCTTCTCACCTGCACTGCCAGGCCTGCTCAGGGCAGCTCCGAAGAGGAGGGGCACACCCAGGAGTCATGGGGTTGTCTGCGCTGAACTGCACGGCTGCAGCAGAGCCAGGGACCCCACAGCCCTCTCATGCCTCAGGCCAGGTGCCACCAGCAGTGTGCAGGCCAGCATCTGCCACCTCCTCTGCCCCAGAGCAAGGCTGATCAGGGTCAATCAGCCCCAGGGTCCAGTGCATTGGACCCCTCCCTCCACGGCTGGGTCCTGCAGGGCTGGATCTGTGATCCCCCAAAGGGGATGTCACAGGAATGCATGTGCTCCTGGGGGTCTTCACTGAGCAGGAGGCTGGGAGCTGGGGGCTGGGGCTTGTCTCCCTATGTCTCCTGCACTACCTGGCGGACACTCTGAGCAGACAGCAGGACCAGACCTGAAAACCTGTGGCTAAAGCCCGAAGAAAATCCAAGCCGTTCAGAGGAGAACGAGCTGCAACAGCCCACGTGCCTGAGATGGGGCGCTAGATTGGTGCTGAGGTCAGCGTGTGACCTGCGAACCTTTCCGTGCCAGCGGGCGGGCGGCCCCCACCACTCCTGCCTGAAAGATGGTCTCCAAAGCCGTAAGGAGGCTGTGAGGAGGCTTCCGTCGGGTAAACCAGCTCTGTCTACTGTCCTGGGCCTGGGCCCGGGCCCCTCAGTTTGCCATCACACACCTTGTACCAGAACCGCCCCAGCCCCTCCGCCCTCCTGGGGAAGCGGAGCCGGGAGGCTGAGCCCCGGCCCCGGCCCCGGCCCCGGCCCCGGCCCACACCTGCTGCCAACACAGGGAACTGGTGAGCTCGGCAGAGTACACTCACTCCAGAAGCACAGAGCTTCTGACCCGGGGGGCACCGATGAGGGCTGGGTCCCGAGGTGACCAGAGTCTCAAGCGCTTATCACCTACAGACTCATGAACCGCTCACTCCCTGGTCTGTAGTGGAGCCCAGGACTCTGAATTTTTAGCACGCCCTGGAGGTGTCTACACAGACAGGGCCAGGCTAGGGAGTCTCTGATTTGCTCTCTGTCACCTCTCACAAATAGGCAAGCTGGCTTCCAGGCCAGGCTGTGTTTGGGGGGCTCCAGCCTGCTGGCCTGGGCACCAGGAGGCTCCCGCAGCTCAGCTCTTTGGATCCTCTTTACCTGCCCTGCATGGGGGTTTTATCCCCTTTAAAATACATCCGGCTTCTTTGGGATTCTTAAACTAAAACCTTATTAAACATGGAAGCAGGATAATGGCGTCAACTTCTTTCCTGCCAAGAGCCTCAGATGGAGAACGAAATCTTCCCCAACTCGTGACTCATTGAAACACTCGTGTTCCAAATGACTCTTTAAAAAGCATGGATGATTTTTTGCATCCTGATTACTAATGGTTATAATAGGAACCTAATAATCACGAAGTGTTGGCCAAACTGCAGCCTAACCTGAGAAAGAATGCGCAGCCCATCCCCTTTCCAGACAAGTGCCCAAGAGTTTTCCGAGACCTGCAGTGCTTTCCCTGAGGCCGGGACAGTCCCTGGACCTCCCTCCCCAGGCTCCGGGCTGAGCAGACACTCCCTGGCTGGGCCACAACCCGCATGGGGACCCTCCTACTCACAGCATGCAGGAAATCACAACCGACTGATTACATTATTGCCCCATCTGAACCCTGTTAGCCTCTACTCCATCATCTCTTCCCCACAGAGCAACAACAACCTACAGCAGGTCCCCGTCTGAGGACAGAGTCTGTGCCTGGTCTCCCACTGCTTACAGGGAGAGGGAGTGGGTGTGGGGAGGCCCTCCCTGTGGGAGCTGGGGCCAAGCTGGCTCTCTCAGGGGCTGGGAGGGAGCCTGGCTGCTGGCCTCAGGGGCCTGGCCTTCCTGGAGCAGCAGCTCAGGCAGGAACTGGCTTCTCAGGCCAGTTCGGTTTCAGCACCAGCATCTGGGGCCTGAGTCCCCTACCTCTCTGAGCCGCAGGCACATCATTTTTCTCCCGTAAATTACAATTTAAAGTTCTCTTGATTACACCAGCCCGTTTTTGACAAGTTCACTCTTCACGTGCATTGTGCTGCTTTCTATGGGTTGTTACACTCCAGTATTTTAAGCCTCGCTCGGAATCCCAAAGCATGTTCTCCGACATTCCACGCAGCTCTTTATCGCACTTCCCTTTCTTTCTGGTTACAAAGCCTGGACCTCCAGCATGAAACAGCACCCGGTCTCTCTCTCTCTCTCTCTCTCTCTCTCTCTCTCTCTCTCTCGGCCCCACACGGCACTGACCCCTGGCGCCCCTCTCCTTCCCCTCGCCCCAGTCAAGCCCTCACACGTCCCTCCTCCATTTCCAGCTCTTTCCCTCGTCCGCCCTTTCCAGTGTAAGGCCCTCGAGCCGGCCGTCCGCACCCCACCAAGCCCTCATTAGTCTGCTCTACTCCAGCCTGGGGGCTGAGCTGGTGGAGAAAGAGCACTCCTGGGTGGGAAAGGCATGGACACGTATGGTACCTGGCTTTTCCTATCACACTTCATTTTCACGAGAACCGGGGAAGTTCAGGGTGACTGGTAGGGCTGATAAGTGTTGGCAGATTTGCCCTCAGTCTTAGAAGGAGGTGCAAATGCGACACTTCCTTCCTGCAGGGCAGTGTGGGCTGTGAGCCTGGGCCCCCCTGCACCGTTCCCCTCCGGTCACCACCCCCCCAGCCCCAGGCATCATGGCGCCTTGTGGGCAGGAGCAGGCTTCCTCTGACCTGATTTTGTTCCTGCTTGTCCAGCTCCCCCCGAAAAGCCCAGATTTGCCCTCGATGGAAACCTTCATGTCACGAACACACCCCCAGCAGCTCTGCATTTTCCTTCTTCCCTTGTGTCGGACCCTTCCACTCTCACCTCTTGACTCTAAGCCTTTTCAGGACATTTGCTTTCCTGGCTCCCTTCTCGAATTTTTTCCATCCTGCACAGGGATGTCTAATCCCCTCTAGAATGTCAGAGCCTGGACCTTCTCTCCTAGCAAGAAAACTGGCTAGAATTTGTAGAAAACAATGACAAAAACCCCTTTGTGTGTGTGTTTCCACATCGACAGCATTGCTGTCCATGCTGGCGAGGAAAGCCGAGAGGCATGCCCGCCACACCGGAGAGCCGCGGCCACGGCCGGCTGGAGGCCACCTGTGCTGGCGCCCGGGGTGCCGGGCGTCCCTCTCCTCCTTCTCCCAGTGCTGCCCACTTTACAGGTGCAGTAACTGACCTGCGCCAAGGTTAGGTCACATGCTTGCAGCTACTAAGCTTGGGTCTTAGGATATAAACGCAGGCTGCTTGGCTCTCAGTCACTGTCCTGTCTGCCTCCCTCAGAAGGCACACTCCTCTGCGGTTTTCCCTAAAACTAGTGTTCTGATCTCAGGAAACTATGGTTCCACCACCCTTTGCTCCTACCCAGTGGAGAGGAAGGGGTGAGTGCCCGGCGTGGGTGAGGCGGGGAGGCTGAGTTCTGATGCAGCCTTTCCAGCCCAGGGGCAGCGACTGGTGGTGCAGCAAGACCCCCAGCCCCCAGGAAGTCTTCTAGCAGATTCTCTCGCTTTTCGTTCAGCTTTCTCACCATATACATGACAGATTTTGAAAAGCAGGTTTTTAACTTTTATGAAGCGACATGTATTGATTTGCTCTTTTAAGAATCTTGTTTTAAGAGTTGTATCTAAGAAACCTTTGCCTAATGCAAGTCACAAAGGTTTTATGCCACGTTTTTTTCCCCTGGCAGGTTTAGTGTTTGGTTTTACGTGTAGGCCCGGGAGCCGTTTTGGTGTGAGGTGTGGGCCCGCATTTGTTGCTTTGCTTCTGGACGCCCACCTGTCCCAGCACCTTATTGGAAGGACCGTCCTTTCCCTACGGCACTTGGTGCATTCACCGAAACTCAGCAGTACATCCTGGAGTCTGCCTGCCTCTCATACTGTTGTTTTTTTGCCATTTCTGATGCTCCCAGCTGGTTGCCCCACATTTTTAAGAGAAGGACCAGGTGACCCCTGGTGGTCTACTCACATCTGGGAAAGGTCTGGGTGACAAGAATGGGCACCTTCCAGGGGTTTCTTCTGTCCTTGTTCCACTGCCTCCACCTCGCCCTCCCTCGGAATGGGAGGTGGGGCTATGTGGAGGCTCCGTGTAAGCGGAGGGCAGGCATACACTGCACTGACAAGCGCGTTTTCCTGTAGGGGGTGTGTGCAGGCGGCAGGCAGGAGGAGCTGCAGCCCCCTGCAGAGCCCCAGTAAGAGCCCCCGGTGGGCGGGGTTATCATCTTCCATCCCTGGGTGCCAGGACCTTTCCTCGTGTCCCCTCCCTGGGAAGTCCAGAGGAACTTAGAGACCCCTCACAGCCCCAGATCTCTTCTACAAGCCCCTTCAGGCGGCCAGGTGCAGGCCTGGCTTTTCTTCTCCTGCTCGGGGCTACTCTCACCTCCCAGC
Source organism: Macrotus californicus (assembly GCA_007922815.1). Taxonomy (NCBI): domain Eukaryota; kingdom Metazoa; phylum Chordata; class Mammalia; order Chiroptera; family Phyllostomidae; genus Macrotus; species Macrotus californicus. Next base: position 58,946 of record VMDR010000078.1, on the reverse strand, counting down.
TGGGTCTGAAGAGGTCCAAGCTTCTCCGCTCTAGTTCTCTGCCAACCTTCCTGCTGTTTCTATTTTGCAGAAATCCCTCAACCTTTCTGAGTTAGTGGATGGTGCGCTTTCTTATTTTCCAACATTCTTAATGGATTTATGCTTTTCTTTTAGTTTTCCTTTTTTAAAAAACATGTGTCTCGCAGGAGGCAGGAGAACACGGAGTATGTTTGCGCTAGGAAGACCTACTAGATGGCATTAAGTCGGGGTTGTGTGGACTCACTTTCCCACAGAATGTCCACTGAGTCGTCCCCCAGAGACAGAAGGCAGAACCGGACGCCAGGCCAGCTGGCGGTGCTGCATGGGGCAAACTGGCTCGCCGGGAGGCTGGGCAGGTCCCGAGCCTCTGCGGTGGCATCGCCATCTGTGAAGCCTGACGTCTTTGGAGAACAGCTCGGCCCCCTGCTCTGTGTGCGGAACAGGGGCACGGCCGGATGGAGCAGGGACGCCGCCAACCACAAGCTTCTCTTCCTTCATCTTTCACCACCTCTATCTGTTTTCTAGAACAGAAGTGCACGTGTATATGCCTTTCTAAAGTCTAGTCTGTGCTTAGTAGTATTGGGTTTTGTCCTAAAATGTGTGTAATCGTGGTCCCGCACACTTTGTATTTTGGTGTTTTTTTTCCTGGTTTGGTGTTTTTGTTTTTCAGTTTTCATAGTACACCCCCACCGCCCCCCCAAGCAAGACAAGCTGGCCACAGCTTTCACGAAGGCACTGCCAGGGAACCAGCATCGTCGAACATGTGCTTCCCAGCATCCGTGACCATTCGTGGTCCACAAGAGAACAGAGGTCCGCTTAAAAAAAATGAAAAAACTATACAATTTCAGGTTCCACCTAGGCTAAAGTTCTGCCATTAAATCACTCTGTGTAAAGATATATTAAATTTTCTTCAAAAAGGAAGGAAAAAGCAAACACAAAAATATGCCACAAAAATAGTTCAAGATTCTCTTGTTAATGAGCTTCTGCCGCTAGGCTCTCTGCTCAGTTTGGATCTGGCTGTTTACACACATTTTTAATTTGTTCGATCACCTCCCAGACCAGCAGTTTCATGGTTCAGCCTGCTTCAGGCAAAATGGACTGTCACAAAATGCCCAGACCACTTTCAGGTTCGAGAAATTCATGAAGTTGCGACGACCCGACAAGACGGCTCCGTGGTCCTGGCTGCAGAACGGAGTCCGCTCCGTGGCGTGCACAGCCCAGCGCTGACGTGACAGAAGACACAAGTACAGCACGCGCAAGCACGTTTCCCAGCCTCCCCGGGCACTCTCAGACGTGCCCGAAAGGCCGCCACAGTTTTAGATGCGGGTGTAGACGCACGGTTACTCTGTGGTCAGTGAGTGTCAAGTGTCCTTAATCTGCACGGTGGCTCTGAGGAGGTGGTACCCCCACCCCAGCCCTACTGAGGAGGAAGACGGGTCTGAGAGGGAGGTCCCTGCGCCCAGGGTGAAAGCAGGCACTGTGGGCACAGGCTGGTTGGGGACCAGCGTCTCGAACACCTCCCCCCACGTCCCTCAGCTCAGTGGCTGCAAAACTCAGTGGGTCCCCTGATGCACCTGCTCACCTGCTAGTTTTCCTTAAAGCAAATGAACACCAACAAAAAATATGTAATTCTCATAAATCCATGAAGTATCACTCTTCCCACTAAAAATTGTAAGAGTTCACAAAGACATGGAGTCAGAAAGAATGATACACCCTGCACGTTGCCAATACAACTGACGTCCTTTGGCCCCACGGGACCTGTCTGCCACCCTGCACCTACAGAGGGGACCACGCCCGGATCTGGTGATCATCACCACTGTGTGGGCTCCAGGGTGAACTGGTTTATGACCTATGCGCTGGGCCCCTGGGTGCTCCATGCCTGGGGCGGTCGCCTACCCCAGGAGCCCCCCACCCCCCATCCCCTACAGTGTGCTACAGAAACAGCATCAGCTTGCTGGAGGCTGAGGAAGCCCCGCCCCTTCCGAGACTGCACCCCATGCAGCCCTGTGCTGTCCATCCCACAGCTGCCCACACTCCAGCCCTGTCACCACGGTGCCCCCACCAGCACCGCTGGGGACTATGAGCCAGCCCCAGGTGAGTGCTAAGGAGGTGACTGCAGGCACAGCTCAGAGATATGCGGGCTCAGTTCCAGACCTCCCCTCACTCCCCGCAACAAAGTGAGTATCTCGGTAAAGTGAGTATCTCGGTAAAGTGAGTATCACAATAAAGTGAGCCATAGCCTTTTGTTGGTAGAGGGTATTGCCTGCAGTTTGTACAAAACGCACCTGTGAAGAGCAATACAGCAAAGCGTGATAAAACAAGGTGTGCCTGAGTAGATACAAGTCTTCTCCTCAAGCTAATTCAGAAACACACCTTGGTGTTCTCATGGAGGGTGGTTCCCCAGTGGGAAGCAAACGCTCTGCAACAAAACATCACCAAGACCCATCCCCAGTCCCCTGAGGGTTCCAGGCAACTGCTCCAGGCAACCCAGAGGGCAAACAGCCACCTTCTACACCAACCCAGGATCAGACGTGCCTTCCCTGTCCCCAGTAGCGGGTCTGCGAAGCCTCTCCTTCATCCTGCTCAACGCTCCAGCCAGTTGCTGGCATAGTTCTCCCTCCACTCGCCGCCCCAGCCCTGAACCCTGGACCCCGCAAACCATGAGTGCTCAGTGCAGGTGGGGTCCTGTGCAGAGGAGAGCCACGGTTCCCCAGCTGTGCACAGAGGCACCCCCGGGGGTGCAGAGAAACACTGAAGCAGAGGACCCCGTTCAGCATGCCCAGGCTCCCGACCCACAGAGACTGACAGAACAAATTACGTTGCTTCAGGCAATACCAAGTCTGTGCTCATTTGTGTTGGAGCAATAGAAAATTAACACAGCATTTAAGGTAGAAACTATTGATAATACATTCCTGATACACTGAATCCATGAAGCATTCAAGCAGAAATTATCTCCAAACCTCTTATGTTTTAAAATAAATGAAGATTTAGAAAATGGTTCAGATTTGTGCCACAATTTCCACTGCAAATTGATTTAACCTTTTCCAATCTGAAGAAAATCCAAATTCCCGTGTGTTACTTGGCTCTCTAGGCAACCTGTTCCTAGTTTTGCAGGATTTTGGTGGCTAAACCTTTTAAGAAACTCTTCCTTTTGGTGAACTCTAACCAGAGTTCCCAACAATCCTACCTGGAGAACGCCCACCTGGGGGTCACCCACCTGGAGGATGCCTACCTGGGGGATGCCCACCTGGAGGACTCCCACCTGGAAGACTCCCACCTGGGGGATGCCCACCCGGAGGACTGCTGGGATAAGTAGAGCACTGTACCTTAATTAGAGGAAGAACCCAGGCCTCCTGGCGCAGTTTACAGGGAGGAGGCCAGATGCCATGTGAGAGTGGCCACCTCCATCCAGGAAGCCCCCCGATGTTCCATGAACCCACCGTGTTATGACTCTATGAAGACTCAAAGCTTTTTAATTTATGGGAAACCACAAACCACTCCTTAACACTTTTTAATTTGTACTTTTTAAAAAGAACTAGAATTTCAAACTTAAATGTATATCTACCATTGCCTACTGATTGATAAATTTATCTGCTCTTGCTACATTTTCATCGGCTACTTGGGCCTGAAGAGAACAATCTCCCTCGAATCTACTTCAAGTGGCACAGCAGTTCAGCTGGGATAGTTCTGCTAACCATTCTTGGAAGCGCGTGGTGGAGAAAGGAAAAAGGCAGCGTTGCACCGAAGCGGGCGCAGTCCGCGTGAAAGCAGCTCACAGCAAGCTGTCGCCGTGGTCAACACGAACCCTTCACGGTCACGCAAACGCAGCTCTCAGGGAGCAGGGAGAATCCCATCTGCCACGGCACCCGCTCAGTGCCCTCTTCTGGCACCTCTACTACCCAGTCCTGCATCCGGCACCAGCGGCCGGGCAGGCCGCCCTCGGCCCGCGCTGAGTCCGAGCCTTCGCTGCCCAGAGACACGACGGGAACAGCAGAAGCGCTGGCGTGCCAACGCGCTCACTCACCACAGTCGGCTCATTTACCAATCTCGGGGCGTGTAGTGAACACGGACCATGACCACACTGTGAGGGACACACTTTTAAAGGCGGTGAGCCGACACTAAAGTCTTAGAGGTCAAAAGGAGCGAGCCATCACCACCTGTTCACTAATTTTCAAACGGCAGTCCCACAGCTCTGCTGTAAGTTAGCACAAGAAGAACTGTCCCCAGCACACACATGGCTGACAGCAACACCAGTTGCTGATGACACTGAGGGGCTTCTGTGATGCATCATGGAACACCCAATGCATGACAGCCAAGACACACAGAATACACTCTGAAGACAGGAGTGCTGGAAGTCCCCCCAAAGCCAACGGCTTCCTTATGTCCCTAGTTACCCACAGAGCTGTGCTGTACCCTTTGAAAAGTTCAATCTACAGCAGAAAGGATGAAGTGACACTGACATCCCCAATTCCTATAGCAACAGACATTTTTACACAGCAGTGCCAACAGACTGCATGACTGTCATGTGAGCACCTAGAGGAGGGGCCCGGTGGGGCAGCCCCCACTGCAGTGTGCATACGAGTCTCCATGAGAAGAGCTGTCCCGCAGCCACGCAGGCACCTCAGGGAATGCCTGGTCCCAGACCTCGGTTTAGCGACGGGGACACAAGCAGAGGGTCTGAGACCTGCCCAAGCTGCCATGGCTGCTCCGTGCCGGAGTTCAGCCTGAAACCCGGGCCTGCGGTCCATGAACTCCTGCTGGTTAAGGTCCCGTGACCTGAGGAGACTGCCAGACTGACTGTGGGTCTCCTAAGCCCGAAGGGAATGTTTCTCTCCCTTCCCCACACTTCTCTGACTCCCCAAGACAATGGGGACCCTTCTCTGGGACAATGGCCCTACCTCAAGCAGCTGTGCACACGCTGCCTTTGGGAACACACACGCCAATGCAGGAGCAGCAGGCAGAGGGTGACAGGTCGCTCCTTAATGCACTCCCGCCACAAAGCAGACGAGAATGAGCCACCCTCTGGTCACGGCTGGTGCCAGCACACAGCAATGGAACCAGCGGGCACAGTGGGGCATGGCCCGTGCCCCAAAGGGCAGATAGCTTCACCACTGTGATGACCCATGAGTCTTGAAAGAGAAGGAGACATTTCCAGGGGGACAAGTGGACAGAAGGAACCAGCAGAGTGAAGAGAAAGTCAGGCACAAAGACAGGTGTCCTAGGAACAGGGCACAGCTCCACGCCTGGAGAGAGGCATGCGCTTGTGCAGAGAGGTTAGGAACGCACCATGGTGAGGGCTGGGCTTCCCCTGAGGAATATGGAGATGCTGAGCGTCTGAGCAGGAGCAGAACAGGGAGGCGCATCTATTTGTGGAAGAGCAAGTGTGGCAGCAACCAAGGGGAAGCTGCATAGGAGGGAGGAGAGACCAGGCCCGGTGGGAAGGGGTGAGAGACAATTAACATGTTCCTGACTAAAAAAAAGTTCCACTCTGAAAGGACTGGCAAAGTCCAGATCCCATTTAAAATCAAAAGTTAGGGACCTAGGTTCCCGGCCTGAGCAAGGAAACCTGAAAACACAGCTTGTTACCACAGTGAGCTTGCCTTGGTCACAGAGTTCTCCGATGATGTAAAAGAATCTTAGCTCTTCTAAAAATTGATTCGCTGACATAGTTTATTTATCAGGTATATCTCATAGGTTTAAGTTATATTATTATAGTTGTTAATGCTAATTTCTGTACTTGTTAAGGTACCAAATGAGAATAGAGCCGTAAGGGAAACCAGCAACATATATTGTGATTTTGAAAATGGGTTCGATTTTCAACTCAGTGCCTGCTCCTTTGAGGCATTCAAGAGTGTAATTTAAGAGTCTGGCAACTGAAGAATTATAACCAGAACGTACAATCTCAGCAAACAGGCATCACTCCCAAATCTGCTCCCTCGGACAGTAAGCAAAACATGCCATGTTTCAATGCCCTGCTTAAGAAGCACAGATGGCACATGCAGTGTCTCTTGAAGAGAGAGTCCAACCCTGGATCTGGAAGTCCTGAGGCCCAGTGCTCCGGCCTCACTCAAGGGCCTGCAGTGGGCACCCTACTCCGCGCCCAGGCCTGGGTCACCCTCCCACCGGCGCTTTACTCTTGCCTTCCGGCTGGGGGCTCTGGAGAGAGCACCGTGTACGAGTTTTGCAGCTCTGGATATTTTCTGAGTAGTCACAGTCTCCGTCCAACACGCATCCTGCTTTCAGGTTACACGCACTGTGAACTATTCAACAGTGACTGGTAGAGCCGATGTGAGCCCACGCACACCACAAGCGCCGCCCAGTCAACACCCGGCACCCACGAAGGAGCAGAGCCTCGGCCACCAGGAACAAAGGAAGTAATCTCCTTCCTTAGTCTGGAGCCAAGCATCTGTGCCTTTAGAATCTTGTTTCTCCAGATATAAAACGTTGCTCACATTACTTTAAGAGAACTGGAATGAATTTCAACAGTTAACTTCACAGTAAAAGAACAATTACAACCAAAAATTTCAAAAGCACATGCACATCACATTACTAAGTTGTAAGATAAAAATGAACTAGCCCATCTAATTTATATTTCATTCTTGGGGTTAATGGTGTGTTAACAAAATATTGGATTGAAAAAAGCACCATCAAAGCTAAGTATTTCCCAAGTGTTTTAAGGGGCGGTGACTTCTCACAACTTTTTGTGTTTACACTTGAATATAATTCTTTTCTCAGCATTGTTATTCCTGAGGAGCCATCCTCTAAGAAGAAAACTGGAAGTGGGAAGAGAGCGAATCTTTCTTTTGTGTTAAATGAGAAGCTGGAAGTGTTTCTACCATGTTAATTGCTTTGGAAAATGAACAATAAAAGGCATTGTGTTTTGTGAGATTATCTAACTCTTCTACCTCACAAAACCCACCACATGAAACATAAGCTTGGGAAAAGGTAAAACAAAGGGAATAAGAAACTGCACGAGTTTTGTTTTTTAACTGTATTTTACTAAGTTGTTGCAAAACGATCTTTCCTCTAAGTAATTTTATATGTCCTACTGCTGTCATTTAAAAAAATTATTTTAAAGTATTAAAATCTTCTTGGTGGTCCCATATCTAATTTGCAGGGCAAACCATTTGAATTCCATTAGAGTGTAATGGGACCGTTTATGACTGGAATATTATGAGTCCCTCTGTATTCATATTTTATTATAAAAAAAAAAACAAAACCCAGACACTCCAAGCAGTGTAGTAAGCTATTTTCATGTGCTCTGAAAACCCTAAGAAAACGCAATGAGCCTTTTCGATCCACATCGTACAATGTATGTAGCTAGCAAGGTCGCGATACCAACGCCCTGCACCCCTCCGAGCCTCCTCTGAGCCCTCCGAAACCCACGCTAGCCCAGGGCAGGAGGAAATATACCGTGAGTCAGCAGCACTGGGTTGGCAGAAGATCTTTCCTGCGTTTCCAGGTGGGGAATACGATTCCAAGTGGTCTGACAAGCAACCTCCCCCCGAAACTCTTGAACACGGGGCTGCGGTCCTGCTAACACGGCCAACAGAGGCCAACGCCATCCCTGCCAGCTCACCTACGAGGAAAGGGGCACAGCGTTCCACAGCCAACTGCGGGCATGGGAGCGCTTTCCTGTGCACACCGGAGACCGGTCACTTCCTCAGCCACGGCGCCCACAGCCCTGGGCACTCAGTGCTTTGTCCGCTGTTACACCTACGGGTAGTGACGCTGCAGGGAGGGGAAGCGGGCAGGCAGAAACACAGGCTGGCTCCCGTGCTAATTCAGAATGGACTACATTAAGGATTGAAGGGAGGCCCAGCCCACTGTGGTGCCAAACTTAATACCACCTTTTTGTCCAGTAATTTTCCTGTGAGAGAAACTTGCCTCCCCTTTTTATTTACGTCCCTGCAAAAGCAGATCGCAATGATGTTGACAACGGTCCTGAAGCTGACTAATGACTCTGAGTGTGTCCGAATGCGAAATGAAGGCAGATTAAGGGAGATGTAATCCCTTGGAAGCCCAGGAGGATATGAGGGGAATGTAGCTCAATTTTGAAAAGACATTCTATTTTTCTTTGGCTCTTTGTTCTTTAATCAAATCAGTGGAAATGAACTTGAAGAGCCTTGCAGAGCAGGCTGGCGGGAGCTTCCACAGGGCTCCCATTCGGGCCGCTTCTCTCTCTGGAGAGGCGCCATCGTCACGGTGCACAGAACAGTGGAAAATTTATACTTTGGCTGCAAACAAGCAGATGGCTTCAAGTCTAATGGAGGGCCATTCAAACACTCCCCCGCCTGCATTCTAAGCCTCAGACACAGCTGCATTTCAGAGTTACTGTTTCTCAGAAAAATTAGTTTCAAGGGGATTAGAATAACCAGCCATTTCTTCCTGAGATTGCCACTGTGTTAAGATGTCATTGGCTCACAAGAACTTAGGTGTTTCTTTTCTCTCTCTCTCTACAGGTAAGCTGTTTGATTTGAGCACCCTGTGTCTGTTGACAGAATAGGCCCAAATACCAGAAAGGGATGATGTACGTATGTATTTATTTTAACTAATAAGTCCAAATAACAGTGCTATCTGGCCTGTCACAGCGGACATTTGATGGCTTAAATAAGATTCCCAAAGCTACGGGTGGAAAAAGAAGCAGGTCACACCACCAGACATAAAGGAATATGTACCCGACTTAGCCCTCCCGTGATGATTCTAGCTCTTAGCCACTTAACCACCTCTGACCAAGTCCACATGGTTTGAAAGGGAGTCTGGGGTAGCCTCGCGGGTTTTACGACGGTGGCGAGTGTCGACGCAGTCGGTTTTGAGCGAACGCGGAGAAGGAGGTAGCTATACCACTGCCAGGAGTCCCGGTGGTTTTCCATTGGCCCAGGTGGGGCTGCGGACAACGGCTGAGAACGCGGTCACCAGGGCAGGCGCCAGGACAGCTGCAGCAAGCAGGAGCCCACTTACCATCCCAACCTCACGCAGCTGTTGTCGTTCCCAGTCTGGAATGCACTCGAGCGCTTCCGAGTCAACCGCTCACCTCTCTAGCAAGGGCTGCCTCCACCTTATGACCTCTCAGCCCTAGTCAGAGCGTTCTTTTCTGAGCAAATGATAAAAAAACATACAAATAGCAAACAGCTGTCTTCATTCTCTGCCTTGTTTGAACAATGAAAATTATGTGCACTATGATCTCCAGCAGAATCTTTACTATGGAGCGCTTGGGAATAAAACAATTCAGACGTGCACGAGGGCTACTCCTGTTAGAGCTCAGATGCCTAGCCTTCTGCCTCCTGTTCCTTCTCACCCTTTTTCCTTTCCTCTAAGTCTGCGGCAGAGGCCTCAGGGGAAGACAGAAAGTTTTCTTTCCCTAGGATGCATGTGCATTTGGGTTCCAGTTCAATTTAGGGCAGGCTCCTTGCATCGCAACACTGCAAAGTCAGACCAGTTGTGAGAACAGTGAGTTAAAGTGGCTGCAGGGCGGCATCCCTGACAGCAGCACCTGAGTCACATCCACTTTCCCTTCCCCTGCGGGTACCAGGAAGGTGGCCTGCATGTCTCCCAGGCCCCCACCGGGACCAGCCATTCTGGGAGGGCTTCCCTGAGCACGCCTGGTCAGCTCGGGCCACTGGCAGCTGAGATGGGAGGGCTCTGAAGCTTGCCACAACATGCCACCACCCCACGAAGAGGGGGCAGCATTTGTGAGGGGAGTCCTTTCCATAAGAGCTTCCCGAGCAGGATGCTCCCTGAGAGCACTGACCGCCAAGCCTGCGGCCATCCCCAGGAAGGATCTGAGACCCTTCTTTGTGCTTTGAAGACTGGGAGACAGACCAGCAGAATAAAAAAAAGATGTGTGAGCATCTGCAAAGATACACAGAAGAAAAAGCAAGATAATCTGCTAAAAGAAAATGAAGCCAAAAAAAGGATGCAAATAGTAACACAGGCACAAAGAATGAAGGTTAAATGGAGGCGGTCGGATAGCATGGATTTCAAATAGCCACTCTGTGCTGAGACCTTTCCCTTCCGTGACAAACAGGAAAAAGGAAGATAACGATGGGGAGGGGGGAGGGGGCGTGTAAAAGGAGGGAAAATCTTTCTGTACCACACATGCCAAGATTCCGTAGGACAGAAGCTCGGTTCTATCGTGTTGAACTCATATCGTTATCCTTATTAGAAAATCTATGCTCTACTTTGTTCCAAATCTATTACTCAGTGAATTCTGACGCTGAGAGGGCAAAGACTCACCCTGTCAAGCGTGAGCCCAAGAGAAGCCACCCCACAAGGGCCCCACCGTGATTCCTGACAGAAGGGCACTGCCCGGCGACCCAACGCCGCTCTTCAGGCCCGGAAACTCATTTGAAATCCAAGTTAGTTTTGGTTGATTGGCACTCCCAGATGAACCTGTTTTGGTTCAAATACAGCTAGAAAGCAACTGTTTTGAAGGAATAACAGGGCCGGGAGGATCTGAGGGTGCTCACCAGAAGGCAGGTAAAGGTCCGGAGTAGGCAGTCTCGTCTCTTCTGCAAGACCTCCAAGGATCCAGGACGAAAACCACGCATTTCCAAGGACAGACTATTAAAACGTAGTATTTTGTCTCTTAATGGTCAAGAAGTTCTCTGTTGCACTCCATTTAGAATCTGTTATTCAGACCCATCCTCCCTATGGCAGAAAACGGGGGGAAAGCCACAGACTAAGGGCTGCCAGCCTGGGCTGACTACCGGCTCACCCTGTGTGGTGGTTCCTGGGATTGTGCCCACTCTGCAGAGGAGGAAACTGAGGCCCAGAGAGGTTTGGGAACTCGCCCAGGGTTACTTGGTGGCGGTGAAGCTGGGGTTCCTGGGACATGTACACCTGACTCCAAAAGCTGCCTTCTTAACTCCCGAAGCAGCCCAACCACCCTTCCCACTCCGGCCCCATTTTACATCCTAGAGAACCAAAGTGCTTCACTTAAGGCCAATGTGTTGCTACAGATTTTGTGACGAAAAATGAGAATTCCTCAGCAAGTGTCTCCGACTGTAACTGTTTAATCACACATCATTTTCACAGAAATGATCTGTGCACATCTAGCCTGAATAAAATTTAAATAACCCAGACTGCTGTTTTTGGAAATGGTTTTCTACAACATACACTAACAACAAGTGAACCCGTTAGTCCAAGAAGTCAAAAAGAAGCAAAATCTGGATCTGTTCTGTCTCCAGTCAAAACAGCGTCTACTACGTGTGAGAGCAGAGGGGGCTGGGATCGTGCCCCCCAGGCGCTTGGCAGTCGTTTCCCCTCGGGCCTGGGACTGACACCAGACGTGCACATTAAAATATGCCTAATCCTTTTTTTTCCAAGACAACTCAGAACGAAATAGCCTGCAAATCTACCCACACAAACACCGCTTTAAGCAACTTGAATGAAGAAGTAAAGAGAATCTTGAGATACATTTATTTTCTGAAAAAACAAGCGATTTTTTCCCCACAATTTTTTTGGGGGGTTGCGGGGGGTTGGAAGCAAGAATTCAAAGTTAGAGCCCTGACAACACAGTCCCCTGGCAGAAAGTCACTGTCCCATTGACTCTAGCGGGACAGCCACCGACACAAAATAAGTCAGTAAACACTGAAGAACTTGTGAGGGAAAGATTCCTTTCCTCCCAGCCACAAGTTTAGGATGGGAGGACACGGCAGTGCACAGAGTTTTGAAAGGAAAAGGGAAAGAGAAGATGATGCATTTCTGAACTGAATTTCAGGGCCCAATGGCACTTTATCAGGCCTGGTATCTGCTCTTTGCTCCTTCCTCCACCCCTTTGTTCACCTGCTCACATCATTTCATCTCATTGGTAAATGGCGCCACCACGCACATGCTCGGAAAGCGAGAGATGCCCACAGTCCAACCTAAACCTCATTTCACGGTTATCCTGGGGAACCACTGGAGCAGAACCCTCCAGACCCGCTCTCCCAACCCAACGCCCCCGCTGCGCTGGGCAGGTGCGTGCGCTGCGGTCAATGCATCGGATCACAAGACACGTTGTTCCAACACCCACTTCACGTCCCCAACAACCAGCCCATCAAGTTGTTTGTGTCGTCAATTAAAACCCTCTCAGGGTGATTTCCATGTTCAAAGGGGTTTTATAGAGAAGGTGAACTCACTGTTTCAGCACCTCCTATGTGCCAGGCGCCGCGCTAGGCGCGGAGTGCTCTCATTTTACTTAATGCTAAATCCTGCCTGTTTCTCCGTAAGCACCAGACGGGTAGTAGAAGGAAGAGGAAAGAGCACCGGGCCAGGAGCCGGGTTCTGGACCCAGACGTATTTTGTTTGGCTGCCCATGTAAACTTTCTGAGTCTACGTCCTCGTCTGTACGATGCTGGAGTGAAGCCCGCCGGGCCACCCTCAGAGGCTGTTGTACGGCCTCAAGGAGAAGACGGCTTCGCAAGTGCCTGGTTGGCAGCAGTGTCCATGAGAATGTGAGCTTCAAGCATTACTATCTTCCAGGCCACACGGAGGCAGGACTTTGTAGACCCCTGGACCAGGCCCCATGTCTCAGCAATGGCTAATTTTACGGTCCACAGTGTACAGACGCACAAAGACGTGGAAATGTCTGCAGGATGGCCCAGCAACAGCAATGGCATCAAAGTCCGAAGAGCTACCGTGGGCAGGGCCATTGGAGGTACTAAGGGTGGGGAGAATCGAGGGGAAACTCTGGCAAATTGCTAAATTTTTGCTGGCTGCTCTTTATGCAGGAAGAAGGGGCCAAGAGAACGTGGGACTCCAGAGACAGAGACCGGGGCATGCGGCATGGACTTTGTGATTTATTGATGATCTGATTTTAGACAAATCACTTAGCAGTTGCTTTTTTCCTTTCAACTTCTTATTGAATAAAACTAGAGAGACTAATATAACGAAGCCCCACGTATCTACTCATTACCTAGCTTCAACAGTTAGCAATTCATCGTCAAACCTGGCTCATCTGTCGCCCAGCCTCCTTTCCTGGATTATTGGCTCATATCTATTACTGTGTAACAGACACCCCAACATTTAGTGTCTTAAAACAAGCATTCCTTACCTCACACTTTCTGTGGGTTGGGAATTTGGAAGCAGCTGAGTGGCGCCGGCTCAGGACTGCAGTCATCTGAAGGGATGACCAAACCCGGTCCATAAGCCAAATCTGGCCCATTGCTTGTTTTTGTAAATAAAGTTTTATTGACACACAGCTCCTCTCATTTACATATTGCCTGTGGCTGCTTTTGCACTATAGCAGCAGAAATGAGTGGTTTTGACAGAGACTGTATGGCCCACATGCCTCACATTACTCACATTTACTGTCCAGGTCTTTACTGAGGAAGTTCACCAACCCCTGGACTAGAGAGTCCGCTTCCAGGATGGCTCACTCACATGGCTGTGGGCAGCAGGCCATGTCCTAGTCACGTGGTCCTCTCCTCTGGCTGCTTGAGAGGTAGTGTGCAGCCTCAGGAGCTCCCTGGGTGAAATCTGAAACTGCGCCCCACACACAAAGGGCAGGGCGAGACTGAAGAAAGAGACAGGTCATTCTGGACTGGCAGGTGGCAGTTTTAATCAGCAGGGGAACTTCCATAGGAGGCTCGTCTGGGGAGGCTGCAAGAGGAGTAGATCTCTGTCCCAGTCCACCACGATCTAAGGATTTACACGGAGGCCTAACCAGGTACACAGCCCAGATGGGTTCACCACCACATCGCTCTGTCAAGGCTGTGTGCTTGGAACAGTCCCCACTATGGGGACAGCAGGAGAACGTACAATCCCAGGACGGGGAGGGGTGAGGAGCTTCTGCTGCCCGGGCCCACCTCAGAAGTCATGTTCCCCAGACGGCCTCCTCCGACACTGAGTGTCCTCACGACATGGTGGCAAGTGGTCCAGGAGGGAGAAGAAGGCAGAGGCCGTCGTGGTTTTTTATGACCCAGCCTCAGAGGAGACACACCAACACTTCTGTGGTGTTCTACTGGTCAAGACCAACCAAGACAGACGGTGGGATGGCCCTCCGCAAGAGTGTGAGCACTGAGAGGCAGGGACGTTGGGGACCAGCTTGGAAGCAGCCGACCAGGGTTAATAACCCTTTCCTTAGCCACTTGAATCAGGGTTTAGAACAAGATCAAGAGTTTTTTAAACTCTAATGCAGGGCATTTGGGATAAGTTACATTTTTGGCTTTGATCACAGAATGTACTCAATTAATATTTGTTGCTGAATTTTAATACCTGTATTTTAATTTGGGCTTATGTATCAATTCAGTATAATATACTATTTGTGTTCGTAGAGCCACTATTAATGTAAAGTGATTATTTTCCTTTAATTAGGCAGTATCTCAAACAGTTCTTAAGTCCAAACACTTCTTGTTTTCTGCATTCTGTTCTTAGGAGACAGAGGCAAATCACTCAATGTCCTGTTCTCAGGGATTTAAAGTCTAAATTTCTTAGCCTATCGATCACTGTGTTTTCATCGCAATCTCTTAGGTTTATGTTCGTTGCACGATATAATAATATTCAATCACATCTGAGGTTCTGCAGCACTGGAAATCAATGGGAAGCAAGGCCGTTTATTACATTAAATAAAAGATTTTCTACTTCAGCAACTTACTAGTAATTAAATTCAAAAGTTAAAAATAAAGTCTGTGGATTCCTGACATGTTAAGTATTCCGTACTGATTTATTGAATCCCAAATATAACATGCAGAGGACAATTTCAAAGTCAAAGGACCAGAATTCAGTAACAGAAAAAGGCACAGAAGAACGGGGCTTTGACCCTAGTGATGCGCATTTAATTCCTGACTCGTTCATCCAACAAATATAAGTTCTGTGTCTGGAGGGATCCTGTCCTTAGGAAGCCTCTCGTCTGGCGGTCACAGACAAATGCCTTTGACCCTGATGAAGCCAACAATACAGTCTTTTACAGCCCAGAACATTTGGTGAAAACAACGAGTAAACAGATGCATATATAACTGCCCCAGGATTTACCCAGAAAGGAAGACCTCCTCTCCCACTTGTTGGCCCTAAACACAATGGAATTACTCATCTAGAGCAAAACCTGAGATTGGATCTCTAAGAACTTTTAATATCTCACCAAGATACACCTTTTTTCTTTTTTAGTACACAGCGCTGGGCGTTCCACAGTCTCTAGGGTTTATTGCAGGGCGAGTTTTCCCCTCACAAACACGGGCACATTTGAATGACACAAGTGACCGCGACTCAGAGTGCAGGTGTCTCTCCTGCAGCATGGCAAGCCGGGGCCCTCCTGGAGGGAGCGGGCCTGTGCTCCGGCCCCTCTGCCAACGCTGCTCTGTGTGCATGCACGGTGACTAGGAAAGTGCTCCGTTTCACTCTGTTTCGCGTCCTACTCAGTAATTTCAACAAGGAAAAATAAATCTGGTTCTGATTTGGCCATGTTTCTTACATCTGGGAAAATAGTTAAGACACACATACATTTTCAATTTTTCTTAGAAAACCAGGGGAATAAGTAGCAATTTATAGAAATTTACCAGGGAAGACGAAAATGATCAAAAGCTTCCTGGAGCTTTAGTGAAGCGTCTTATTTCAATGTCTAGGTGCCTCTGTGCGCTTTGAAGAATGTTTTCTCCAGTGGGAAGGGAGAGTGCTGGAGAAAGTCTGCACGCCCACACAGGGAAGGGACTGTCCCAGGCTAGGCACAGGGTCCTTCTAAGCTCTCACATCCAGTTCCTCAGAATGTGTTCTCTTCCCTAGTGACCCCAGGAAGGCACATGGCCAGTTTCCATTTTGCCAGAGTACCTATTTTAAGATTTCTCTTTTTTGTCCGAGGACATCATTTGTCATTTACTTAAAATATTAGCTTCTCAACTAGGTATGCACCAACAAATTCAGTTTGATTAAGTGGAGATTTATTCATACTCTACTGGGCATCTGGCCCTGTGCTGGCTGCGGGGACTCAGGGACGCAGGAGTAAGATATCACCTGGCCACGTGCAGTGAGGTGAATGCACAGAAATGAGCACCAGGTCCCTGGGTCCCACAAGAAAGGGAGACTCCCCCCTGGAAGTAGGTGGGGTCTGTGAAGCAAATGGAAGAGTCCCAAAGTAGCAGGGTGCTTAGGAATCCATGAGCAGTTGCAATCCTGTTAGACTCAACGGGAAGAGGAAGAAGTGACAAGGGAGGGGACCACAGAGGTGCCAGGAGCCAGGATTTGCTACAGCATGAGTCACCTTTGAAGAAAGTTAACCTCTGAGAACTGGAGATAAGTCATGCGCAGATGGCTACCAGACCCCACCCCAGGGCCTGGTCCAGAGGAGCCCTGGCACAAGCAGAAGGCTTAGGACAGTGCCTGGCACACGCCCCCCCCCCGCCCCCATGCCAGCTGTTATTTCCTGTTATTAACACTGCGAAGCTGGGTTCAGGTCAGGGAAATGGGTGGGGTTGCCACAGAGGTAGAATTATGTCTCTTCCGGTTTTATGGAACCACTCTTATCCCAGAATTCCTTCCTGGTTTTCCAAGTGACACAGGGTACCCAAGCATGAGGTGGTCCACGACCACCACCATCACCACCACCATCACTACCATCACCAACATCACCACCACCACTACCACCATCACCCCCATCATCACCATCACCATCACTACCACCACCACCATCACCACCATCACCACCACCACTACCACCATTACCACCATCACTACCATCACCACCACCATCATCATCACCATCACCACCATCACCACCACCATTGCTACCATCACCATCATCTCCCCATCACCCTGTGTCCCACTGTCTCTTGGTCATACCATCTCATTCCAGCCTCACTTGCCCTCACATGGCCAGCACCATTTTCCTTGGATTCACCTCAGTGTTGGGGAAACATGTACGACACAGAAAGGTCAAGTCCCTTACCCTGAAGCCACACAGGGCTGAGAGACAAACCCCCTGACACAGGAAAAGTGACAGATGGGCTCAGAGGGCCACCTGAACTCCCGACACACTTCCAAATTTGTCTTACCTTCACCTCGAGCTTGCTAGGCTGGGAGCGGACTTGGGTCCTGGGACGTGGACCACCCCCTCCGCAGGGATTGCGGCCCCAGCACTGCCTGCCCCCAGCTTTCCTAGAAGCCAATTCTTCATCTGGATGCAACACTTCCTCTGAAGGACATGCGGACCGATCCACGTGTGATTACATATTTGACACACACTGCACACCCCCGTTCTGTGTGTAAAACTGCTAACTTTCCACTGAAGACGCTTATTTGTCCACCTTAATGTGAGAGTACACGTGCAGGGAAGAAAAGTCCAGAGGCTCTCAGGAACTGTTGGGACTGGTTTAAGTACACTTAACCCCAGCAAACAAAGACAGGCCATAATTCCGGCAGGCCACTGGCCTGCCCTGTCCAGGGTCCCACATCTGTGGCATCCTAAGGTCCTTACCCTGTTCTTCCAGCTGATTTCCTAAGCTGTTACTTTTCTCAAAGGCTCCACATGGACCCAGTGCTCTGGCTTCTGTGGGGGCGGGGGCACCCGGGAGGGCTGGCTGCCTGGCGGCTGGCTCAAGTGGTGACCAAACCCAGGCTGTTGCAGATGTCCTGTCCTTGTGCTCTGCGAACTCCTTTCTATTTTTAATTGCATCTTAAAATTACTGAGGGTAGAATAAATCAGTTTGAAAAGAAATAAAAGGGCATGACTAGCATGATATTTACTGTCTAGAATTCTTTGTAAAGGTCTCACCAACTGAAGCCCAATCATTGGAAAATGCCCTTTGCAAAGCAAACAGTTTTTATTTTCCCCAGGGGCCTCTCACCTCAGCTGTATCTGATTTGCCCGCACATTTAAAAACACCACAGTTTCCTGTCTGACGCTGACAAGAGAACTGCTTTCGGGACCTTTCCTCGACCACCCCCGCACTCACCGCTGCCCCAGCCGTCACAGCCGAGCGGAGTAACTGAAACCCACAGGGCCAGCCCTTCTCCAAGCTGGAATCACAGAAGTGCTGGGCATCCATGTGTAATTCTGAGCCTTCCCACAGATCGTGGAGTCCAGTCTTTATTATGTAAACCAAGAACTGAGGCTCACAAAGGCTGCCTGGCTCATTGACAGCGGCTGCACTTGGCTCAGAACTCACCTGTTCTTGGCACTCATCTACCCGTGCCTGGGATCTATCTTTGCCAGGGACTGGGGGTTTGAGGTGGGGCATGGAGCGAAAGGAGGGGTTTTATAAATGTAGGCACCTGCCCCCCTCCCCAGATCTAGGGAATAAGAACCTTCAGGGTGGCCCTGGCTGGGTAGCTCAGTTGGCTAGAGCATCGTCCTGATATGCCAAGTTGCAGGTTTGATCCCCAATCAAGGCACGTACAAGAACCAACCAGTGAATGCATAAATAAGTGGAACAACAAATCCATGCTTTTCTCTCTCTAAAATAATAAAATAATGACAACAACAAAAACTTCAGGGCGTGGGGCCTAGGCGCATGTATTTTTCAAAGGTTCTCCATTTTTAAGGGGCACAGCCCAATTTCAGAGCTCTGATGACTTCCAATTTCTCAATTGTGCTCTGTCCACAAAATAGGAATTGAGTTGAAAAGTGGCAATTCAAATATAAACTAAACATAAGAACTAATCGTATGTAATGATTTCTAATGACAAATTTATTGTCAACTCCTGGTCACTTCATAGTGAGTCTGGAAGAAGGCAGGCATTAGTAAGACTTACTCTTAGGTATGTTTTCAGTAACTCTGTCTTCCATCTGGGGCCCGCCAACTGCAGGATGGGGTGGAAGCCCTCTCTGCCTTTGCTCCCTGGGTGCAGCCCCGTGGGTCGAGGCTCCACGTATTTACAAAGCAGAGAGTTAAATGTCAGATTAAAGAGAAATAAGAAAAATTCTCTATCCTAGAAATGTCCATAGTTCAGCAAGTGAATGGAAGACACGGCAGTTAATTTGAGTTTCTGGAAAGCACAAGCCAGTGACCTTTCATACCTAGAACCGTCTGAACTTTGGGACCCCAGGACAGCGGGAAAGGCGATGACAATCTCCGTCTCCGATCGACAGCGGCACGGACCGGGGCCCCCGCAGCAGTGCTGACCACACAACCAGGCCTTGGGCCAGTGCAAAGCAGGACGGCAGCAGCTGCGACAGATCTTCGGCCCAGCGTGATCCTGGGCCCCGTGTTCTCAGACGGTAATTTTATCAAGAAAGCAAAGGAGGCAGGACCACTTTTCCCTGGCTGCAGCCCGGGTCCTGAGAAACCCTGACCTCTGCCCACTGAGAGACCGGGGACTTCTGAGCCACACACACAGTACTTTAGCCGCCTTCAGCGCAAGCTGGGAATGCCCTGTCTGAAGGCATTTGATAAATACACTGAGTCCAAACCTTCTGGACACGTCTGTCCCTCCAGAACCCTAACAGCACACCCAGCACCAAAGCTACATTGTTCTTGGGTGGTGATGCTCATCAGAGAACCACATCTGTGCCCTCAGGAGAAAAAAGCCCCGAGAGACTTAACGTCTTTTAGAATTTTTTTCTTCTTTTGAAATAATAGAGATAGAATTTTGGTGAGTGCTTCACTTCTCAGGGGAGATGAGTGTAAATACACTTTGCCTGTGAAGTTGGGCTTTGTGTCACTGTCTGGTAGGGTGTGTCTGAAGATGTGGAAACCCAGGAGCTGAGATGCCTGGAGAGACCACTTGGCTAAATCCATAATAAACACTGATACCCGTGAGTCCTCCAAAAGCAACCCTAACAGCTCTGTGTGCAGTAGGGCTTTTAGGTAAGTGTCTTCAGTAACCTGAGACATGTTCATAATATCCAGCATCAGTGACGCCCCTGTCAGACAGACACACGACAATGTGAACTCCTGACCTGGAGTTAAGGCGTGTACACGCCCACAGGAAGCTGCCTGCCGGATCTGTAAAGCCTCACTAGGAATGTAGTGAATGGGGAAAAACTCTGCCAAAGGCAAGGCTTACAACTTAATTTTTTTTTTTTTTTTTGCTTACATATCCCTTAAAATTTTGGGGTGCTATGTGCCCTCCCACACAATTTTAAGTTGACATCTAAAATTTTCACCAAAAATTAAATAGTTGCAAAAATGTAAAATTTTCTTCTGGACTGACAGTCATTATAATTACTATTGGTGCATAAATGATTTAAAAATGATGTGAGTATAGTGTACACCTGGGTAAACAATTATTGGACATAAGTTTCTAGATACATTTTAGAAATGCACCTCCTAAGGAGATGATTTGGTTTTGGTGGGCGGAAGATGGGGGTGCCTTTGTGGAATGCAGCTTAGCCCCTGCCACCTCTGTTTTGAAAGGTTCTCTGTCACCTGGGAGGTTTTCACCCCGGGGACAAGCACAAGGTAGATGCCCTCCTTCTGCACAGCGGGAGGGCAACTGTGAAAGGAGAGGTGGCCTGGGCAGCCAGGGGCGCCAGGACGCGAGGGCACCCTTGGACAGCTGTGTTTGAGGAAGGAGAACCAGCATGTCGGGGCCCTCCCAACGGTCTGTGCCCACGTGCTCCTTCCAAAGTCCAAGTAGCATCACCCTGCGGTGGGGCTGGGCTCTGCCCACCCCTCAGGTTCATCTGCTTCTCTGCCCCTCACCCACGTGGTCTCAGCCTCCCATTTAAATGCGAGCTGAACAAATAGTTTAAAGTACTGAAGAGGTGCCAAGTTAACCGCCTGCAGGCCTGTCCTCCTTGGTCTGGCTGTGACCTTGAGTTTCACAGAGGAATTTACAAGCAAATTCCATGTGCATCATGTCGCATCTTGGTTTCCCCACTGGATTTGTGGCCTCAACATTGTGTGTAAAATACATACTGTGTAAAAATAACTTTATTCTAAAGATTTCATCTGATGTTTAAATTTTTTGCTAAAAAAAAGCATATGAAAGTTTGTAAAAAAAAAAAAAGGATGAAGGAGGAGCAGCAGGAGGAAGAATATGTGAAGGATGTGCCCAGTGAGTCTGAAAACGGCGTTAGGGAAGTTAAGGAACTATTCAAAACATGTGGGAGAACTGGAGAATTCCAGCATGAGATTTTTATTCTCTCTTTTATTTTATTTTTGGTCTCTGGTAGAACGTGGAAGTCACTGGGAAGAGCTTTCTGTTTCTTGGCATTTTTTGCTGTTTCTGCCCACACTTTCTTGTTCTCTCTCATTCTGCAAGATATTTAGGATTCTGTTTACTCACTTCTTTTTGCTGAATGTTTCTGTAGAAGGCAGATTTAGAAACTGTGGGGAGCGGACCCAGGGCAATTCTTGGAAATCTCTGCTCTTTTTGCTGAATGTCAGCTCTATTCCTTATTTAACGTTGCTTGAATATTTTTGTTTTGCTTAGTGTATTTAGTTCATTGAAACTACTTGTCACTCCTTATTAGGATGTCACTATTATTATGTCACTATTATTAGGATGTTGGTTTAGTTGTGCCAGTGTAAACGGGGGCCTTTGGTAGTTGTTTGAATTGGTAAGGTCAAGGCTGCAGGGCACGCTGAGAGTGAGTCCTCTGAGTTCTGTCTGCCGGCGTTTGCTAACGAAATACATTCATTTTCAGGACAGTTGCCCTTACCTGCTGCTTCAGTGCCTCCAAAGACTCAAACTCCAGTCTGGCCAGTTTCATCTGGATGTGCCGAGGTTTATCAGGTATGGCAAACGCGAGGATAAACTTAAACGCCAGGAGCACGTGCTGAAAACCAGAAAGAGTACATGTTGATGGGCCATATCAGACCGTGTGCGCGAGGAAACAAATCAGCAGCTGAGCACTCTGCGACCCCTCTCACTAATCTGGGACACTTTCTGATTACCGGCCTGTGACGTACCACAGATCCACCAGGCCATGAACTACATTTAATCCACCCCACTGCGGCCCATTCAATAATCACGGACTTGCTTATTCTTTTAAAGTCAGTCATTCCCTTAAATTGATAGCATAGGCCACCCTCAATGTTTTATAGAAAAAAACCCAAAGATTATCCTGGAAAGTCTTCCACAAAATGTCTTTTTCCTATTTGTATCTTAATAACGACAGCATCTCAGCACCCAGCACTGCAGAGTCAGTTCATCCTCGCCCAGCAGTGCCCTCCCTTGTGCGGTACCTCAGGCTGAGTCACAGGAAACACCCGTGTCTTGAACACGAGGCGCCTTGACTCCTCTGCATCCCCAAGAGTGTCTGGTGTAGCTTCCTTCATGATAGAATAAGTAATACGCACTGACAAACTGACTGATGGCGACCCACAGAGGCTGTGGGGCAGGTGCACAGAAATGCAGAGCGCATGCATCCTTTATACGCAGAGTGTACCTGCTATGACATGGGAACTTACAACTTGGCCCTCTAACCTCCATTGCACCTCGACACCATGGAGAGGTTCTCTATGACACCAGGACAGGAGGGGTACAACTACACATCTTCCTTTGCAGAACGGAAATAAGCCAACAGGACCGTTTCCGTTGGTGAGCCTGTCCTGAGCTGCATAACCTCGGCTTACTGACGGTTCTCTGAGTCTGGCATTTATCTGTGATCCAGGATCAACACCCACGGAAATCCGAATGAGCAAGACACTAAAGTGGCCTCTTCGGTGATTGCGCGAATTATTAAATATTAAAAGCTGTGAGATGATTTTAAAGGTAAGAAAGTAAAAGGCTTAAGAAATATCAGTGAAGGAGACGGAACAGCCTCTAAGAAATGTCGCATTGAATTAGTAACAACAACAACAAAAAGACAGCTGAAACAATGAAATGAATTTTTACTGTGATGTTTTTAAAAGGAGAATGAAGGACAAAAAACACGGATGTTTCCTGGGAGACGCATGGAATAATGAAGTCAGCACCCGACCAGAACAAGCAATAATCCAGTCCAAAGACTTGAAAACGGGCAGAACCCCGGGCAGCCCAGGCGTTGCCCGGTACCAACAAGATCCCTGGAGAGGCCAGGGATGGGCAGCCTTCACTGGAATGTGACGGCCACGACCAAAGACACCAGAAGACCCTGGTTAGGTGTCTGTCATGGCAACACGAGGAGACGACAGGGTCTGGATCAGATGACGTCGTGTGTCACAACTCTGAACTAACAACTGCTTTAACAGGGGCCTGCGCATAATCCACAGAGAGTAGGTGCGTAATTCAGAGAAGGCCGTGCTGTGTCCCTACTTCCTTCCGTTAGAACACTGAGATATGACTCCACTTACCCTCTGCAGTGGAAATATTAGGCAAGAAATAAACAAATTCATGCGTGTAAAGAGATCTTCCATATTTTTCAGAAACCGCGTGCCTTCCAGTTGCCGGCACCCCACCATGGCGCAGTCCTGGCCTCTTTCCCTCCCCCCTAACAAGTCCATACCCACTTCCTCTTCCTCGGAGTCTGGAGGGAATTAGTGAGAAAAAAGACCCTGAGAGATCTTCCCTTGCATGTAAGGTGCTTGTAACACGCGTCAACTCTTCAGAGTGGTTTTCTTCGGATGGTGGCACTATGGCTGATCTCTTTACCTGTAGTCTTTCGTGGGCGTGCATTACTTTTACCCGGGGAAAAACCACTTATGTGAAAAAGAACACAGGAAGTCCTCACTTACCAAGTGAGTTCAACACGCCCTGTCAGGCTCCGAACTAGCCACAGATCAAAACCAGACAACGTGTGGCTCAGAGAGTCTGGCGATCCCTTCTTATTCATTCGCTCTGCAGGCACATAGAGAGCATTTATAAAGGGCCAGGCCGCTTGGATGGTGGCCTTCTGCCACCACATCCTTACCTCCCCAAATCTTCTGTCACAGTGACCCCCACCCCCACCTGGCTACACACCAAGAAGTTCCACCAAGTTGACAGGTTTGTCTGGTTTAAATTCATCATTTTCAAAAAGTGAGAACATCCCTGAGAGGGTGAGGGAGCATCTCCGTTCACAGATACCTGCTAATCAATTGATTAGCTGGGGCTAGTCAGCTCTTTCTCTCTGTCCGCCCCCGCCGTCAAAGACCCCACAGGCTGGGGACTGCGATAAGCAGACACCACGGCAGCTTGGGCAGTGAGGTCCCTGCTTCAAGGGAGAGGGGTAAAGAGATGCAGAAAAGAACTGACACTGCCCCAGCGGTTGGGAAAGGATCCACCCAGTTTCAAAAGATTAATTTTTAAAAATCTTGTTTGTACTTTCCATACAGCAAATCTGTTTCAAGGCTAGAAACCGCTTTATGCTAACTGAACTGAGAAAAAAATTATCAAAAGCATTTAAGCTATTTTTACTTGTTTTCGTAAATACAGGAAAACCTATGATGGAATAGGAATCTGCACAGATTTAAAGAACAACACACTCAAAATGAACCGTTGAGTGGGCTTTTCATAGCCTGTTTATGAAAAGAGAAGGCAATCTCTGGGCTGCGGTTGTGATTCTTCACCAACAATCTTCTTTCAAAGGAAAACTCAAACAATTCTGTCCCAACAACGTGGAGGAGAAAAGAAACACTGGCCAGGCGGGGGAGGGGTGGGCAGAGTTTTAGAGCTGACACACACAAAGAAGCTGGCGCTCCGTCACAACAGGCTGCAAGTGATGACTATAGGGTGTCTCGGTGGGGGAGGAAGAGAGGACAGGCCCGGGGGAGTCAGCACCGAGCACAGCGATGTCAGGTGCCGGTGAGGAGGGGCTGCCTCCTCTGCCAGCAGGACGTCCCTCACCTGTGGTCATGGCAGGGCCGTCTAACTCTTGGGAGTCTCCTGCCAGGTGCACAGAGAGCGAGCAGAACCATTTCATTTTACAAAAACTAGAAAATTCATGATGTGATTGACAGTAGCAGCTGTGTTTATAGCAGTGTGTCCCCAACCCTCTCTTCCGAAATAGAAAATGCAAATTACAGTTAAGTTCTTGAAATTCTGAAAAGCTCATCTGACTTCTGCAGTGGCGTGTCTGCCGTGGCACCTCTCTCCATTCGGAGCCAGCCACCACGGCATACAAGGAACTCCTTCAGAGAAGCACCCTCTTCGGATCACCAGGCAAATGTATGCCAAATGTCAATTAATAACCCATGGTTAATGGAGCCAAGATTTTTAAAGATTGTGGAATTAGGTTCTTAAGGGGAAAAAAACCTCGCATATTTTCATTTTAGAGTGGTCACACACACATCTACCTCTTCCACTTCCACCTCCCCGCGGTCCCCTGAAATGACAGAAGTATAGATTCTAAAGAAATGAGACCGGAAAACAAGAGAATCTGCCAGAACTTCTGACGGAGCAGAACGTGCAGCTCAAGTCTCCCGAGAGAAAGGGCGGACCTCCCAAAGGAGCTGCAGAGAGGGGCCAATGTCATGTTCAACCCCTCAGCAGGAAAGGGGTGGGCCAAGGAGACAGCACCAAAGTGAGTGCACCAGGAAAGCCGGGGCCCCAGGGTGCCCTCCCTCAGGCCGCCTTGGAAGAGAGGAACTGCGTGTTCTACTCCTGCACTCAAGCCAGAGGTGTGTTCTTTAAAGGAAGCGTGTGGTCTTCTGGGAGGGTGCCTTGTGTAGGGTTGCTGGGCCCCAGAGGGGAGCTGAGCCCAAGGTCATGGCAGCCTCCTACTAAAGACCTGAAGGCCACAGTGACGTCAGCAGGATGGCAGGATAAGAGGGCCACGCCTCATTTCTCCACAGAGACATCAACTTACAGTAACAGGGACATATAGTCCAAAAGCGTCGGAGAGAACTCTAGAAGCCAGTCAGAAGTCGTGGGACCCCAGGCCAGCACAAAGCTAGGAACAGCTCCATTGAGATGAGTAAGAAAAGCCCCCGGGTCTCGCCTGTGGTAGCCCTTCCGCCAAGCTGGCACAATGAACAGGAATCTTCTCTGGAGTCTCAGAGGAGGCTTCTGGCACGGTGTCTTCAGACCTGGTGGGCCCGACGGACCCTGAGAGACGCCGCCGGGATGGGGCAGCACCTGCGATCCCGGCACATTGTGCTTCCGACTACGGTCCACACCTGGTGCTCTGAGGGTGCACACAAGGCACCCAAGGGGGTTGCCGGCACTGCAAACAGCCTGGCCCACTGGCCTGTCCACACTATGTCACTTCCCAAGATCAGTCAAGGGAATGAGCGGTTGGCCTTGACAGGTTAATAGAAAGCTGAAATCTTAAGAAAAGCAATGGGAGAATCTTAGGAGGGTCAGTTAAAAGGAGAGGCACAAGAGTAATGATTGGGGTAAAAACACAGTTTTCTACCCACTTTTCCTCTGCCCCTACTTAATAGAACAGTGGCTGAAACAGAAGTACCAGTTAGACCGAGTGGAAGGGAATAATGTAAAGGGCTGAGAATACAGAAATAAATGAAACTGAACGTCTTACCCTCTCTACCTTTTGAAATATAATCTCCATTGCAAGGACTCGCTAAGGGAAGAGGCTCCTTGGTGGGGGAAGGACACTAGTGGTGGGGTTGTCACCTGTCACCGTGGTGAGAAAGCTGGCTTTCGAGGCTTTGGCGATCCCTGTGTCTCCAAAGGACACATCTTACCCAGTGTTCCAGCGATTCACACACGCAAAGCTCCTTCTCCCGTTCAGGGCCACCTTCAGGGACAAAGCAGTTCCCAGGCTAGGCCTGACGACCGGGACAGGAAGTGTCCTGTAGGAGGGTTACGTTTTGTTTGGAGTTTGTTTTGTTTTTTTCAACAGTTATTCTGATCGCTTGACAAGGAAAAAACAAGCAATATTCAACTGTGTGCCCAGAAACGCTCCCTAACTAAGGCCTAGCAGCAAGGGAGAGCCTGAGATTGCGGTTTCACTCCCTACTTACTCGGTTCACTTTCACTGGACACGAAGCGAGAATTAAACCCACCAGAGAAACACACGCTTGTGACCTCTAAGTCACGGGCCACAAAGGCCAGCTGTGGTGCACTCCAGGGGCCACAGGAGCTGGTGGCTCTACCACAATGCCAGGGGGACACACAGTCAGCCTCCTGAGGTCACCTGCCTAGTGCTAGCCTGGCCAGTGACAGCAGGTGAGGAGCGCGGGCAGAGGAAAATCCAGGTGGTGAAGTCTCGTAGGAAACGAAGTCGCTGTTCTTTCGGTCCAGGGCCGACTGCGCTGTCCCTTGCCCCCTGGCCTCACAAAGCATTCTCTCTCCTCAGAGGTGGTCAGGTACAGCGACGTGGGAGAATCTCTGAAGGAGAGAAAGCGGCGGCAGGTACCAGAGGGGAGGGCAGTTCTTCCCCCTTCGCCGCAGTGACGGCTGGACTACATTCACAGTTCATGGCACACAGGTGACACGAGGCGGCGGCCCCGGGATGGCTCTCTGTTCACAGGCTTTCACTCCTCCCCTTTAGGACTTTTGTTTTCTTTCCAGTTTTTTTTTTTCCTGCTGACTTAATGCTATGGCCATGGGAAGAGTCTGTTGAGCACAGAAGTGAGGGAGTGGGTAACTAGTCATATTTAACGCCACTCCCTCGGGTCCCAGCTATGAAATAAAGATATCTGGCACTTCTTTGTCGCTGTTGGACGAAAGCTCTGTCTCGCCTTCTGGGTGCCACCTGTCTGCTCCAGACCAGCTTCAGTTTGCTGAGGCCCCCACTGGACTTGGCCGGCCTCTGGAATGCGCCCCCTCTGGGGGCTGCCGCCTCTGTCCCGTCCCTGCCAGGGTCACACTGCTTTCCCCTCTTCCCCCACGCATTGTCCTCCTTCCCTCCTGCTGTGCCACAAGGTCTTTATGAAGCTCAATGCGCATGGAGAGCAGAGAGAAACTAAGAGCTCCCACGGAAGGACAGCCTGCTAGACCGCGGTGCCTGTGGCCGTGGTCAGAAATGCAGCGGTTTTAGTGCGGAGGGAATCTGAGAGCCTTTCCATTCTGGTCTTCGCTTCAAGGGGCAAGAAACCGACCTTCAGGGACCAGTGTTGGAGCTGAGAGTGAAGTTCTAGGTTCTTCATCTACACGACCCTCCGGGGCTCTCTGAGTGAACAGTGGGGGTGGGAGACACAAGCTTGGGGACAGGGCGGCCCTCTGTGCAGACACCTCCTTTGAGACACAGTGCAAGCCAGTGAGCCGTCTGAGCCTCGCGGGACATGCCACTGTCACACCTGCTACATGGCCAGTAGTCAGGACAAAGAAATGCTCATTTCTAAAATTACTATGTTACTATTTTGTCACACTGATCTCTCTGACCACTGCCAACCCAGTCTGGACCCTAAGTTTTCGTGGCTGTACTAAACTAAATGGGTATTCTTTTGAAGAAAGAAATTATGCAAAGGATGTTAGTGCCCTTCAAAGAAGCCTTCTAAAATTCAGATGGCATCTGTTTATAATGAAAAGAGAAAGCACCTCCTCTTCCTTTTGTTCTTTGTAAATCTTCATTAATCCAATTAACACTGGTCATCTGCATACACAAAGGTCCTGCCCAAGGCCACGGTGTCACTGCCGGCAGTTTCAGAAGAAGTGCTCCTGAGCAAGTGTGTCTAACCCAAAAATGCTTCCAAACCAAGAACCTCCCCCAGGCAAGAACGGCTTACACCTCCCGCACCAAACCACATGGGTGGCACCGGCTGGTGACCTGGGACGGATGACTAAAGGTCCTGACCTGCAGAGAAGGAAAGCCTGAACTACGGAGGCTGGTGGAAGGTGCTAGATTCCTGCCGACGCCACCGTGGACCTTTCACTGCTGCTGCCACTAATTATTGAGCAAACAATTAGTCTGCTTAGTTACCGAAACATTCTGTTTCATGTTTCCCTGGAGCAAGATTTAGCATTTTTACTACTGAACATATGCTTCAATTTACTATTTCCGTAACTGACATATTTATAAAAACCAAATGAAACCTCAAAAAAGACTTAGGAGCTCTTCTGGTTTCAGTCTCAACATGCAGAGAGCTGGGAAATCGTCACTTCTGTCAATTCGGCAAGAAAAGCCTGAGAAACTGAAAGTCAGCTACGTTTCTTGCGCCTGTTTGAGCACTGAGGGCAAATCACCACCTCCAATTCTGGAGAGACGGGTAGGCACGTCCAGAGAAATATAGCAACCGAGACCTACTTAGCTGGAACAGAAGCTGCTGGAAGTACGAGTGGTAGGAACACTTACAGGGTAATTTTGATGACTTGCTGGTGGCTGCGTGTGACTAGCATGGGTGACAAACCACTAAAGCCTGCAGTCTCGGGGTGGCCCCCACTCACAGGCTTTCCCTCCAGGAGCCCTGCCAGGCTCTCCTGGTGAGGACACAAGGACCCGCCCCCCGTCCCCACATGGGTCTTGCCATGGGAGGGAACAGTAGGCATCATGGAATACCGTCCAGAGCCTTCTCCACATCAAAGGCTTACTCTCCAAGAGAAACATCTTGGCCTGACCCCCGCTGCAGTGAGGAGATGCCTCCCTGCTCCAGCCCTGTCCAGTCTGCCTTCTCACGTAGGGAAAACAAAACAAGCTTCAGGGAACAGACTAGGAACATTGCAGCGGGGGACGGGGGAGCTGTACCACCCAAGGAACATCATGGAGGCCACAGTCCTAAAGAAGCCGGTGCCACTCAATGACTGAGACGTAACCAGGGGGTTCAGCATCCCACCCACCACCCCACCCCAACAGGGCTCCAGTCTGACAACAGTGGAGTCCAGGCGCAAGAGCGCCAGACACAGGCTGGCAGCGGGGCAGGACACAGGGAGGCCCCACACAGATGGGAGACGGGAGCAAGGAGGACACTGGCTGAAGCTGGGACAGTATGAGCAACAAAATGAAGTAGCATTGCATAAAAACCAAAATGCAAAATAAATATTTGTCCTGTTATTGTTGAGCTCTTTATATGCCCTAGATGTAAGTCCCTTATCAGACAGGTATGATTTGCAAAAACTTTCTTTCTTCTGTGGGTTTTCCCCTTCTGGACAGTGTCCAAGGAAGTACAAATTTTGTGCTTCATAAATGCTGTACATTTTCACAGTGTCCAGTTTTACCTATTTCTTCTTTTGTTGTTCGTACTGAGAAGCTGTTGCCTAATTCAAGGTCATGAAGATTTACGCCTCCGTTTCTTTTAGAAGCTGAATAGTTTTAGCCCTTCTACTGAGGTTTCTGATCCACTTTGAGTTCATTTTCTCTTTGGTATTAGGCAGGAGACCAGCTTCTCTCTTTCACCTGTGGCTGTCCGCTCGTTCCGGCACCACTCGTCAGAGAGACCATGATTTCCCCTGCTGAGCCGCCTTGCCACCATATGTCTTGAAAGCCCTAAGCAGGGGCTTATTTCTGGACCCTCAGTTCCATGCTGCTGGTCTATGAGTCTGTCCTGAGCCAACATCACAGCGATCCTGCTTAGGGCAACTGCTTACATGCATCACCCATCAAAAATGCACACTGGGTGCCGTGGCGCATTAGGCACTGTTCTAGTCGCTGCAGAATCTAAACCGAACGGAAGCTCGGTTGGAGCTTCCCTTTATGGAGGAGACAGAAAATTAAACCATATGTGAGTGACATGTCTACACTGTCAGAGAATGACGAGTCCCACCTATGAAGCAAAGAAAGGGAAGGTTGCGGGAGGCTAAGACTTAGACAGGGTGGCCGGGAGGGGCCTCGCGCAGAAGGTGAGTCTCACTGAGTAAAGACCCTAAGGAAGTAAAGAGCTGGGCGAGCTGCCACCTGGGGAAAAGCACGTTAGGCCCAGGGAAAAGTTCACATCCAAGTCCGAAGGCAGAAGCCTGACCAGCCGGTCATGGAACCCAGAGCCAGGCCAGGGTGTCTAAGTGGAATGAACAAGGGGGAGAGCAGGTGAAGATTAAGGCCAATTAAAGAGATGAAGATGAAGGTTAAGGCAAAGAGATGAACTCGGGGCCAGGCCCTACAGGGCCTCATAAGTCATCGTGAGGACCTGGCTTTACTCTGAACAAGAAGGAAGCTAGCTGGCTGGAGGTTTCTGGGAGGGGGAGTAACCTGCTCTGGTCAAGGTCATCAACAGAATCACCGTGGGGCTGTTGAGACCAGACACAAGGGGGAAGGGAAGATGCGGGGGAGATGAGATTGTGCACTAACTGAGACGGGAGATGGCAGTGGCTTGTGCCTGAGCCACCGGAAAGATGAAGGTGCTGCTGAGACGGCAAGGTCAGCAGAAAGAGCAGGTTTGGGGACAGCAAGGGCTTATCTTTGGGAGTCGGGGGTGGGAGGGGGTTGCGGGGGTGGTGAAATGGGTGAAGGGAATCAAAGGCACACACCTCCAGGTATAAAACAAGTGCATCATGGGTGTGTAAGGTAACTGCAGTTAGTGATACTGTATTGCACATTTGAAAGTGGCTAAGACAGTAGATCATAAAAGTTCCCATCATGCACAAAAAGTTCTGTAGTTATGGTGATGAATGCTAATTAGACGTATTGTGTGGACCATTTTGCAATATATACAAATAGTGAATCGTGGTGTTTACACCTGAAACTAATGTAATGTTGTCTATCAATAAAAGTAGAGCTTACCTCTGGAAATATTAATTTTGAGACTTGTAACACCCAACAGAGGACTCTAATAGGAAGTTGTGTTTGTAGAGCTATGAATAAAACCTGGAGATTCAAAAGCACCTCCGTGGTGTTTGTGACTGAGATGGAGATGAGACCGCCTGAGGGACGGATGAGGCTCAGAAGGAGAACCCAAAGCAAAGCCTGAGACAGCCTGAGCAGTGGGGAGGGGGCGGGAGGTGGCGAGCAGGCCAGGAACACACATGCCTGGCCACACTCACAAGGGGGAGGAGCTGAGAGAAAGGTCAGGGGAAGGGGAGACGGGCGGAGGGAGGAAGAGACCCTAAAGAAGAGCAGTCAGAAAGCAGGGTCCTGGAAGTCAAGTGCAAAGAGTGTTTCCAGATCAGGGCAGTCAAGCAAGCGTGGGCCTGAGAAAGGCTGTGGCGTTGGACCTTCAGAAGTGGCGTCTGGTGGAGGGATGGTTCAAGAGGAACTGGAGACCGGAGCACAGACAAGCCTTTAAAGGAGTTTCGTCTGGAGGAAGATGGGGCACAGGCTGGAGGGAGATGGAGGCCCTGATGGAGAGGGAACGGCGTGTTTGTGCACCGAAGGGAATGGCCTGCAGAGGGACCATGACACAGGCGAGGGCAGGAGGACTGCGGGGGGCATGTGCTTGAGACATGTGAGAGAACAGGAACAGGATTCCCGCTCATGAGTGGGGACGTGTCCACAGTGGGGCCCAGACACGGTGCCCTGCAGTAACAGGAGAGGGGGTCAAAGACATGGTCACAGACGCAAGCGGGACGGTCGATGGGAGTTCTCACCTGAGGCTCCCAGCTTCCTGGTGAAGTGGGAAGGAAGGCCGTCAGCTGAGACTGGTGGGACAAGGGGGTTCTCGAGGACTGAGAGAGGCAGGCGTGGAGTCGTCATCCGGAGAGCGGGAAGGAGGCAGGGCCGGGAAAACAGGTATGACTGCCAGGCAGCCTAAAGGGCCATTTGAGGTCAGCGATGAGGGATGCAAACGTAGGTCAGTTACGTGGCCGTCTGGCAGTGACAGGGTCAGGGTGTGACTGTGGAGGTAGGGGTGCAGCTCAGGGGTCTGACGGATCATGGGAGGACAGAGGTCAAGGCTGCCGTGCAGGGAGTGCATTCGAGAGGGTATGCAGAGACGGATGCTCAGCCAGGCCCGAACGCCCTCAGGGTGCGGGGGTGTTACCTGGGGCTGAGTGGGTCACAGACTGGACAGAGGGCCACCTCCCTGGGCATCGTGGGTCCCTCTTGGGACCCCTGTGTTGAGCTGCTCAACTGGCTGCATATTCTTCTCCCCCTGTATCCCTGGAGGCCCGGCCCCGCCCTGCAGTGCACAGATGCTGCAGGTTCCTCTCACCCTCAGAGTCTCCGAGTAGGCGGGGTTTGCACGATTTCCAAACGTAACAGCAACACAACTGATCAAACCTCGGTCCCAAACCTTTCTGTCTTTTTTGGCCCCAGACTTGGGCCTCAGTCTTGGGGTGCAAAGACAAAGAAAGCACACGAAAACGAAATGACAATATCCTGTGGCACCCAAGGCAGCACTCAGTCTGCGTGGCAGCACCCCAGGCAGGCTCTTCCAGGGCAAGGCCGAAGTGCGGCAGGGACACCGAGTCAGCGCGAACTTCTGGTGCTCAGAGATTAGGACAAGCGAAGAAAATAACACCTGAAACATACTTAAGTACCTGTGACACGATGAAATAATTAATTTCTTTAAATAGAAGCTGATGTGCTACTTTCACCCACTCCTCGGATACCTCAAGCTGGCCCCCTCAGCGAGGAGCGACCCCCACCAACACCTGCAGAGGCACCTGGAGGAAAGGAAAGGGCACCACGAAAATAGCATCTCCAGACAGAGCAGTTGATAATTAACAGTAATCGCAACTACACTCTTGAATGTCATCTTTTACACAAAATGTGTATATTTTAAAGCCCCCAAAGTTTTCTCTTATACCGGCGGCATTAATTTCCACCTTCCAGATGCTTCACATCTGCTAAAGCTGGGCATTTCTGGCTCGTGCTCAAAGCAGGGCCATTGCACCCATCCACGAGGAGCACCGCCGGCTGACGCCCATGTAACGTCGGCATTAGAGGCCAGGAGGCGGAGGCGGAGAGGGTGTCCATCATGAGGAGGGTGGGTGAGCCAGCGTGCTTCCATCACAAGATGGAAATTTATGTGAAGCACTGAACCGGTTTCCCTACAGCAACACAGACACCGTACCCGTGATGCTGAGTGGAAGATAACGAGAGAGAGTAAGAGCCCAAATGCAGGCACACAGAATACGAACACGCACAAAACAACAGAATTTAAATAAACGGGTGGAAGGGAGGGACGCACACCAAACATACCAGCGTGGATGCCCATGCAGGAGGAGGGCCACCAAAGTGGGACCAAATAAAGTGACATCCAAGCAAAGGTGCCTCTGCCATGAATTAAGGAGTGTGGGATCGACCTGATTCTGTGCACTTGAGGGGGGGTGGTCGTGAGGGGAAGGGAAGAGCAGCGTTCTTACCAACAAAACAGTTAGTAGGTATTTATTTTTCACACTGGAAGCTTTCCAGGATTTGTTACTTGTAAATCTCGCTCCAGAGACAGCTACAATGTAGCTTGACTAGGCACCGACAGTGTATCACCATTCTGCAACAAACCTGCCCCGGTTTCGCACCATCATCATCTCAATTTGTGGATGGAATTTAATAGGATCTAGGCTAACAGGGGTCAAAAACTAAATTAGATAATGCTGCATCTAATGAAGAGTGTAAGGTTGATCATGCCTTGAAACAAATTGAGAGAAAAACTGATAATAATAATAATAAAAAAAAGACTCCTAGAGAATTGAACTTGGCACAAAACACCTCTCAGCGGACCGCTGACTAAACCACACATGTCACAGCTCACTTACCCGGCAGGGCAGCTTATCGCAGACATGTGCTCCTATCTCCCTTCAGAAGAAATGTACGCTTCCTACAGGCTCCTCCTTCCTAACGTGCTTTTTGTTTTCCATCTCTAAACTACAAACAACGCTCTAAAATAACATCCGCGGCCAGGAGGGGATGGGCACCAGGTGGAAATCAAATGAACTGACGTGTCCCGAGAAGCTGCCAGCACGGCGCTCGGAGCTACAGGGAAAACTCCGCAGCGGCATTGCCGGGGTGTAAGGGGCGCGTGTTCTGACCCACCGAGACACGAGGGAGGCCCTCCCGTCCCCCGTCCTGTGGGAGGTTTTGTGTGATCTTGGAACAGACGCTCCAGTTTCTCTGCCTTCCTTTCACCGAGTCACACTGAGTCCCTGGCAACGGAGGCAGCAGGTGAAGGGGCATGGGGAGAAGGGTCAGGAAGCCTTATTTTGCTCCCAGCGACTCCCTGTACAACGCATCAACTGTGCCAGGTGGGACCTTCGTGACTTATAAACAGAAATATTAAAACCCTGGAGACGTGTTATGAATGTTATCCTTACAATGGAGACTATTGTGCATGAAGATCTGCACAGCGCCCGGCAGGCCAGTCTCCGTAAGGTTCTAAGACAGGCGCACTCGAGAAAAACCTGCTCTAAGGGGAAGTTGAACAAAGATGCCGTGAGACCTGTTCCCCGCCTTCTGGGAAGGATACTCTTACACGAGACAGTGCAGCCCAGTGCAGCTTATATTCTCAAATATAAGCTAAAACAATTCGGTTTGCCCCACAAAATTCCTCCGCACCCTCCTTTTATTTACTGTGACAATAAAGTCTTCTGAAACTGTTTCTATGTGAATTCTTCTGTGAATTACGGATCCCTGACACCAAATGAAGACACTGTAGATAGGAAACGCAGAGTACTAAACCTGCCACTAAGTGTAAACCAACTTCTTGAATGCCATGAGCTTCTGACCCACATTCCCACTAGGGCAAGACAGGCCTCTGAGCCCCTGGAGTTGCACAGAACTAGGCAGAACACATGGAAGGTCTGTCCGGAAGGTATCCAGCCATGTGACATGAAAAAATAGAGACGCTTAGTGAAGAAGATACAAGAAACCTTGTAATAGGACAATGACGCCTCAGTCCCCTTCAAAGTCGGCACCTTGGGACCTCACACAGTTCTCCCAGCATCTCTTCCCCTGTTCAAAACACTGCAGAGCCCTTTGTTGGAATCACCATCAGCTGCCCCGTCATATTTTCCTGAATCTCATCGATGGTCTGAAATCTCTTCCCTTTCAAAGGTGATTTTGGTTTTGGGAAAAGCCAGAAGTCACAGGGCGCCAGGTCTGGTTCACTGGCAGTGGTTTCAATCAAGTCATTAGCAAATGCAGCACTGTTTTCCTTCTGCTCCGGTAGCAGAAGCTGCAGAATGAATTTTTCCACCACACGCTTCATGCCAAGATCCTACGTCAAAGTCTTGGACACAGTAGTGTTTGGAGTCCCCAGATCAGCTTCTGGTTCTCACACTGTCGCCGATCTTTGTGGATTGCAGCCCATGCATGTTCAACATCCTCAGGTGTTCTGCTCGTGGCAGGCTTTCCAGAACGTGGGTCACTTTCAACAGATTCTCAACCATCTTTGAAGCATTCAGCCACAGTTTCACTTGTACTGTACTCAGTGCATCGTCCCTGAAGGTCTTCTGAATCATCCGAATAGTTTCCATGGAGGAATGTTCAAGCTTAATGCAAAATCTGATGCAGATTCATTGCTCTGCTGGCTCAGTCATTTTGAATGTGATGGCCACACAGTGCACATGCTCACTCAGTGGTGTCTACCGCCCCCACTGACCAGTACAGTGAAGTCGTCATTGTTCACACATGTGCATTCCAGTCCACTCTCCTTGGCTGCCAGGTTACATCGATGTTGCACAAACCGTTCCTGTAATAACAACAATGGCTGGACTTTTCCTGGACAGACTTTGTATACACGTGAGGACAGTGGACGCACTATTCAGTGCGAGGTGGGTGAACTCAAGCCCAAAGGCCATTAGAGGCTCCAAGAGCAACGCCTAGCTGACGTGTCACACCCCAGAGTGTGGCACGTCTCCTTTGCCTTCCCTGATCCACTTTCGGTCCAGCCGCCTCCCCGATCTCCTGCTGCTGTCTTCCGTCCTGTCCTAGAGGTGAGAATGTGCCTTCAGGAGTCAGTGCTTCTGAGAGAATAGGCCTGGGCCTGTGTGCAGATCCCAGGCCCGCCCCATGCACTTCCCTAGCAGAGGGAGCAGATATGAGCATCGCCCCATTTGGTGGGTAGCAGACCTGGTGGCAGTCTCAGGAAGAGGCATGGATTCCACAGGCAGTCTTCTGGGAGAGGCCAAGGGTGAGGGGAGCACGGGTGATGGGGCATGGATCCAGAGGGCCCATGGCACTATCTGCCTGTGAGCCACGTGGAAGAATGACTTACAGGGAAGAAGCTCAGAGCAAGGAGAGGGTGAGTGTAGGCAAGGAGGTGATGTCGCTGGGCAGTGTGGCGGAACTGTCAGATTCTGAGTAGGAACCATGTGACGAAGGTACTTCTGAACCAGCACCAGAGGCTGGTTCGGTGCCATCTGGAAACATTCTCAGGACCATTGTGGCTAATTAGTCAATGTGACATCTATCAAATGTAGGTGCTGCTTAACTTAAAAGAAGAATCAACAATTACAATTGTATTTTAATAATTAAGGTGTAGCTTACACCAGCTTTATTCATAACCGCTACAAACCGGAAGCAACCAACACATCCTTCCACGGATGCCTAAGCAAAGCCTGGCGCATCTGCACAACGAAACATTACTCAGTGAAGAGGAGGAATGAGCCGTCGGGTCATGAAAAGGCAACGGAACCCCAAACGCACGCAGCTGAGGGAAAGGACGAGTCTGGAGAGGCTGCGTCCGTGTCAGTCCCTGACTCTGGCATTCTGGGAGCAGCAAAACTGCAGGGAGAGTAAAAAGGCCCGCGGTGGCCAGGGGCTCGGGGGGAGAGAAGGGCAGGACGGCCCCAGGGGAAGCACAGGAGAGTTCTGAGGACAGTACGCTGTTCTGCATGATGCGGCACAGGTGGACATGTGGCATCAGGCACTTGTCAAAGCCGGCAGAAAGCACAACACGGCAAACCGCAGTGTGAACTGCGGACCTCAGTTCACAGTGGATCGGCACTGGTTCATCAAGTGCAACGGATGCACCTTACTAATGCAGGACGTTCGTAATAGGAGAAACTGGGGGGTATGCGGTGCCTCTGTACTTCTAATATAATCTTTCTGCAAAACTAAAACTGCTCTCAAAAAAGTCTATTAATTTTAAACTGTGCACTGTAAATCAAGGTTGCAGAGTTTTTAATGTTGTGCCCTTAAACAGACATTCTGGTTGCGGAATATTTTCCAGGAAAGTATTTTTAGAAGGATGCTATAATGATTTCCTCTCTTACATAACACTGCTGTGATGGCCCAGAAAATATTCAGAAAACATTCTCCCCCAGTTGGAAATCTATTTAAAGCAACATCAAACACTCAGTCCCAGGTTTAACTAACAGTAAGACTGCATCCAATTCCAAAAGAAATTTTAAGAAATCGAGTATAAATAAAACACTTATTTTTTCATTACTTATCATAAGATGTCTCATATCTTGCGGGGGACAACATTTCAAAATTTCAAACTTTTAAGCTTAGGAAATAGAATATTCCTTGCAAGTCTAGACTTTCTCCTCTTGACTGAACCCTCATCATGACCCTCCACGGAAGAGGGACGTTCAGGGTGTGCATCAGGGGGTGTTAACAATCACTAATAAAATGCCTGTATTCGATGTATTCCCATGAATACCCCCAACAACGGGCTGGAGAGGAACATACAGCCTCGACTGAGCTCCCTTTAAATTCACGCCCTCAGGGGAGGTCTCGGGGCCGAACGCTTGCCGTTCTTCCCTGGCCCAGTTCAGTCCCCCGTTCTCCTATTTGATTTTGCACTTTCTCCTCCCACTTCAAACACTCGACAGTCCTCTCTGCTTCCTCACTTCCAGCGCTGACCTCACCTGCTGTTCCGTGGGGAGAACAGACGCCCTCAGAGGAGACCGGCTGTGAGCTCCCACCACTGCTCGTGCCTGCTGCCTGCCGGGGCTCACGCCCTCCGCCCTTCCCTCTGTGCTGAGGTCCAACCTGCCCTCGTGGGTTTGATCCCACTCATCCCCCTCACAGATCAAGGATATCATTCCTGCTGTCCTCACCTCGGGGAAGCTGCTGCAATGCACTGGGTGGCATCATCAAGGTGTGGCTTTGAATCTGCTCCAATTCAATTTATTTTTAAAAATCCCTCATGTATACATCACTCGTAAAGCGTTCTTGCGGAAGTTGTTTAAATAATCTAGTCAAGCCTTTAGACGTAATTTCCAATATAATATAGGGACACAGGAATCTATATTATAAAGTTTTTAAAAAGAGAAAGGAAGGGAGAGAAGGAGGGAAGGAAAAGAAAAAACACATCGTAAAGAAACAATCAGACACATAATGTGGAACAGTCTACAGGAAAACTGGCCTAGATGCTTCAAAAGTCAATGTCATGGCCACTTCATCAAAGAAAATATGTGATCACAAATACATGAAAAGATGTTCAACATCATTAGTCATTAGAGAAATGCAAGTGCAGACACTGTAACACACCTGTTCGAAGGGCTAAAATAAACCAAATAACCCTGATAATACCAAGTGCTGACAAGGACGTGGAGCAACCGGAACTCCCACACATTGTTCAATCCCACTCCTAGGTGTTGATGCCCAAGTGAAATAAAAACCTACAGTCACACAAAACCCTGTGGGCAGACTGTTCATAGCAGCTCCATTCAAAATCGCCAAGACTGCAAAAAATTAAACTACCCTTCTTCTACAGAATGGATAAACTACGGTACAGCCACACAATGATATACCTGCTCGGTAACACAGCGGAACCACTGTACTGGTAAGTGCAATAACATGGGCGAATCTCCATAATGAATGATTATGCTAAGCGAAAGAACACAGATTTAAAAGGCCATTTATCATGATTACAAACATGATATTCTGGAAAAGGCAAAACTGCAGGAAGGAGAATGGGTCTCTGGGGGCTACGTGGAGGTCTGACCACAGAGGAAGTCTGAGCACGCTTTTCTGATCCCATCCATGTTCGCATCAGAACTAGGTGGCAGTGCAGTGGCTGGTGAGAAAATGCGGACGGGGCCAGAGGACTCCATCAGACTTGATTACGCACAACCGTTTCCCTGGATCAATAAACCAGCAGAGGACCCAAAGCAGAAGGGGCAACATTTCTCCAGAGACGAGGATTCTTCTCTTTGGCAGCTGAAGCTTCCTAGTGGCTGAGCTAAAATGATCTCTCCTGGATTATAAATTTTACTCACCAACACTTTAAATTGGCTAAGCCAAAGCTTTCACCAAGAGGCACACTCGCTAACTTTCATTCTCCATAATGAATGTGCGGGTTAAAGCAGCTCTTTGCTGCTTAATTCAGAGACACGGAACAAAACAGAGCGGTTAAAGAGCATGAATGTACACAGAAATCAAATATCAACCAAAATAAACGAAAGCATCACTTCTAAATCCTTTAGAGCGACTTTAGAAGAAATACGTAATTTGGTGTTTAAGTTTAAAGAAATTTGTACCTGTGGTCATGAAAGAACAAAGTAGCCACACAAGGAAACGCTGTCGTGAGGCAATAAGACAGATGGTCCCGAGCGTCCTTCTAAGACATCTACCTACTCTAGTCAGGAGGGACATGTCGATCTCCATCTCCTCTCCCTCGTTTGTAACTAGACTCAATTAATTAAATATACAATCATTACTAAAACAAAGAAAACACAGAAAAATAAAAAGAAAAGAGATTATCCAAACCTTAACAGTCAGAGAAAACTGCTGTTGTCACCGTTTGGACGATACCCAGGCCTTTCCTACGGAAATGCTCACATGTAAATAAGCACACTCATGCCCGTCACTTGGAAATCAAGGCGATCATCCCATAATAAAGATTTATATACCACTTTTTTTTTAATAGTAGCAAATTACAGCATTATAAGGATAGGCCAACACTTAACTGTCTAATGTTAGACACACAGCCCCTTCTCGGTCCTGAACCTCACATCAACTTTTCAAAAATGTTTAACTTCCACCCCGATGGAGTGTTCTTGCTTGGTACAATTTTTCTCATTTTAAACAATATGGAATACTCACACCACGTGTACATCACAGATAAGTCAAAAATAAATTGACCATGACCTAACAGTTGGCGAAAGCTGGAGAGGTCAGGCAGTTGAAAACACCTACTAGGTGATTAGACTCCTAAACTCTGTCTTTATTTTGAGGTTAGCACATCAGTGGCAAAGCCTAGTGCCTGGGTGACAGTTTCCCGGCCCCCTGCAGAAACGCCTCTGCTAGGTCAGGGCGCCTAGAAACGACAGTGACCCGCCTGAATGGCTGGTCAGGCATATTTTCTAAAACTACCTCTGACTGCACCGACCCTGATGTGAGCCAAGGTTCCCTGTACAAGGGATTATGTAATAAAGTCAACTCTGAGTTTAATTTAAAAAAATGTGTTTGTAAAGTGTCTATGCCTTCTTTTGTTTGATAACATGAAGATGTATTACCTCTCCCTTGCTCCTTCGGCTGCAAGGAGAGCCTACGGGCGAGAGGGAAGGCCCAGCAGTGCGTTAAGGTCCTCATCTTGTATGGGTGGCTCAGAACAGGCTGTCCCTGCTGCTCCTGGCATTCTCTGAAAGTTTCTTAACCTAATTTCCTATACACAGCTTTGACTTGTTTTTACTTTCTTCTTCAAGTAGGAGGAGGTAGAAATGAAAAGTAAATATTAGTCGTGGATGTAATAATTCAGAGTTTGGTCGATCTAAAATCAAATGATGCAATAAAAATGATCCAATTCACAGGACTCGATGATAAAAACAGAACCAGAGAAGTAATGACCTTCAGTGAAATATGACTGGCACCTGCCCTGAAGAGAGCTTTAAAAAAAAAGAAAACAAGAACATTTTTAAAAGCTGCAGGCATTTCTAAATAAGCATTAGACAGGCTGAGTAGGAGAAAAGTTAATTACCAAATGGTTAAAATCCAAATGTAACCCTGGGATTTGAAAGGCTTCTGGAATACACAGACGAACGTGTTTCTGCTCTCTTCTCCTCCCAAATCTCGCTGAAAGCACAGTCTGCAGTGCCCGCGCCCTGCGGGCTGAATCCGGAGGAGGCTCTGAGCCCCCTGGCCCCTCTCTCCCAGTGGCAGCCCTCACAGCCAGGCCGCTCCCCGCCCCCCACCTGCAATGACAACACCACTGCACTTCAAGGGGACAGAGACAAGGCAGGGAACGGGAGAAACTTCAGAGGAATGGCAGCACATTCAGACAACAAAGTGCAGGTTGCTGGTTTTGAAAGGGGGCGGGAGCATCCGGAGAACAAAAAGCCCTTGGACACGAGGCATAGGATAGCAGGAATAAATTCAACATCAGAATTAGAAAACACAGTTGAGGAAATCTGAAAACAGAAACAAATCGAAGCAAACAAAAAAGGAGACAAAAAATAGGGGAAAATACACAATGACCGGTGAACCCAGAGAACGCAAGAGAGATCCAGAAATAGAGAAGATAAAAGATGGGGGAAAGGTCACTTTCAAAGACCTAACTGAAGAAATGTCAGAGAACTGGAGAACAGAAGCATGCCAAGTGTCAAGCTCAGTGGATGGGAAAGAAGAAACGCCCAACCCAAAAGCCGTGCCATTATGAAATTTCAAGATAACTGGGATAGAAAGAAGATCGAACGTTCTAGGAGAAGCTGGCCAGGTTGCACGTGAAATACAGGGAG
The DNA here is from genome assembly GCA_007922815.1 of Macrotus californicus. Lineage (NCBI taxonomy): Eukaryota > Metazoa > Chordata > Mammalia > Chiroptera > Phyllostomidae > Macrotus > Macrotus californicus. The sequence goes on along the minus strand of VMDR010000078.1, from coordinate 16,835 downwards.
GGGACTGGCATCGGCCTCCTAACAGCGACGCCAGAGGCAGCGGGACAAAGCCTTCCAAGTTTGGAGGAAAAAATGGGGTGAAGACGTTTTCAGACCCACAGGACCCTCCGATTTCTCTGTCGTGCACCAGGCAGCACAAGGAAGGGGGTTACAAAGGGTGTGTGGGCGTGAAGCCAAGTCAGTTCTCAGGAAGCTGGAGGTGAGGATGTTTACCGGGTGAACTGTCAAGGTCCCGACAGGACGACACAATTCCAGGAACAACCTCTCCAGGGAGAAGGAGAACAAGAGGACAAAGCCGGATGGGTCATCGGATGCACTCAGGGACAGTAGCCTGAGGGGACAATCAGTAACAGGTGCAGAGAAAACCGAGCAAATAGAAACTAAGGCTATTGTTGGTGTGATGATGTTTAAGGAAACATGCTTATCTGTAAGTGATGTCTGCACAACAACAGAATCATTAAACATTAGTTTAACCAGAAATCATGATGTAAAACTATGGCTGTAAAAACATTCATATTAGGGAGCAGGGAGTCAGTGAAACAGAAAAACGTGTTTTTTAGAAATGTGGACATTAGAAGAAAGGGCTAAAGGGGCGTCCACCCTTGTGGCATCTCTGGGCCACCCTGGAAGAGGAGTTGCCATGGGCCACACATTAAATACCCTGTGACGCATAATCACAAAAAAGTCTCATGACGTTTTAAGTAAATTTACCATTTTGTGTTGGGCCGCGTTCACAGCCATCCTGGGCTGCATGCGGCCCACAGGCCACGGGTTGGACACCCCTGAAGTACACTGAGTCACAGACACTAAGAAATGAGAACAAAGCAGCGACTTGTTATTTTGTTATCACTGTATTCTTAAATGTTTGACCTTTAGAATTAAAAATATGTATTACTTTCAAAAAATAGGATCTGATTATCAAAGGAAATCGAATGCACTTGGTCAAGTATAAGCATGAAAATTTGTGAAATCTGGTTTTCAAATTATGGCCAGTACTAAGGTGCTGAATTTGTGCCTTTAGAGAACCGTGGGATGTCAGGGTTGGAGGCACCTGGACAGTGACCTAATTTATGCCACCTGCTCCCCAGTGTGAGACCCTACCAGATGGACGTGCTAACCCTCCGTGGCCCCAAGGCCTCTTCTCTGAGTTCCTACTCTGGCCGCTTTTCATCTCCAGAGGGCCCCCTTTGCTCCCCAGCCTGTGTGACCAAAACAGACACCGTCAACAGCTCCTGAGTTCACAGCTCCCCACTCCAGGGGCAGCCAGACCAGGACGAGCTCCTCGTGGTGACCACTCCAAACCCTCCAAGAAGAGTCGCATAGTGGAGCCTAGGCTGGGTGCTCCCTGCTCATCACTGGGTGGGGGCGGCAAGCTCCCACCAGGAGCCACGGTGGCACCCACTTTGGTCAGGGGGGGTGGCTGATTTCCAGGGGCAATGGGTAATGGGCAGGCAATTCAATAAATAGGACATGGATGTTGAAGAAAGAGACTGCTATTGAATTTGCCTCTTAAGAGATTCAATTTTTGGTCATGTTTAAGAATGATTTGATTACATCTTCTCTTAGGAACAAAGGAGTTCATGCTATAAGCTTTCTGTGCCCTGGGCCCTGCGGAGGGATCAGCACCAGACGCCACAAAGCAGTAATCCAACAAGAAGATCGTTCTTTCGGAAAAACTCCCTTTTCCTCTTTCTCTGTGGGCTCATTTATTCTGAAAAGCAGGATCTCCCAAGCGACTCTGCCCCAGTGAAAAAGATCTGCCTCCAGGCCCTAGGCCCTTCTCCCGGTGAGTTTAGTAACCGGCTATTTTTCTGGTGTCGGGGACTTGCTCTTTCAGGCGGCAGGCAGGTCGCAGTGTTCTCATTTGCAGGGCAAACGGCATTTCATCCAAGCAGCCTCACTCCGGCACTGGATTCCGGAGTCGCAGTTCCTACGGCTGCAGCCAGGCCCGGCTCCTCACTGCGTGACAGACCAGATGACTACGTTCCATCGCCCTCACCTCGCACCGCTCAGCGGACCCCTAAGCCAATGTTATCCATGACTGATTATGGACGTGGGGGCTATATTCTCCCCCGGTGGGCATGACCAATCGACTGAGTGTTTGGACGTTCTATGTTTGCAGCTGACTGCACAGCGAGAAGGGGCCTGGCGTGAGCTGCAGGAATGGATTATACACCCTCCCCGGGACCACCAGAGACCCGGGGGCGACAGAGGACACAGCAGGTCTTCACCGCAATGCTCTGCAGGAGACACAGTGGGACAGAATGACCTCTTCAGAGCTTCGCATTTCAGGCACTCAAAACACAGGGTGATTTGCTTGGCTGGTATTGTGAGTACATACTGGAGAAAATGCTTTTCGCTGTGCTAGAGGACTTCACTAGAAACAGGATCTCCTTTTCCAGGTGGCCAAATAAAGGGTGTGGGAAGTCTTTTCCTCTTTCTCTGGGGAGGAGAGAAAAAGCAGACAGTAGGATGACACCCACGACAGCAAGGAGCTAGGTTTTGTTCACTTTCTTAACACTGCTAAGAGCCACCAGGATGTGAACACGTTACCTGGCCTGGCTCACCGGGGTACAGCGTCACCTCTCTAAAACTGAGGTCACGTAAAAAAGCGTGACCCTCTTCGAATTATCTCATGGTCATTACCGGTCTCGATCAATCAACAACTGCCTAAACATTTGCAAATAAAGATCTCCTATCACTAAAGAGCTCCCCTTTTCTGAGTCATCTGATAAAAATAATCCTATAAAAATACCCTTTGTATCAATACAGCGCTTTAAGGATTTAGACGTCTTTAAAGGTTGTTTCTTTGGACCCTGAGAGTGGTTGTGTCAGGCAGTCACCAAGGTGACGTGTGGGGGAGGGAAAACGACTCGGAGTGCTGGGTCCGAGTCCGAGAAGGCTCGTGTGACCAAAGCCACCCAGTGGGCGGGGAGTCGGGGCTGGAGCCAGGCTTTCGACAGCCATTCCTGTCCCCTGTCCTTGCTAAATCCAGGGTCCTTGTCCTCCTCGCGTGTCCAGCTATGCAGCCTTGGAAGCCTTGGATGGGGTGTGTATAGAGGCCCCGCCATTTGTTCCTTCCTGGGCCATGAGCTTTCAGCCTATTACTGAAACTCTAAAACTTTTTATGTAAACACAAGCCAAATAAAAAGCAAGACAATGAAATAGCCCATGTCTTGGCAGTTTGAAAGAGAGGGGAGAACAAGCACTTTATAGAGATCTTCCTTTAAAGCAATAAGGTGTTTTAAAATCACAAGTGGAAAGACTAAAAGCTCGGTAATACTCCCACGCCTTATTAACACTGGGCAGTGAACACCATCAGCGAACGGATGCTCGTGTACTCAGACTGGTCTCGGTCATGGAAAAGGATGGACAGCTAGACCAATTAATTCTAAAATGAAGCCAACTTCACCAAAAATGTAGATGTAGAAACTCTGAACACAGTGCTGGCAAACAGGGCCCAGTAGCGGGCTAACAGAATATTACGTGACCAAGCGCTGTTTATTCCAGAAATGCAGCGCTCACTCACCGTTAGGAAAGCCATCAACATAATCTATTCCATTTACATTTTTTAAAGTGAAAAAATATCAACCATATCACTAACCATAAAGGCTAAAAAAATTGGTAAAATTCAACTGTCATTCCTAATTAAAACAAGAAAGCAAACAAACAGCTACCTAAAATAGAAGTAGAAAAAGATAAATAAGGTCAAGGCCATTGACCACAAACTGGCAAGAAAAAACAGGTCCTGGTGAAACACAGGCCACCACCATCACGTCAAGACTAACACAGGGGGTGCTTACCATTTAGCACGGTTTAGAGACCCTAGCTTCTTATGTGGGACGACTCACCTGTTTTGTCCCTGTTGGCTGTGAGTCAGGTCATTAACGATCGAGCGATTGCTCTAAAAGGACTTGAGTAGCATAAACTTCTCTGCTCGTGTGTATTTTAAAGTGTGCAGTGCTGAGCTTGCTCTGCCCTGGGAAGTGTGCCCGAGCCGCAGGAAGAGGCACTGAGCTCGGATCTGGTGCTGGCTGGCCGGGGGCAGGTGCAGCAGGGCTGCGGTGGGAGCCGCGCTTCCCTCCGGCTCCCTGGGAAGTCGTCAGGCATAACCACGTGCTCCTTCATCACCACAGGGTCTGGGCTGGAGGGTGTGGTGCTTGGGGCATTCGAGTTAAGTCCCCAGCCCTGAATGACTTCAGGGTGAGTACTGAGGAAGGAGCTAAAACCAGGCCACGGGTGGAGCCAGCCTTCCCCACCAGAGTGCTGGAGCTCACACAGAAAAACCACTGGAGGGGGCAGCGAAAGGGCCAGCCCTTGTCCTCTTCATAAAGTGTCTTCATATTTCTGACAATGGTGCTGGCAACCTGCAGGAAAACTTAAAGCACAGCTAAAATAAATAAGTATTTACCAAGTGCGATCCTTAGCAATGCTAGGCATTATGGGTAAAATAACAGGAATGCAGAAGACGTCGCCCTGTTGCAAAGAGCTTCCAATCTATTACAGGTGAGGAATCCAGGCACGAAGCAAGCACAAAACATTTCCATGGCAACCAATATTCAAGTGTGGTTCAAATTATACACCTCCACACAAGGACCTTGAACATAAAGAAATGCTCCAGACGGGGAAGCGTTCACAACGAGGGCTGCAGAGGGAGCCTTTCTTAGATTGACTGGGAGGAAGCGCAGGCCCTCCCCAGGCAGACAGGACAGCCACACGGAGGGGGCGGGGAGGAGGGGGGGGCAAGTGCAAGGCACAGACACAGGAATCGGCAGAGGTGCGAAGAAATGGGAGTTGGAGAGGAAGAAAGATTCCGACCCTGCCACGGACAGCTGTGTCATTCACCTTCTGATGCGCCCAGAGCCCGCACAGTGTCGACTCAAGACTGCTGTCCGCTGGGTAGGACTGAACCTGCCCCGGGAATGGGGGCAGGATGGGGGGTGGGCGATGACAATGAGTGTTATGGGGAAGGGAGGCAGGAGAGCCAGGGACCCTGGCGAGGTCCTCGCTCAAATTACTTCCCCTGCACCGCGTTCTGCGATGGCGTAGGAGAACACCAGTGCAGACAGTAGTCTCCGTCTGATGATCTCCCGTCTTCCCCTTGGAAGCTGACTGAAGGAGACCATCAAAATTACGCACGTGCCCATCACTGGAGGTACCTTTTCTAGAGCCAATAAAATCAAGGTGTTAAACTTTTTCGAGTTCAGCAATCAGAACAATCTGGGCTCCCTCTAGTGGTTTAAAACATCATTAGATAACCCGTAGACACTTAAAGGAAGTTTCTACTTTATTTTGGTCATTTATCTGTATTTTTTGTAGCCCCTAGTCCTTTTCCTTTTGGGAAATACCAACCTTACAAAGAGCTCACTACCACGTTCATCCCAGTTAGGGAGGAGAGGGGCGGAGGCCCAGAGACCCAAAGTCACAAAGCAAGTTCATCCGCTCCCTTCAAGGTCAATCAGAAGCTTAAGCAGAAGGAAAAGAAGAGCTGGGGACAGACAGCTACGCCACTGGGTGCAGGGGAACTGGAAAGGAGAATGGGATTAGGCAAAGGGAAAGGAGCTGTAACCATAACATGAAAAAAATTAATGTTCTCAAAGGCTCCAAAATCACCTCTGAAGGAACCGTAAAACGACTTGTTTCTAACAGGCTTTGGGCCAGTCCTGGCCTAAGCGTGCGGGACGCTGTGGCCGCTCTGACAGTGGAGACTTGCTTGAATTTCTCAAAGCTGTCACGTGAAGAAAGGGCGTCCTGTAAGCAACTGCGCCCCAGCGAGGCAGTGCTGCGGCTGAGAAAGGAGCACCTTCCAGGGCAGCGACCCCCAGTGTGGCCGCCGCCCTGAAGCCTTGCGGCGTTACACGGCGAGGCGAGGCTGGCACTCTGCAGCTCCGAAAGATGAGATGAACAAAAGGCCAAAGGCAGAGGACCCAGAGAAAAGGCATGACTCGGCGCCACTGGGAAACGTCAGCGGCTGTCACGACGCGGCCGGGCGCTGGGCCTGGTGCCTGCGTAACCAGAGCTGCGGCCACGATGGAATCTACTCTCTGCCGTTGCTGAGGGCGGCGCTGCTTCATGAACACTGGGTTAGTTCACCCGCTTGAGAGGAAAAAGTCTTTTCACATCACTGCCCTTGAATGGGTTTCTCCACAAATTACCAACTAGTCCGAAGTCTCCTTCAAAGGCGAGGGTAGAAATCTGAATGAGGTTCTTCTGGATTCTCCAAGTGTAATGAGTCTCTCTGATTGGCTTTAGTAAAACCATTGCGTTTCATACTAAATAGCATGCCACTTACAGTTGGAAACAAACAGGAGCAAATGCGATGTCTCTGGTAAGTTCTACACAATGCCGAGCACTGGCTGGACCCTTGGTCAGAACACAATCCCCCCTCACATCATTTTTTATGGGAAAATCAGATTCACGTTAAAATGCCTCAAATGATCAGAGCACAGGTCCTGCTCACACGAGGACTGCCCGCAGGCCCTGGACGTCATTTCAGCAGCGAACTGACTGAAGGGATCTGCTCTAAGAGAGGGGAGATGCTTCAGGCGGCATGTGAATGTCAAAGAGAATAAACGGTCACTGACACACGGTTACAGATGGTGTGACTACATGAACAGGAAATGTCCCAGATGCCATCCAGGGCAAGAGGAAAAGTGAATGCATACACCTAACAGCACTGGAAATGAATCCGAGTGAGCACAATCTGCAGTGTTTTTCACAACCAGGGAAATGTTCACGATGCTAAAGAGAGAGCGAAAGTTGGGGTGGCAGATAAGAATAAAAAAGAGTAAAAATAATTAAAAGAGAAAATCGTTCTGATTCTCCCTATTTTTCAAAAAGACCAACTGTTACAAAGTCATGATGAGGATCTCACCAAAATGTAGAGTATGTCACGAGATGTCGTGATCCCCCGGGCTCATCTCAGGTGCCAGCAAAACCCCAAATGACACCACATCCTAGCCCGGTACTTGAGGTGTGGCCCAAAACCACGACTGGTTTTCTTACTCATCAGGAAAGCGGTGTCACATCTTCCTCACATACCCTTTTCAGTAAGTCACCTCCCAGATCACAGAACCAAAACACTGTCATTCTGTGACAGGTGTTCAAAAGGAGGAGGTGACGCGCGCGCGCGCGCGCGCGCGCACACACACACACACACACACACACACACACAGAATCAAGAAACCCAAACTGTCAGCCGGGGGTGGGGTGGGGGTGGTTGTTTCAACCTCATCACTGTTCTGTGGTTTTCACATCTTTGTCCCTCGGGGCAGAGGTCGAACCTTTCTACTCCCCCATCGAGCTGGGATGTGGTGAATGTGCATAATAGAGAAGAAAGATACTTGCAGAACAAATCAATTTTATGTTTCAATTTGTATCAGAAATAGATGTACTTTGTTTCTCAGAGGAGCTCAAAAGGTAAAGAATTTAAGATGTAAATAATTAAAGAAATAAAAGAAAAACATCTCCCCCCCCACCAAATCTTTATGGATAAAATACATTTATTCCTGCAAAAGGACAGTTTAAGATGAGCACACCTTAACACACTTTACTGTGTGCTTGCTCATTAATCCTCGACTTCTAGAAAAGAGGTAATGCCCGTACAGTGTTCCCGGGCCTTATCTGGCGCTGCTCCTTTAATGCTGTCTCGTCTCGGGAACGACCATTCCACTCCCCCCGCTGCTCAGGCCGAAGCCGGGGGGTCATCATTGACGCCTGCTCCTGTTACATTCCATCTGCAACCTACCGTCAAGTCCTTCTGAATCTGCCCTGAAAATCGATCCAGGACCCAGTCACTGCTGCTCCCTCCACATTCACCACCCTGGCCAAGGGCACCGTCATCTCTGTCCAAGTTCATTGCCACGGCCTCCCTGCCTCTGTCCTATCCCTTACAGCCTTGTCCCACAGGACACACACGTCCAACCGCCCGCCCACTGTCTTACGACCTGTCTCCCCAACACACTCCACGAGGGCAGAGGTGTTTCCTCTGTTTTGTTCACTCTGCACCTTCACAGCCAAGCAAATTGCCTGGCAGTGAGTGGGTGCTAACAGTCCTCACCCGGTGACCAGGGACACCCAGGAAAGGCACGTCTCCAGATCCCGACAGACGGGGACGGCCCTTTCATAGTGGAGGAAATGAATCAACAAACTTCAGGATCTGCTCTAAGAGAGGGGAGATGCTACAGGCGGCATGTGAATGTCGAAGAGAATAAACGGTCACTGACACACGGTTACAGATGGTGTGACTACATGAACAGGAAATGTCCCAGATGCCGCCCAGGGCAAGAGGAAAAGTGAATGCATACACCTAACAACGCTGGAAATGAATCCGAGTGAGCACAATCTGCAGTATTTTTCACAACCAGGGAAACGTTCACAATGCTAAAGAGAGAGCAAAAGTTGGGGTGGCGGATAAGAATAAAAAAGAGTAAAAATAATTAAAAGAGAAAATCGTTCTGATTCTCCCTATTTTTCAAAAAGACCAACCATTACAAAGTCACGACGAGGATCTCACCAAAACGAAAAGCTACTGTTTTGTAAAAGTTGATGGGAAGCTACAGACAGGGAGAAAACAGTCACAAACCACGCACCTAACAAAGGATGGCTATCTAGGACACGTAAAGAACGTCTGAAACCCAACTGTTCCCAAAAGAGATGCAGTCCAAGAACGGGCAGGAGACACAGACAGACACTTCACTGACGAGGACAGAGAGAGGGCAAATAAGCACAGGAGAAGATAGTCAACTCATCAGCCGGCAGAGAAATGCAAATTAAAACCACAACAAGACAGTGCTCCAAACCCATCGGAGTGGGCAAAACAAAAACCACCGGCACCGCCATTCTGGCCAGGGCGTGGAGAAACTGGCCGCACCCCCATTGCTGGGGGAAATGCGAAATGGCAGTCCCTCTGAAAACCAGTTTGAAAGCTGCTTGCAAAACTAAAGCTGCAATTACCATACAGCCCAGCAATGCTCCTCTTGGACATTCATCTAGAGAAATGAAAACTTACGTTCCCAAAACCGGCACAAAAATGTTCACAGCAGCTTTATTTGGAGTCACCCGAAACTGGAATGAGGCCAGAGGTCCTTCAACATGAGAGTGGCTGGTACACCGTGGTGCATGCACACCACGGCACACACCCGACAACAAGGAGCGGCTACTGATGCGCACGGTAACCAGGGCACATCTCTGGGGACCTGTGCTGAGTGGGGAAAAGCCCGTCTCAAAGGGGGATATGCTGTCCGACCGGGAAATGGAGGACAGGTTGTTGGTTGCCAGGGGTCAGAGATGGGGGTGGTGGTGGTTATAAAAGGGCTGTCCCGCATCTACACGTGATAAAACCGTACAGGACTAAACACACACACACACACACACACACACACACACACGAGTACATACAAGTGCAGCTGGGAAATCTGAACAAGATCAGTGAATTGTACCCATGTCTATGTCCTGACTTGTGACATGGCTCTTGAGTTCTACAAGATGCTACCACAGAAGAGACTGGGGGAAGGGTCCACGGGATCCCTGTCACTGTTTCTTACAAGTGCACGTGAACTCACAATTGCCTTAGTGAAAATTTCGGTGAAAAACACCATCGAGTTGTCATTACCTTGCTGTCATCTGATAGGCACCTTCTCCTGGGTCCCTGGGACCTTACTTGGTATGTCACTGTGTGCAGGGGAGCGAGCTTGCATATGTGATGCAACTGATGGTTAATTAAACCCACCAGATTTACATAAAAACTCCCCAATTATCCTACTAAGTCAGCCAGCATTTACATTCTGCATGCTATTCATATCTCCAGCTAGGCTGTAAAAAAAGATTATCTTTTTAAATAGTAGTGCACAATCTCATTTAGTTTTAGTATAATCATACTAACTACCTAATGCTTTCCCTATTTATGGTCTAATTAAAACTGTTAATGAGCAAGCATAGCACAGTCTAAATTCATGCGACCAATTAGTGAATTTTTACAAGCGACATTCAAAATTTCAGGATCACTTTTGAAAGACTGTAGTTTTCAGTGAAACAAAGGTGGCCAATGCAAAGACAAAAAGGCTGGTGGAAATAAAATAACGGAGTGGAGCCCAAGTAAAAAAGGAGCATCGCTCCTTTTCCAGCACAACGTGTGTGCTCAGCCTGGTTGTTCGGCTGTGTTACTGCTGCTCGAGTAACATAAATTAGATTTTTGAAAAATTCACAAGATACAGCCCATGCATCCATTTATTCTCCTGACCTGACAGTCCCTGCAAGATCTCAGAAGAAGGTTTGGCAAGGCCCTGGCTCTACACTGACGTTTCCAATTCTATTTAGCCCGAGAGTGGAGCCTACCCAAACACTTCCATATTAGGTTAATGTCTGCCTAACATCCCATCCCCATGTCTGCCTGAAAATGATCTTTTATAAAATAACCTCGGGCATCTTTCCGCACATGTTAATCATGACTGTGGACTCTATGGAGCCGGGCAGAGGACACTCGCTGGATTTTGCTTGTGTCTGTTGATGACATCGCCCTTCACGCCTGGGCTGCCACCTTGGCACCCACTTTCAGTTTTAGGATGTGCAGCCTGGATCTGCCTTCCTAGCCGAGGGAGCCAGAGAGCCTGTGTCTGCAGTCGGAGGAGAATGGGACCTGCAGGCTTCCCTGGAGGGGGAAACGCCCTCCTGAACTCAGTGTGAGGGTGAATGTGAGCTGTGGGTGTCCCGGCTGGCTCCTGAAGGCCCCAGGGCACATGACAAGGAGGCCCAGAGTCAAAGGGCTGAGCCATCAAGAAGCACGGTCTTGTCACAGACACCCAGGGGGTCTCGACCTCTGACTGTGCTTCCCTTAAGGGACGGCCCAGGCTGTAAGCCCAGGCTGGAATGGGGATGAGGGTCAGAGCCCCTGATACACTGGGTGCCGCCTAAGCACTTGACAAATACTGACTTCCTTTTCTCCTCGTAACAATGTTCTAAGGGTGGGAATATTATCATTATCTCACAGGTCAGAAGCAGAGCTAAAGGCGGTTCAGTAATTCGTCCAAAGTCCCGCTGGGTGATCAGTCCACAGTGCTGGCAGCGGAGGCGGTGTGTAGTAGTCAGACTCTGGATCTGTTCTGAATAAACAAGACTTCTGGATTTGGGGCTGGCATGAGGTGGGTCAAGGGTGACTCCCAGGTTTCTGGCCTTAGACCCGAGAATGATAGGGCTGGCATTATGGAAATGGGAAAGATTATATTTCTGTTCTTCTTAGGCACTGAATTTTATTAAAAATATTACATTTTTACTTAGTAAAAATATCCTGATGGGTAACTTCTACCTCCACCAAGGTAGAATAACCCTCCCACTCGAAAAAACATCCAAAATTTTATAAAACAACAGTTTTCAAGACACTGGGTGTCAGGCAATAAAGGGCCATGATGCCCGAGTGACCGGAAGCGAGGCGACACAGGTCATTCCAGCCCACTCCTAGAGAAAGGGCGGCGAGAGCGTGGCACCAACTGCTTGCAGGGCAGAGGACAAAAGAGAGCATCGTACAGGCACAGAGAGCTCGGGAAGTCTACAGACGGTGTCCCTCGAGGAGGCAGTAGTGACCAGCACAGGCGTGGGAGGTCCGGGAAAGCAACATCTGAACAGATGGGCAGGACAGTGCTCGGTGCACACACAGGACTGCGGACAGTGTATGTGCCCGCCGGCCAGACTAGAAAACCTCACTCTTGGGGCCTCAGGGGGTCTAGACTCAGTACTGGGGAATAATTAGGAAGGAGGAGAGAGAGAGAACATGACTGTGTGGTTCTTACACTGTTTGTGACGTGCTACGATACCTCTGGAAGGTAGACTGTGATAAAACAAAAATGCATTCTATAAACCTTAAGGTAACCAGTGAGACACCAGGATAACGAGTTGTAGCTAATACCGCGGAATTCCACCAAAGGGGAAAAAATACAGGAACACTCACCCGCGCGCCCGCCCACACTCACACAAACCTCTATGAACTCAGAAGGCAGAAAGGAGACCCATTTTAAAGGAGAGCCAATAGCGAATGGGGCACACAGTCAATGTGCAGCAAGCGGTAGACTAAACTCCAGGCACATGAACAACCCGGTTAAATAGAAATGCTATGACACCCCAATTAAAATGCAGAGAAGAAATTTGATTTTTAAAAAGACCTAATCACAACGCTACCTAAAAGACACACTTGAAATACACAGACACAAATAGGCTAACAGTGAAATATTTTTTAACAAGGATATTACGCTAGAGAACCACACTTTGCAAATATGAGACTGTAGAGGAAGACCCTGAATCCAGGAGAGCGTTAGGTGCCCACGGAAGTGGCCCACCCAACAGACATGATGACAGTAGCCTGGGGCAAGGAGACACCTTAGAAAGGAGAGGACTGATGGAGGAGGCATTTTGGAGGCAGGATTGGCACGTGGGAGATTAAGAAATCTCCAAAGGAAAAGAGAGAAACTAAAAAATGTTCCGTGGTGTCCAAATGAGTCACCGTTGAGCTAACAATCCTATTTGCTGAGACGGAAAACACAGAGAAAGAAGGGAGCCCAGGAGCAGGGTTTCGGGGGCGGGGGACACAGCATCTCTTCTGAGAGGCCGAGGCCTAAAAGAATGGCCACTGCACGTGTCCCCCGGAGACATCCTGAGGCAGCCAGAGGCCAGAGCCAGCAGCCGGAGGCACAGCCTCCCGAGCCAGCCGCGCAGATAGGACAGCTGCCACACCGCAATTACACGAAGCTGAGAGCCAGGCCTTGTAGGAGTTAACTGCCCAATACATCTTTTCTGGTTTTTAACCTAATCTTTTCCAAAGAGGCAGCATTTCACACAAAACAATTTTACTGAATGTGAAGATACATAAACTTCATAAATATTTAAATAGTTTAACCTAAACTGAAAGATTCCTGCTTCTCGATATTTACCTGTGATTAGGTGACTTAGCCCCACTAGGTGTACAGAAGAGCTTCTCGAACTCTCTGTGGTGAAGGACCAACTTTTTAAAATCCCAGCCGTTTGGACCTACGCACGGTCCTACAGTGCTTGGACTGAATTGGGTCCCCCCCAAAACCCGTATGCCGAAGCTCTCACCCCAATGTAACTGTGTAGAGATAGGGCTTATAAGGAGGTAAGGAGGGTCAAACGAGGTCGTAAGAGTGGAGTCCTGACATACTAGGATAGTGTGTCCATATAAGAAGAGACACCAAAGAGCTCGCTCTCTCTCTCTCTCGCTCTCCCTCTCTCTCGCTCTCCCTCTCCCCATGCAAATGGAAGAAGAGGTCTTATGAGCACACAGCAAGATGGCAGCCTCCTGCAAGCCAAGGGGAAAGGCCTCAGAATGAAATTTATCCTGCTGACACCATAAGCTGGGACATCCAGCCTCCGGAGCGGTAAGAAATAAACTTCCGTGGGTGAAGTCACCCAGTCGATGGGATTTTGTTACGCAGCCAGAGTGGACTAACACACACTGCATGTAACCACACGTGGCTCACCGTGCAAACCGACACTCCTGTCATTGGTCTGCTCTTGTTCAACAGAGCAAGCCCCTGACCATGTGCTTCAATGTCAGAGCAATGCCCAACGCCTTGGAAGTTTCCAAATGCCTGCCCTCCATTTCTGTGCTTATCGTGCTTTGTGAACTAACGCGGTCTGCAGAACTTGCTTGTTGTCTTTCCGTGACTTTTTTAAAAGGCAACATTTAGTTTAAACATGAAACTTAAAATAAGGGCATGAATTTTAAACACATTAGAAACCAGATGCATGCCATGGGGTGAGAGGAATTACAGAAAAGCCCAGGATTCTATTATATCACATCTAGGCAAGAACCCCCAGTGTTCTTAAAAATGAACACCACCGTGCAGTGTTTATAATGCCCCCTGAATTCTGTTTCCCTTCAGCACTTCCATCAGTCCCTGCAATCATATCCGCAGAGCACGTGACAGTTAGATTACAAACTCTCAGCTGGACTGCTGCTGCTTCTTCGGCTGGCAATAGAGGCACCAAACTCGTAAAACAGGTGCCCTCGGAAGACAAACTCGGATGGCTGAGCAAGTAAACTCCCATGATTCTGCCACTGCGGGAGGAGCCAAAGCGGAGATACACAACTTTCTGGGGGCCACTCCGGCGGGTCTTTGATGGAAACTAATCCGTACATTTGGTTTTCATTCTGAGCCCATACTGGTTGGTTTGTTTTTTCCTGCAAGTTAGTGCTCGCTCTCCTTCAAAAGCTTCGTATAGTTTCCAAATCACAAATGAAAGCCATGTTTTTCCTTTCAGCTCACAGGGGCACAGGCTATCACAGGGACCAGCCATCCTGGTCTCAGGCCAGCATCACACCTTGGCCCACAGGCAGGTTCACAAGACCACAGAATGTATTTTTTGCAAGCATGACTGCTGTGAAGCAAACTTTGCTGGCTGAACTTGACTCTTTTTTCTGTCCAAAGAAAAAGGAATCGAGTGTTATTTTCTCACTTTGCAGTTCCTGTAACTGTAGGACTCAATGAGGAGGAACAAATATGCAACAGAATTTCAGAACTATAAAGGTTCAAAAGAATAACCCACGGCAACCTCCTGGTAACAGAGATGGCTAGCTGTTCATCTAAGTCATTTCCTCTCCCACCTGGGGACACAGCGGGAGCACGCTTCCCAGCCTCTCAGTGGCCATGTCACCTCCTGATGGTCAAGGCTGATTTTTCATAGCCGGTAGAAGTGATAGGTGCTCCTTCCAGGCCTGGTCCCTAAAATCCTCCCTCTAGCCATCCTTCACGTTCCCCCCATCCCAGCTCTTACATTCAGGTCACTGATCCATTTTGTACCCGGTGTTCGGTAGGAGCCAAACTTCATTCTTTTGCATGTGGGTATCCGGTTGTTCCAGCATGGTGTACGGGAAAGACTATTCTTGCCCCCACTGAATTGTCTTGGCACTTCTGTCAAAAAACCAGGTGCCCGTTAAAGAGGAGTCATGTCTCTGGACTCTCAGTTCTGCTGCACTGACCTCTACGTCCATTCTTATGCCAGCACCACACAGTCCTGATGCTTGTAGCTCTGCAGAAAGTTTTGAAACTGGGAAGTCCGAGTCCTCATGTTTTGTTCTTTTTTAAAGCCTGTTTTGGCTATGCTGTTTCCCTTGCATTTCCGTAGAAATTCGGGGAGGAGGAAGTAAAGGGAAGGGGATGGGACTATTCGGTGGGGAAAGACGTTTTGTCTCTCTTCTCTCCTCTTTCCAAGTTGCTAAAATGGTCCCATTAGTGGGGTGGCAGGGGAAGGGAGCGGATGCATTTAGAAGGTGCATTTAGAAGAGCAGAGGCCCAGTTTCCAAAGTGCTTCTCAGCCTTGCAAGCTTTTCTTTCTGTTTTCAATATTAATGTGTCAGCAACTGATTGGGAATCTCACGGAGGTGGCCACTCAAACCTCAGGTGTTCTGGGTGTCGTTCCTTCCCAAATCCAAGGATCTGCTGCCACTCTAACGTGTCAACATCATCTCCCCACTTTGCATTTATTTATTTGTTTGTTCTGCAACAGAGTTATCACTCCCATTTTTAAATGACAACACCCAATATATTCTAGCATATCCACATAATATACCCAGAAAGCATTAAGTTAAAAAAGTCACTGAAATCGACACATTTAGGAAAATAAAAGCAATTGAATGATGAAAATGATGAAGCTTTTAAAACTGCCAACTTATCTCTTTAGTCAGGGATGTGACTAACATATGGGCTGTGAAATGATCTTACCCCGTTTAGACTCACTTTCAGAGTTAGCAACATACTAATTGTCCTGTTCAGTCACCAGATCTTTAAATATCTGCATATTTTATTAATCTCTCTAATTAGCAATCCTTTCGACAAGTTATCCACTGGATTTAGAGATGTAATATTTATGATTATTTTTATAATGCTAGAAACAGTACACCAGCGGAGGGCTGGGGCTCCTGCCTGCCATGCGGGGCATCGGCGCACACATCACAGGGCCACTGAGTGATCAATTAACATGTCAGAGAAGAAGCTGTTAAGAAGCATCATAACTGGGAAACAATTTCAACAGACTGGAATGGTAAAAAGATATACTGCGAGAACATACTGTAAGACACAATTAACACAAAATTTAAACAGAGGCAAAACTAAATGGCAACAGAAGTCCAGAAAGTAGGCACTTCTGTCCAGCAGTGACTGGGAAGCGCCAGAAGGGACTTTTGGTGATCTCGTCCGTGTCTTCGCGCTATGTTCACTTCCTGATGCTTCACTGAGTGCGACGCTCAGCACCAGCACCTGCAGTGTTCTGCCGTGTGGGGTGCACTCCCACGTGTAATGTGCACCCAGGTTTTTCGTCCAAACGTTCAGGGAAAAAATATTTCATTTTAATTTTTTAATTCAATTTTTTATTTATTCATATTTAGATCCTTATTGTTTGTATTATGAAGGAGTTTTAGCATTTATTTTTGAACGTATTGTGGTACAGGAAATTTTACGTAACACATAATTACAAAACACAACAGCAGGTACAAGGTATTTTACCACCCGTGTATAATGTGCACCCTTATTTTTCCCTCAAAAATTTGGGCAAAAACTGTGCGTTATACATGGCAAAATATGGCATATGTATGTCACATTTTAATTAAAAGCTTTCTAAAATATTTTGAATATTTACTTAAAATAGTCTATAAATGTTATAAAATATAGCATCTATATTCTTATTTCTGCCCTACTTTAAGCAGTAACAACAGAGGGCCCTTAAATTCTCTTAGGGTCTAAAATAATTTCTACTTACTCTTGACTTCAACAACAGTGGAAAGACACACACACGTACACATGTATGTATACATATGGCATACACAATAGATA